>JAJPUD010004275.1:191732-204316 GCA_023553655.1 Myrmecobius fasciatus
ACATGGTTTTGCAAGGGTTATTTGCAAAAAATTATCCATGAATATGTTTTAAAGCACAAAGCTTTAATTTAAAAAAGAAGGAAATACTTTTCTAAATGGTTCAGTTCTTAGAATTGACATCATTTGATCTTTTAGGACTTGTAGAGCTCAGTAATTCTAAAATTTGAATTTCTATGTGACATAATTTCAAAGACTAGGATAGTCCATTCTCAATGTATTTTCCCCTCTTCTGAAATTATTTGACAACATATCTCTTATTAACAACATGTTTTAAAGGAAATTCATCAGTGACTTAAATGATGGTTAATCTTGGTCATAGAATAGCTATAATAGCTATTCTCAGGAATATTGTTTTTTTGAACAGTGAGAAAAAGAAACTGAATGGCAGAGTGTGATAAGAATCTGATCCTAAATGTGATCCTAAAACCTCCAGCTATCTGCAAAATCTAATACCGTTTACTGTGTCCTTTGCCTACTAATCACCTTTTTTTTTATTTTAACTGTATTCAGTGAAAGAAAAATCCTCTTTCTTCCTTGTACCTTACCACATTCCAGTATAGAAAAGCAAAGGAAAGAAAACTGAGCTAAAAAGAAATCTTAGTCTTTTGAGAAGTAAATTTTTCATGGGAAGTTTTGATTTCCTACACAAAGATTTCAGAGATTGGTGTACAAAAGCACTCTGAGTCTTTTAAGCTGAGTTCCTATCATTTTACAAATGAGCCTAATGATACCCAATTTAATTTAATTGGTTTTTCAATACTCACATAAGTTTTAATTAACAGAGGTAAGATTTGAGCTGTGGACTTTCTAACTCTTGAATTAGCCCATTTAGTCCCTGTCCCTGATTCTCAGTTACTAATCATCTTGGAATCAACCTTTGTCACAAGGAAACCAGTCAGGTTGATTTGTTCTTTACTTGTTCATCACGCTCCCTTCTTTCCCTCAATTATAATAGGTATTCTTTCCTTCATTAGATGTGCTTTCCCTCATTTTACCTCCATTTTCCTCTTTTTTTTCAGTACAATCCCCTTTCCACCTCTAGTTTCTTTTTTATATTATCACAGTAAAATAAAATTTTACTTACATTCCCTTAGTATGCAAATAACAGAGATATAGTTCTCAAAAGTTCTTTCCTTTTTAGTTTTTTTATCCTTTTCAGTTCTGTATTTGGAGGTCAAAATTTTTGTTCAGCTCTGATCTTTTCATCAGAATAAATGAAATTCACTTGTATCTTTGAATGTCTATCTTTTTCCTAGAGAGATAATGCTGAATTTAGCTGTCAAGATTCTTGTCAAGATTCCTAGTTCATTTGCCTTTTGGAATATCAGATTCCAGGCCCTTTGATGTTTAAAATGGAAGCTGCTAGGTCCCAGGAAATCCTGATTGTGGCTCTTTAATATTTGAATTGTTTCCTTCTGTCTGCTTGCAATATGTTCTCCTTGATTTGATAATTCTGAAATTTAGCTATGATGATCCCTGAAGGTTCCATTTTGGGGTCTCTTTCAGGAGGTGACTGTTGAATTTTTTCAATGTTTATTTTACCTGATGGTTCTAGGACATCCAGACAATTTTCCTTTTTGATTTCTTGAAAGAAGATGTCTAGGCTTTTTTTGTTTGTTTGTACAGAGATTCCTGTCTGATCTCCACCACCATGGCTCCACCTAGATGATCTCTTTTAGAATTATTTTCCAGGTCAGTTTTTCCAATAAAGTACTTTACATTTTATTCTATTTTTTTCATTTAAAAAATTGACTGATTCTTGAAGTTTCATTGATTCATTCACTTCCATTTGTTGAATTCTAATTTTTAGTGAATTTTTGAGTTATCCTTTTATCTCTTTTTGTATTTGGTCAATTAAATTTTTATATGAAGTGTTTTGTTCACTGCATTTTTTTCTATTTCACAAATTGTGTTTTTTAAGGAGTTGTTTTCTTTTCCCATTTTATCAAATCTATTTTTTCAATAATTGTACGCTTTCCCCATTTCACTATATCCATTTTGTAAGGAATTTTCTTTATATAATTTCTGTTTCCTTTTCAAAATCCTCTTGCAAAGTTCTCATTTTCTTTCCCCATTTTTCTATTAACACTCTTTTAAGTTTCTTTTTGAATTCTTCCAAGAGAGCCTTGTAAGATGTGGAGGAATTCATATCCTCCTTTATGGCTTCATCTGAAGATAATCTGCATTTAGTGTCCTCAGGATTTGAAATCTGTTCTGCTCTTTCTTTATAAAAACTATATATGTTCAGAGTTATTTCTGCTTTTTTTGCTCATTTTTTTGTTTGTTTATAAAAGCTTTTTTATTTACTGAACATATGAGTAATTTTTCTGCATTGGCCTTTGCAAAATTTTCTGTTTGAAATTTTTCCCTCCTTCCTCATACTTGTCCTCCTGCTGATCCTCCTCCTCTTCCTTCATTTTCTTCTTTTAAATTTCTCTTTAGTTATATGAAGAGTAAGTAAAGGAGAATATTTAGCTCCTAAGTTTCCCTCACCTAGACAGTAAGTAGTCTAATACATGTTAAATATGTTAAAATGTATGATAAATCCAATATGTGTATACATATTTATAGTTATCTTGCTGCACAAGAAAAATCAAATCAAGAAAGGGAAAAAAAAAACAATCTAAGAAGGAAAACAAAAAGCAAGCAAACATTCACAGAAAACATTAAAATGCTATGTTGTGGTCCACGCTCAGTTACCACAGGCCTCTCTCTGGATGTATATGACTCTCTTCATCGCTGAACAATGGGAACTGGCTTGAAACACCTCATTACTGAAGAAAATCATATCCATCAGAATTGATCTTTGTATAGTCTTGTTGCTGTGTACAATGGTCTCCTAGTTCTGCTCATTTCATTTTGCATCAGTTCATGTAAGTCTCTCCTGGCCTCTCTGAAATCATCTTGTTGGTTGTTTCTTACAGAACAATAATATTCCATAACATTCATATACCATAATTTATTCAGGTATTCTCCAATTGATGAGCATCAACTCAGTTTCCAGGTTCTTGCCACTACAAAAAGGCTGCCACAAACATTCTTGCACATGTTTGTCTCTTTCCTTTTTTAAAGATCTCTTTGGGTTACAATCCCAGTAGAAACACTGCTGTGTCAAAGAGTATGCATAGTTTGATAACTTTTTGAGCATAGTTCCAAATTGCTCTCCAGAATGTTTGATTCCGTTCACAGTTCCACCAACAATGTCGCAATGCCCCAGTTTTCCCACATCCCCTCTAACAATCATCATTATCTTTTCCTCTCATCTTAGTCAATCTGATAGGTGTGTAGTGGAATCTCAGAGTTGTCTTAATTTGCATTTCTCTGATCAATAGTTATTTGGAGCAACTTTTCATATGACTAGAGATAGTTTTAACTTCTTCTGAAAGTTTTTAGCTCATATCCTTTGATCATTTATCAATTGGAGAATGGCTTGAATTCTTAAAAATCTGAGTCAATTCTCTACATATTTTAGAAATGAGGTCTTTGTTAGAATCTTTGAATATAAAAATGTTTTCCCAGTTTATTGTTTCCCCTTTGATCTTGTCTGCATTCATTTTGTTTGTACAAAAACTTTTAAACATGATATAGTCAAAATTATTTATTTTGTGATTAATAATGATCTCTAGTTCTTCTTTGGTCACAAATTCCTTTCTCCTTCACAGATCTGACAGGCAAACTATCCTACGTTTTTCTAATTTCTTTATAATATTACTCTTTATGTCTAGATCATGAATTGATTTTGACCTTTCTTGCTATACAGTGTTAGGTATTTCTTCCTAATTTCTTCTATTCTAGTTTCCAATTTTCCCAGCCATTTTTGTCAATTAATGAGTTCTTATCTCCAAATCTGGGATCTTTGGGTTTGTCAAACACTAGATTGCTATAGTTATTCCCTATTTTGCTCTGTGATCCTATCCTATTCCACTGATCAACTACTCTGTTTCTTAGCAAGTATCAAATGGTTTTGATGACTGCTGCTTTATAATAAAGTTTTAGATCTGATACAGCTATGGCACCTTCATTTGCTTTTTTTTCATTAATTCCCTTGAAAGTCTTGTCCTTTAATTCTTCCAGATGAATTTTGTTGTTATTTTTTCTAGGTCAGTAAAATAACTTCTTGGGAGTTTGATTGGTATAGCACTAACTGAAAATAAGATAAGTTTAGGTAGTATTGTCATCTTTATTATATTCACACGACCTATCCAAGATTTGCTCATTTTTTCTTTAAAGGTTGAGGTCTGGTTTTAGGGAAAAGGGGAGATTATACAAGCTTCCTTTCCAGACAACAGTGGCTGCATGGAGTCAATGCTGACTAACTTCTAGTGTTAGGTATGTTTGCTCAGGTCTCATGATATTCTGGGTTTAGGAGCTTATTATTTACTTTTGTATTTATTTTGAATGTTTTACAGCTGATCTGCTGATCTATTGGCTTGCAACTAGAACAGAGTAGACAAAATTGATGTAGATTCCTCCCAGTAGATTCTCCAGCACAATGAAGTCCACATGGCCCTGAGTCTGTGTGCTGTCTGCCCAATCTACCTGCACTTGTCTACCTTTCTCCCTGCCTAATTGAAACAGACCTTTTCTGGGTACCTTCCAAATTATCTTCTGCTAAAATATGTTAAACTCCAAATATTTGTGGGTTCTGTCACTCCAAAACAGGTTCACAGAGAGAATTTGCCGGTAGTGTGAGGGTTGTGGGGAGAGTTTAGTAAAAGATGTGTCTCCTTTCCACTATCTTGGCTCTGCCCCCTCTATCCTTTTATAACATGTTGATCTTTGCTAAAACGAGACAGGATGTGTTTCTACTTCCATGGCAGGTAGATTTCAGAGATATGCCTTTCTCATCAAGTTGATTAAAGAAAACAGTCTTTTCAGATTTGCCATAGATTTTCCTGATCAAGTCTCATATTACTGAAGTATTTTGGAAGTGTTTATTTACATTAAGAAATTACAATTGTCTTCCCCCAATCATTAAAGCCGCCCCCAAAGGTCCTGACCTGTCAACTTCCTAATATGAAGTCTTTTTTTTTTAGTAATTTTGCATAGTTAGAAGAAATTAAACCAACGTGACCTTGTGAATAGAGCATCAGTCTTTGAAAGAAGAAATTAGAGAAGGGAAAACCAGAGTTGAATTGGAAACAATTACACATATTAATTGTATGACCACTGACTATAAAGTAACTTCAGTTCCCAGTATTTCAGTCAACTCTCTCGAACAACAGAGGGTAGAGCATTTGCCCATCTACATTGGTTAGAAGGACTTTCCATATTTAGTTTTCTACACTAATACAATCACAGGGTTGGGCCCAGCATAGAAACAAAATTAAAGAAAGAAAAATAATGGAAAAGACTTTTTCTGGGGACTTTTTTTTTTTTGTAATGCAGTCTTTTCATTTAAAAGCAGTAATATGTCAGAGTGGATAAAGTACTAAGCCTGGAGTCAAGAAGACTCTTTCAAATCTAGCCTAAAATATTTATTGGTTGTCAGACTCTCAGAAAGTAACTTAACCTCTGCTTATCTAAATTTTCTAAATCATAAAATGAGGATTATAAAAACACCTATCTTGTTTAGTTGTTGAGCCATTTACATTTGTAATATGCTTAGCACAGTGCCTGGAACCTAGGAATTATTTAATCAATGACTCATTTTCTTGAATACAAATCTAATATCAGACATTTATGAGCTGTGTGAACCTGGTCGAGGCCCTTAATGCTGTTTGCCTCAATTTCCTCATTTGTAAAATGAGCTGGAGAAGGAAATAGCAAACTACTCCAATATCTTTGTCAAAAACAAAAACCAAACAAAATACAGGGATTATGAAGAGTTGGACTGCAGGAAGCCATGGACCCTGCATGGAATGACAGGTCTCCAAAGAGGCCTGATTCCTATGTGTGCAAGGCACCGAAGGAAAACTCCCAGAGAACTAAACTTTAGGGGATGCATTTGGTTAATGATTATCTGCTTAATTCCTGTCCTAGGAGTTCTTAGCATAGCTGTATGTATATACCCAACCCTCACAATGAGGCTGAGCCCGTAGCCCTTCACCCCCCAAAACCCCTTTGTACTTCCAGCCCAAAGATGAAAGGTTTTCCTACTAGCAAAGCATCAAACAAATATAGAGACTGGGAAACTTGGGAAATTGATAACTTTCCCCTAAAACTCCAAAAGAAATCTCCAGCTACTCCCTCTTGTTTGAAATAATTCCAGACCCAAATAGCCTTATCTACTGACCCTTCTTTCCCCTATATGGAGCTTACATAAATAATGATATGATGAAAAGAATAGTAAACATCAGTGGTAGATGGATACATTGGCAGCAATTAAGTCATGGGAAAAATGTAAGAGAAGCAGGCCACTGCATGGTTTACTTGCACAAAAACAAGCTATTGTACGAGTGATTAATAAATGGGCTGAGAAAAACAAAGTCCCTGAGAAAATTAAATGTCCCTATTGTAAAATACCTTATGATGATGTTAAAAATTAAAAAGCATTGTATAAGTCTTGGAATAAATAAATGTGGTATTTTTAAAGAAGCTCATGTCCTGCCAGACATGACGTGATGATTACAAGGTATATTTACCTTTAGTTAAAGTTTCACTATAACTATATTGTTTGAATTTACTCTGTACATTCTTTTTTTCTAAGAAGCACTGCACCTGGGAAAATCTGGACCCCAAGAAAATTTTGTAATCTTAGCTAAATTATTGTCATCTCTAATGAACCCTAACTTTGTAAGACTATAAAAATTACAAACTTTCTTGAATAAATCAAACAAGCTTTTGCCAATAAATCGAACTTGATGACCATACAATAGAGTGTGCTGTCTCGTTCCACTCACTGACTCCACTCATCCTTCAAGGACCCTGCTTCCCCACGGAGGCTGGACCCCCACAATTGGTGCCTGAACAGAAGATTGAATGGTAAGTATAACCTCGGGTTGGATAGGATTCTGTCCTGGGTTTCTGCAGAAGCCCTTGTAGAGAGTAGACAGGTGAGGTTAGGACAGTAATAGAAAGATAAGATGGGAACTTCAAACTCTAAGGAAAGGCAGCTATTTGTGGAAATACTCCAGCATATGCTTAACAAAAGAGGTACTAAAGCTTCACAGAAAAGCCTGTTTCAGTTTTTGACTTTTGTAAATGAGTGCTGTCCCTGTTTTCCTAAAGAAGGCTCACTCAATCTTCAAATATGGGATAAAATGGGAGCAGAGATTCACACCTAGTATTATCAGCACAGTCATGAGAAAGTCCCCATACAAACCCTTTCACTATGGAATTTGTTATGTGATGCTCTTGTTCCAAGCAACAAGGCTGATAAATTAGATAAGATATTTTCAACATCTAAGCAATTAAGAACACTTAAGATAGAAAAAGGAGACTGCCCTGCCAGTCATTACAGAGGAGTCACAATCAGATAAAAAGAATCATCACAAAGTGACTCAGAAGAAGAGTTTTCTCCTTCAGAGGAGGAAGGTTTAGAAAAGGAAGCAGCTAAGTATGAGCCAGATTGGGGCTTACCTGTCCTATCTGAAAAAACACAAAAATCTCTAAGGGTGAAATCTAGACCACTATCTCAAAAGATGGGGTCAAAGAAAGTGAAGAATATTCAGCCCTTCCCTCTTCCTGCATTGGACATAATGGAACAACAACAAAAAATGGATGAAAAATAGAGAAAGATAAAGACAGAGATAGAGATAGAGAAACACACAGAGACAGAGACACACAGAGCATCAAAACAAGTTTTTGAAAAAAAAAACTGAATACATTGGTATACGGATGATGGTCCATTCTCTTGTAGTTTATTTGGCAAATAAAAAAAAGGTCTAATGCTCTGGATAGTTAGACAATATCACAGTAAACAAGTATTTATGTTGTGCTATGAGTTTGAATCATATAGGAATGCACAAACAATTAGCAGGTTAGTTGTTCCTTTTTGTCAATCTTTTAAAATATAAAGGCAAAATTCAAGTAAAAAGTTATCCTATTCATCTTTATAAATTCTATATGTGACAGGAAAAGAAATGGATAATTAAATCTACCTGTTTACTCTATTAAATATATTATAATCCTCCAGCAAATCAAATTTTTTTTCTCAACAACAGGTAAGTTTCCTAAGACCAGAGTCATTTTTTTTCTAACTTGAGTGATGAGGATATAATAGAAAGTATTCAGGCATTTAGTTTCCATGATTTGTTTGTCTGTGGGTATTTATTTTATACATATTTATTTTTAATTTGAGGAACAAAATAAGCATTTCCATAACATAGTATAATAAAAATGATTATTGCACATGAAACAGCAAATGCACTATGCACAACTTGCTATTCCTTTTTGTTAATAAAGCTTTTTATTTTCATAACATATGCATGGATAATTTTACAACATTGACCCTTGCATAGTCTTGTGTTTCAGATTTTCACCTCCTTCCCTCCCACCCCCTTCCCTAGCTGTCAAGCAATTCAATATATGTTAAACATGTTAAAATATATGTTAAATCCAATATGTATAAACACATTTATACAATTTTTTTGCTGCACAATAGAAATCAAATTTTTAAAAAAAGAAAGTAAATCTATAAGAAAATAAAATGCAAGTGAATAACAAAAAGAATGAGAATGTTATGTTGTGATCGACATTCAGCTCCTACAGTCCTCTCTGTGGGTATATGGCTCTCTTCCTCACAAAATCATTGGAAGTGGCAACAATCATCTCATTTTTGGAAAGAATCACATTCATCAGAATTGATCATCCTATAATATTGAGATTTTCATGTACAGTGATGTTCTGTTTCTGCTCATTTCACTATTCCTTTTAAATATACAATAAATATTAGTTTTTAATTTGGATGTGTATAGAGATGGACTACACATATGCAGTTGAGAATTAGATACCACCATTTCTCAGTCAGATTCTTTTTAATTCCCAATCCTAGATGTCCTGTAATAAGTATTTGTTCTACTTGACCTTTATTTTAAAAAGTTAACAAAGGATATGGAATAGGTCCGTCAAATCCCAACTTTCCTTCTTTTTTTTTTCATTTTTTTTTCATTTTATTTGATTTGCATAACATATGTGTGGGTAATTCTTCAACAATAACCCTTACATAGCTTTCCGTTACAAATTTTCCCCCCAACTTCCCCACCCCTCCCCTAGATGGCAGGATATCCACTACATGTTAATTATGTTAAAATATTGGCAAATCAAATATATGTATACATATTTCCAAACTTATCATTGTTGTGCAAGAAAAATCTTATCTAAACAAATGATATATCAGATAAAGGAAACAATGTAAGCAAACATCAATCAAGGAGTATGAGAATGTTATGTTGTGGTCCACATTTCGCATCCCTCTCTCTGGGTGTATATGGCTTTCTTCAGTGAACGATTGGAGGTGGTTTGAAACATATCATTGTTGAAGAAAGCCATGTCCATCAGAATTAATTGTCATATAGTACTGTTGTTGCCGTGTATAATGATCTCCTGGTTCTGCTCATTTCACTCAGCATCAGTTCATGTAAGTCTCTCCAGGCCTTTCTGAAATCATCTTGCTGGTCATTTCTTACAGAACAATAATATTCCATAACATTCATATACCATAATTTATTCAGCCATTCTCCAATTGAAGGGCATCTATTCAATTTCCAGTTTCTAGCCACTACAAAAAGAGCTGCCACAAACATTCTTGCACATGTGGGGCCTTTTCCTTCCTTTATGATTTCTTTGGGATATAAGCCCAATAGAAATGCTGCTGGGTCAAAGGGTATGCACAGTTTGATAACTTTTTGAGCATAGCTCCAAATTGTAAGGGAGAGGATTCTTTAAGGGAGTTAGTCATCAAAAGCAAAATATTGGGGAGAAAAGAAGAGGGAAAGGAAAGAGACAAACATAACTTTGCATAAATAAGATTGCAGGAAATACAGAATTAGTTATTTCAATTGTAAATGTGAATAGGATGAACTCTCCCATAAAATAGAAGCAGAGAGCAGACTGGATTAAAAGCCAGAATCCTACAAGATGTTGGTTACAAGAAACACATCTAAAGCTTAGAGATACATACAGAGTGAAGGTAAAGGGCTAGAGCAGAATCTATTAAGCTTCAGGTGAGCAAAAAAATAGCAGGCATAGCAATTCTGATATCAGATCAAGTAAAAGTAAAGCCAGATCTAATTAAAAGAGATAAGGACAGAAACTATATTTTACTACAGGGTGCCATAGATAATGAATCAATATCAATACTAAACATATATGCACCAAGTGGTATAGCAACCAAATTCCTAGAGGAGAAGTTGAGGGAGATGCAAGAAGAAAGAGACAGCAAAACTGTAATAGTAGGTGATCTCAACATTGCTCTCTCAGAACTAGATAAAACAAACCACAAATAAACAGGAAAGAACTTAGGGAGGTAAACAAAATATTACAAAAGTTAGGTATGATAGATCTTGAAAGAAAATTGAATGGAGACAAAAAGGAGCTTACTTTTTTTCTCAGCAGTTCATGGAAGTTATAGAAAAATTGACCATGTGTTACGGCATAAAAACCTCAAAAGCAAATTCAGAAAGGCAGAGATAATACATGCATTTTTATACATCATTATGCAATAAAAATCACATGCAATTTAAGGCCAGAAGAAAATACACCAGGGGGTGGAGCCAAGATGGCAAACTGCAGACATTATTCTCTGTGAGCTCCTGAGACCTTCCCTCAGACTCAGACAAATTGATCCTCCGAACTGGTTCTGGAGTGATGGCTCCATCAAACACTTGGAGTACAACACACTTCTATCAAAAATCTATTTTGAAAGAACTCTGGAGAAGGTCAGTTTCAGAAATGCAGGGGATCGGCAGCTAGCCACGATCAGACGCCAGTGCGCCCAGGGCGAAAGACAGGGCTAGGACAGAGTGGCAGATTTTAGGAACCCAGGAAGTCCCTGGGAGATGGTTGGGCCACTTTGCTCTGCTTGTGGGCAGGTGCTTTGGCAGATCTGCCTTTGGTAAAGGGTGGATTGAGAGCAGCTGAAAGCGTGGTCCTAGTGTGGATCTAGCCCGACCAGCCCCACACCGAAAGTCAACTCCGTGAACTGCCCCAGGGCAAATTGAACTGGCTGCAGGTCAGATGCTTGTTCCTCAGCTCAAAAACATGAGCAAGAAGCAGAAGAGAGCTATCACCATACACAGCTTTTACAGAGAGAAAGTAGGTTAGAGCCCAGATCCTGAGGTTCTGAAAACAATCCCAGAGGAAGCCACAAAGGCAGACATGAGCTGGTCCCCCTTTCAAAAGGCTTACCTGGAAGATTACATAAAGAATCTCAAAAGAGAGCTAGAAGAAAGATGGAGAAATGAATTGAGATCAGTGCAAGAAGAAATGCCCTGCAACAGAGATGTGGAAAACTGGAAAACAAGACTGGTGAAATGGAAAAAAAAAAATCATCAAATCGCTGGAAAATAAAAATGGTGAATTGGAAAAAGACAATTCACTGAAACAGAAAATTGGCAAAATGGAAAAAGAATGCATTGAATCAAGAAATTCAATTGGCCAGTTGCAAAAGGAGCTAAAATGATAACTGAAGGAAGTAATACTTTAAAAATTAAAATTGAACAAATAGAAGTAAATGACTCAATGAGACTTCAAGAATCAGTCAAACAAAAACAAAAAAAAATGAAAAAAATAGAAGAAAATATGAAATATCTCCTAGGAAAAACAACTGACTTGGAAAACAAATCCAGGAGAAACAATCTAAGGATTATCAGACTCCCTGAAAGCCACGATGAAAAAAAGAACCTTGATGTTATCTTCCAGGAAATCATGAAAGAGAATTGCCCTGATGTTTTAGAATCAGAAGACAAAATTGGCATGGAAAGAATTCACCGGTCACCTCCTGAAAGAGATCCCAGAATTAAAACCCCAAGGAATATCATGGCCAAATTTCAGTACTATCATACCAAGGAAAGGATATTGCAAGCAGCTAGAAAGGAACAGTTCAATTACCAAGGAACTGTAATAAGAATTAAACAAGATCTGTCAGCTTCCACATTAAAGGATCAAAGGGCCTGGAATCAGATATTCTGAAAGGGAAAAGAACTTGGATTACAGTGAAGAATAAGTTATCCAGCTAGAATGAACATCATCTTCCAGGGAAGAAGATGGTCATTCAATGATACAGGAGAATTTCACCTATTTCTAATGAAAAGACCAGATCTGAACAAAAAATGTGACCTCCAAATACAGAACTCAAGAGAAGGATAAAAAGGTAAAAAGGAAAGAACTCTTGAGAACTATATTTCTACTATAGGTATCCTTAAAGAATGGGGGTATTCATCAGCTAGCATCATATGTAATGGTGATAAACTGGAACCATTCCCAATAAGATCAGGGGTGAAACGAGGTTGCCCACTATCACCATTACTGTTCAATATTGTATTAGAAATGCTAGCCTTGGCAATAAGACAAGAAAAAGAAATTAAAGGAATTAGAGTAGGTCATGCGGAAACCAAATTATCACTCTTTGCAGATGATATGATGGTCTACTTAGAGAACCCTAGAGAATCAACTAAAAAACTAGTAGAATTAATCCACAACTT
>JAJPUD010004276.1:0-71827 GCA_023553655.1 Myrmecobius fasciatus
TTTTTTTTTAATAACATCACATCAAAGTTAACATATTCTCACACTTTATGTCTATGAATACTCCTTTAGCTGCCCTAATAAAGGTACAATTCTCAAGAGTTACAAGTAGTTACATCTCCATGTAAGTATATAAACGGTTTAACCTTTAAATGTATTTCCCCTTTCCTGTTGTCCTTTTCATGTTTCTCTTAAGTTTTGTATTTGAAGATAAAATTTTCTGTTTACTTCTGGTCTTTTCATCAGAAATGATTGAAAGAATCCTATTTTATTGAATGTACAACCTTTTCCACTGCAAGATTATGCTCAGTTTTCCTGGGCTATTGATTCTTGGTTGTAGTTCAAACTCTATTGCTTTCTAGTATATCATATTCCAGTTCCTTTCATCTTTTAATGTAAAACCTGCTATGTCCTAGGTAAACCTGACTGTGACTCCATAATATCTGAATTGGTTTTTTTTCTGGATGTTTGCAGTATTTTCTCCTTGATCTAATAGTTCTGAAATTTAGATACAGTATTCCTTGTACTTTTCACTTTGGGATCTCCTTCAGAGGGAGATCAGTGATATTTTTTTCAATGATTATCCTCTGATTCTATGATATCAGGGCAGTTTTTCTTGTGATTTCTTGAAAGATGTTATCCAGGATTTTTTTTAATCATGGATTTCACGTAGTCCAATAATTCTTAAATTTTCTTGCCTGGATCTATTTACCAGGTTGCTTGTTTTTCCAATGTGGTGTTTTACATTTTCTTCTATTTTTCTAATTTTTAAAAATTTTGTTTAATTGATTCTTGATGTTTCATAGAATTATTATCTCCCATTTGCCAATTGCAAGTTTTACTTAATTATTTTCTTCAGTTAGCATTCTTTCCTTCTTTTCCATCTGGCCAATTCTCCTTTTAAGAGTTGATTTTATCAATAGATTTTCCCCATTTTCCCCATTCTATTTTTAAGGAGTTGTTTTCTTCAGTCATTTTATTTTGGTGCTAACTCTTCCAAGCTATTTTCTTTTTTTCCCCCATAATTCTCCTACATAGCTCTTTTAAAATTCTTTTTGAGCTCTTCTAAGAAAACCTATTGAGCTTGAGACCAATTCGTATTCCCCTTTAAGATTTAATATGTAGACATATTGCCATTGCTATTCTTCTGGGTTTATGTTGTTCTGATCTTCCCTCTTACCCTAGTGAATTTTGATGGCCAGGGCTCTTTCTGCTTTTTGGCTCATTTTAAAAAGTTGAGCTCTACTCCTAGGGCACAGGGGAGTCTGTCCCAAGCTTCTTTTGCAAAGGGACAGGAACCTCCTACTGGCTTTCTGTGCTGGGGTCAGAGATGCTTCCAGCTTTTCCACTGTGCTGGATTGGCCTGGCCTAGTAAAGCCCATTGTTCAGGCACTCAAAGGGCTTACAAATTGCTGCACTAGGGCTCGAAGTCTTACAGGTGGATGCTAAGCTCCTGGCACACTGAGCCTGGATTGTGGGTCCTCTATAGCTGATGGGTCCTGTGACTAAAAGCCTCCTGCTAAATCTCCTCACTGTATTTGCACTGATGCATGTTTCCCTTTTTTCCCAAGTTAAGATAATCCTTCTAAATGATCTTAAATTGGAAAATTGTTTCACTCCATCTTTGTGTAGGTTATGCCATTTCAGTATCCATTTGAAGACTTGATTTAACATTTCTGAGGAAAAATAGGGGAGAGCTCAGTCAACCTTGTGGCTTCTCTTTGCCATCTTGGCTATTCCATCTTCATTATCTCTTCTTATCATAAAGCTCATGGATGTCTATTTCTTTTTATGTTAAAGAGTTCTCATTGGTGATGCTGTAACCTGATTATCCCTATCATGTACTTTTCCATTGCCTTCTGTATGATATGCAATTTTAGTTTTTTTCAGAGGCAGATATGTTTATTATTAATGCCATTCAACAGCTTGGTAGAATGTTCATATGAAAGTGTGTGCCTTTGTTTTTATATGAAGCTTAGGGTCAGTTAAGGAGTTTTGTAATCCTGCCCACTTTGCTTCTGTTCTATTCTTAGCAACTAACTTGTTGTCTATCTATACTATCAGTCAGTTAGTCAGTGAATATTTATGAACTTACTAGTTGCCAGTAATTTATTATATGCTAAGTGTAGAGAAGACAAAGAAAAAGAAAAAAATATTCTCCATCTTCAAGGAATATACATTTGAATGAAGATATGTCAATAACAAGATATTCACTGTGTGCTCAGAATTAATAGAAAATAATCTGAGTGAGGGAGTCACTAGTAGCTGGGTGGGTCTGAAAACATCTTCTGCAAAAGGCAGAATTTGATTCAAGGATTTAAGTAATTGATTTAAGAAATCTATGGGAACTAAAAGGCAGAGATGAGGGGGAGAAAAGTCAGTATAAAGACATGGAGATAGAAGATGGATTATTGTTTTTAATCCAGTGTGGTTAAATTGTAGAATAGATATTAGCGAATGAGATAGGAAAAAGGTGGAAAGAGAAGACAGATTATGAATAGATTTAAATATCAAATAGTAGGCTTTATATCTGATTCTGGAGATGGAATTCACAAGAGCTCAATGAGTATCGGGTAACATGATCAAACCAATGTTTCAGAAAAATCACTTTAGCAGCTGCTTGATAGATGGAATGAAGTAGAAAGGTATGTGAGCCATGGGGACCAATTAGAAGCTATTAAAATAGTTCAGCATTTCCCTAGCTTTCATAATGAATGACAAGCTCTATAGGTGTCCTTCTGGTTCAGTGTCAAAAGCTGAGCAATAAACATGCTTAATTTACTTGTTTTCTCCTGTATGTTCTGTATATTTGGCCAGACCAAACTTTTAAAAATAATTATATAGCTCTTCCAAGAGGCTCTGCAGTGTTCTAGAGCTTGATATAATTAGAACAATATGATCTGCAAAGAGAAGCTCTTAGAGGACTTCACCATCCCTAAGAACTCCATTTTTTGACTTGGCCTACATACTGAATTTCCTTCATCACAATAGTGAACTTTGGCCCACAGACAGCTCCCAGTTTAATGGCTCAATTGATGTTTGTCATAGGGACATTGAACTAGGGTGGTAGCTAATGGACAAAAAGTGGTAGATGTTATTGTCTTAGAATTGATAAGACTTGAAAATTTATTGAATATGAGGAGGAACAATAAGTAATTTTGAAAAATTACTCCAAGGATGTTGGTGCCCTCAATAGAAACTGGGAAATGCAAAATATGAATACATTTTTGGGGAATGATGGTAAGTTCTATTTTGGACAAATAAAGTTGAAATGTCCAAGAGGCACTTGGTGGTACAATACTGGAGCTGAGCAGAAAGCTTCTGTCTCTCTTTCTCTCTCTCCTTAGCTTACCATCTCCTTTATATCTCTAATGTTTAACAAAGCTTATGGCCTATTATAGTTGCTTCATAAATATATATTGCTTGACTGAGGATAGAGAAGATATCCTCTCTCTTTTTATCTGACCTACACTTGTATTTTGCAGTGTTCTTCACTACCTGTAGTAGGCTTCACTTTATAGCTGCATATTAAATTAATTGAGTGAGTCAATCAAAATCTCTAATTAACCAGATCTTTTTTCTCAACTTTACTTTCACAGAATACAAGATAAATCATAAGAAATTATATAAATATAGAGAACTTTATCTAATTTCAGTATAAATTTGACCCAGTCTCTCCTACCTCCTGTTTCCATTACATTGGATGATCAAGTTCAGAGAGCAATAATCTTCTATTTGTATTTATATGACTGATTATATTTTTAAAGTATGTTTGTATTCAAATATTCAAAAAATGCATTATATCTCTACTGGAAATAATACAGGACTTCAAATAAGGAATCCTGGACTTAAATTTCAGTAATTACAACTTGTGTGACAATGGGTAAGTTATTTAACTTTTCTGTGACTCAGTTTCATATCTTGTAAAGTGGACATAGTAATATTTACATAACCTACATCACATGATTCTTTTTTTTTACCTAAAAGTATTTTTTTTTATTTGCATAACATATGTGTGGGTAATTCTTCAACAATAACCCTTACATAGCTTCCGTTACAAATTTTTCCCCCAACTCCCCACCCCTCCCCTAGATGGCAGGATATCCACTACATGTTAATTATGTTAAAATATTGGCAAATCGAATATATGTATACATATTTCCAAACTTGTCATTGTTGTGCAAGAAAAATCTTGTGTACACAAACGATATATCAGATAAAGGAAACACAATGTAAGCAAACATCAATCAAGGAGTATGAGAATGTTATGTTGTGGTCCACATTTCACATCCCTCTCTCTGGGTGTATATGGCATTCTTCAGTGAACAATTGGAGGTGGTTTGAAACATTTCATTGTTGAAGAGAGCCATGTCCATCAGAATTGATCGTCATATAGTACTGTTGTTGCCGTGTATAATGATCTCCTGGTTCTGCTCATTTCACTCAGCATCAGTTCATGTAAGTCTCTCCAGGTCTCTCTGAAATCATCTTGCTGGTCATTTCTTACAGAACAATAATATTCCATAATATTCATATACCATAATTTATTCAGCCATTCTCCAATTGAAGGACATCTATTCAATTTCCAGTTTCTAGCCACTACAAAAAGGGCTGCCACAAACATTCTTGCACATGTGGGGCCTTTTCCTTCCTTTATGATTTCTTTGGGATATAAGCCCAATAGAAATGCTGCTGGGTCAAAGGGTATGCACAGTTTGATAACTTTTTGAGCATAGCTCCAAATTGTTCTCCAGAATGGCTGTATCCGTTCACAGCTCCACCAACAATGTATCAGTGTCCCAGCCCTCTCACATCCCCCCCAACATTCATCATTAACTTTTCCTGTCATTTTAGCCAATCTGACTGGTGTGAAGTGATATCTCAGGGTTGTCTTGATTTGCATTTCTCTGATCAATAGTGATTTGGAGCACCTTACATCACATGATTCTTATGATAAAAATGCTTTTTAAACTTTAAAGAAAAACAAAAATGTGAGTTTGTCATTATTATCAGGATTTATTGCTGCTGTTCAGTTATATCTGATTTCTTGTGACTCCATGGACCACAGCACTCCAGGTGGCTCTTCTATCCTCCACTGTCTTTTCTTTTCTTCTGTTTTCCTTTTTTTTTTTTACTAAAGTGTTTTATTTTTCAAAACATGCACATATAATTCTTTGACAATAACCCTTGCAAAACCTTGTGTTTTACTTTTCCCTCCCCTTTTCTCATCCCCTCTGCTGGATGGGCAAGTAATCCAATATCTGTTAAACATGGTAGAAATACATGCTAAATCCAATATATGCATGTATATTTGTACAATTATCTTGCAGCACAAGAAAAATCAGATCAAACAGAAAAAAAGTGAGAAAGAACATGAAATGCAAGCAAACAACAACAAAAGGAGTGAAAATGCTATATTGTGAACCACTCTCAGTTCCTGCACTCTTCTTTCTAGTGTAGATGGCTCAATTCATCACAAGATCATTGGAACTGGTTTGAAACATCTCATTGTTGAAGAGAGCCACATCCATCAAAATTGATCATTGTTGTCTTGTTGTTGCCGTGTATAATGATCTCCTGGTTCTGCTCATTTCACTCAGCATCAGTTCATGCAAGTCTCTCCAGACCTCTCTGAAGTCATCTTGCTGATCATTTCTTACAGAACAATAATATTCCATAACATTCACATACCATAACTTTTTCAGCCATTCTCCAATTGATGGGCATCCACTCAGTTTCCAGTTTCTTGCCACTACAAAACTCCACTATCTCTTAAAGTCCACCCAAGTTAATGTTTGTTTGTTTTTCCATGACACTATCAATACATTTCATCCTCTGCCATCTCCTTTTTCTTTTAGCCTTCAATCTTTCCTGAAATCAGGGTCTTTTCTGGTAAGTCCCTTCTCATTATGTGGTCAAAGTATTTAAGCTTCAGCTTCAATATTTGATCTTCTAGCAAATAGTCTGAATTAATTATGTTAAATATTGACTGTTTTGATCTCCTTGCTATGCAAGCAATTCTCAAAAACTCTTCTCCAGCACGACAATTCGAAAGCATTGATTTTGCCATGCTCAGATTTCCTTGTGATCCAACTCTCACAGCCATACATGCCTACTGAAAAGCCATAGCTTTGACTATTGTGGATCTTTCTCAGCAAGGCAATATCTCTCATCTTTAGTATACTATTCAAATTTGCCATAGCTTTCTTATCAAGGAACAAGAGTTTTTTAATTCCATGGCAGCTGTCACTGTCTGTAGTGATCTTTGAGCCTAAGAATATAAAATCTGACATTGTTTCCAATTTTTCTCCCTCTACTTGCCAGGAAATGATGAGACAATTGCCAAGATCTTAATCTTTTGATGTTTAGCTTCAAGCCAGTTATTATACTCTCCTCTTTCACCTTCATCAAGAAGCTTCTAATTCCTCTTCATTTTCTGTCATCAGAGTGGTATCATCTGCATATCTGAGATTGTTGATATTTCTCCCAGCAATCTTAATTCATCTAGTCTGGCATTTCACGTGAGAAACTCTGAATATAAGCTAAATAATAAGGTGAGAACATTTACTCTTGTACTCCTTTTTCAATTTATTTATTTATTGCTGAGACAATTGGGGTTAAGTGACTTGCCCAGGGTCACACAACTAGGAACTGTTAAGTGTCTGAGACCAGATTTGAACTCAGATCCTCCTGACTTCAGGGCTGGTGCTCTATCCACTGCGCCACCTAGCTGCGGCTCCTTTTCCAATTTTAAGCCATTTAGTTGTTCTATGTTCAGTTCTGTTACTTTTTGGCAGAACACAAAAAGATTTAGGGAAGGCCAATAGCATATTGAGTGAATTTTCTATACAGAATTTAGGAAACAAAATGGATAAGTCACAGAAAATGAGAAGGATCATTGGTTAGTGATCTATATCCATGGAAGAATCTTCAGTCTTATGTAATCACAAAACCATCTAGAAATTACTAATGTGAATTTTATTTTTAATAAAAACTTGTGATTTCATTAGCACAAGCAGTTTCTACACTGGGAACTCACTTTACCAGTGAAGACTAGCAACTCTTCTACAATTTATGTTATTAGAGATTTGCCTAGGGCACTAAGAAATTAAGTGATGTCTAAGGTCACATAGTCAATATATCCTTAGTCAAAGACCAAACTTTCACCTAGATCGTCCTGACTTCTGGAGCAGCCTTCTATCTATTATTCAATGCTCCAATGTAAGTTATTGGGGTGTAATTAATATTATATTTAAATGTACATTGTTTCTTATGATCCTGACTATAGCCTTGGGAAGTAGTCTGGACAAGATATTGTCATTACTTTTTGATGAGGAAGTTAATACACTGAAAAGTTAACTTATTTGCCTGTGGTTACATTGCAGATAATAATGGGAACGAGAGCAGAACATGGGTCTTCTGCCTGTTAGTTTAATGTTCTTCATGTTATGCTACTTTATGATGACCCTGAGCCATTGGCGGTAAAAATATCAGACAATCATTAAACAAAAAGCAGCATGAGGAAGTGGAAAGAGTAGTAATTTTGAAGTCATAAAGATCTGGGTCCAAATTTTGTCTTTTTATTGTTAATACTTCTCACTCCAGTCATATAGGTCTCTTTCTTGTTCCAGCTCTTGGCTCTGGGCATTTTCACTGGTTGTCCCTCAAGCTTGACCTGCTCTCCCTCCTTAAATTTGGGTGCTGATTTTCCTGGTTTCCTTTAAATCTTAACTAAAATCCTATCTTTAGCCAGAAGCCTTTCCCAGCCTCTCTTCCCACCTCCTACCTTAGTTCTAGTACTTTTTGTCTTCTAATTATTTCCTATTTATCCTAAATATATAGCGTGGATTTATATATACACACACACATATGTATCCATATATATATATATATGTTGATCTCAATCAATGGCTATATAAGATATTTGTTTGCATGTTGTCTACCCAAACAAATTGTAAACTCCTTAAGGGCAAAAACTGCTTTTTGCCTCATTTCTATCCCCACCACTTAGCAGAATGTCAGGCACATGTTCTCCAATTGTTTCAGTCATGTCTGACTTTGTGACCTCATTTGAGGTTCTGTTGGTAAAGCTATTGGAGAGGTTTGCCATTTCCTTCTCCAGCTCATTTTACAGATGAGGAACTGAAGCAAATAGAGTTAAGTGACTTGCCCAGGATCACATAGCTCATAAATATCTGAGGCCAGATTTGAACTTAAGAATTTGAGTCGGGGCAGCTAGGTGGCACAGTGGATAGAGCACCAGCCCTGAAGTCAGGAGGACCTGAGTTCAAATCTGGTCTCAGACACTTAACATTCCCTAGCTGTGTGACCCTGGGCAAGTCACTTAACCTCAATTGCCTCAGCAAAAAGAAAAAAAAAAAAGAATTTGAGTCTTCTTGACTTCAGGTCTATTGCACTATCTAGCTACCTGGGACATAGTAAGTATTTAATAAATATTTATTCACTGATAGACTGTATAGTCTTAGCAAATTCCATTAACTTTTCTGTTTTTCATCTATAAAATAAAAAATGATCTCTCAGGTACATTCCATTTCTAAAATTCTAAAAGTTAAATTACCATTGATAGAATACATTTAATAAGATAAGAAAATAAAAGTATGAATCCCAAATATTTTCCCTTTAAATCTCAGAAAATCTTCTCCTGAAATAGCCAAAAATTCAATTACCTCAAACTTTAGTTTATTCTGGGTATTCATTTTTAAATCAATATTTTAATATACAAATAAATGTTTGTATTGCTTTGGTTCTTCCTTGAATTTTTTTGACTTGGAATTCTCATTTTCTAGGGGTCCCAGGAGAAATTGGAGATACTAGAGAGAACAACAAACAACGTGATTTAACAACTGGAATTCAAATCTATTAATAAATTGGGATTATTTCAGGAAGCTAGACAACAGAGAGGGAAAGAATTGACAATTCTTTTCTGAATAAAAAAGGTCAGTTTTGTAGAGAAGATGGTGGCTATAATAGGCTTCATTTTACAAGTTAAAATGAACTTAATTTGTAGCAGAAGAAACTTAGGTTAGAAAATTAAATCTTGAGCGAAGAAAAGGTTATTACATTAAAAAAGAGGGTTGGGAGCCTAGAAGGCAAGCTAGGCCATTTCTGACCCTAGGGAGTTTCTTCCTACATTGTGAATATTTCAAAGCTCTATGCTGGCTAAAACAGAGCTTCCCTAAGACACCCCAGTTCCGAGCTCCTTTCCAATGACAATACATTTTCTTAGTTCAACAGCACTGTCAAATAAAAAAAAAATCTCTCCAACTCTTGATTAAAATGACATTTGCTATTAGGGACTATACTAGAGACACAGGTAGAAGAGCAGGCAAGCTTCTGAGTGGCCTAAATGCGCACTACAAGAAACCAAAATTGGAGCAATTTGCTGTAATTTAGAAAGATGAATGAGTGAATGAATGCGTACACTGCAGAAAATTATATATTTTATTTGAAGGTAAGATTGCACATCTCTAATCAAGGCTTAAAATCGGAATTAGGAGAAATTGTGCCGCAATTATTTTCTTAGAAGAGAACAAAGAAGTTATAAAAGCACCTAATATTTCCCTTTGAAGCTTTGGGAATGAAGACACTCACTTCACAACAAAAGTACAGTTTGATTTGGCTGGGTCTCATAAAAATCTAGTTCACTTAGCTCTGAGAGTGAGCTTGTTTTCAGGAAAAGCTCTGTTGAGCTCTCTGCCTTCTCATTGCATTTCCCAGCCTGCTTTCTGATCTCTCAGATTTAAACAAATAATAATAGTTAAATTGTAATGAGATGCTCTTGATAACTATTCTTTTGCTCAATATTTTCTTACCTGTTCAGAGGAAATTGGGAAGAGTTGGAGAATTCAACTGAATAAGCATTTATTTTTATTATTTTTTTCTTTATTTTTTCCTTTTTTTATTAAAGCTTTTTATTTGTATAACATATGTATGGGTAGTTCCCCAGCATTGATATTTACAAAGCTTTCCATTACAAATTTTACCCCCAGTCCCCTCCCCTCCCCTAGATGGCAGGAAGTCCACTACATGTTAATAATGTTGAAATACTTGACAAGTTGTGCAAGAAAAATCCTATCTACAAGAAAAAAAAAAAAAAAGAAAATCAGAGAAAGGCAACACAATGCAAGCAAACATCAATAGATAGCATGAAAATGTTATGTTGTGGTCCATATTTCATATCCCTCTCTCTGGGTGTATATGGTTTTCTTCACTGTACAATTGGAATTGGTTTGAGACAATTCTTTGTTGCAGAGAGCCATGTCCGTCAGAATTGATCATCATGTAATATTGTTGGTGCTGTGTATAATGATCTCCTGGTTCTGCTCGTTTCACTCAGCATCAGTTCATGCAAGTCTCTCCAGGCCTCTCTGAAATCGTCCTGCTGGTCGTTTCTTACAGAGCAATAATATTCCATAACATTCATATACCATAATTTATTCAGCCACTCTCCAATTGATGGGCATCCCTTCAGTTTCCAGTTTCTAGCCACTACAAAAAGGGCTGCCACAAGCATTCTTGCACATGTGGGTCCCTTTCCCTCCTCTAAGATCTGTTTGGGATATAGGCCCAATAGAAACACTGCTGGGTCAAAGGGTATGCACAGTTTGATAACTTTTTGAGCATAGCTCCAGATTGCTCTCCAGAATGGTTGGATCCGTTCACAGTTCCACCAATGTATTAGTGTCCCAGTTTTCCCACACCCCCTCCAACATGTATCGTTATCTTTTCCTGTCATTTTAGCCAATCTGACAGGTGTGTAGTGGTACCTCAGAGTTGTCTTAATTTGCATTTCTCTGATCAACAGTGATTTGGAGCAACTTTTCATATGACTAGAAATGGTTTTAATTTCATCATCTGAAAATTGTCTGTTCATATCCCCTGACCATTTATCTATTGAAGAGTGGCTTGAATTCTTATATATATGAGACAATTCTCTATATATTTTAGAAATGAAGCCTTTATCAGAACCATTAAATGTAAAGATGATTTCCCAATTCGATGCTTCCTTCCTAATCTTGTCTGCATTAGTTTTATTTGTACAGAAAATTTTTTCAATTAGGAGTTCCAGATCTTCTTTGGACATAAATTTATTCCATCTCCACAGGTCTGAGAGGTAAACTATACTATGTTCCTTTAATTTGCTTACAATATCACTCTTTATATCTAGATCATGAACCCATTTAGATCTTATCTTGGTATGTGGTGTTAGGTATGAGTCAAGCCCTAATTTCTTCCACACTAGTTTCCAATTTTCCCAGCAGTTTTTGCCGAATAGTGAGTACTTATCCCAGAAGCTGGGGTCTTTGGGTTTATCAAACACTAAATTGTTAAATTTATTGCCTAGATTGTCCTGATAACCTATCCTATGCCACTGATCGACTGCTCTATTTCTTAGCCAGTACCAAATGGTTTTGATGACGCTGCTTTATAATATAGTTTTAGATCTGGTACAACAAGGCCACCTTCATCTGCCTTTTTTTTTTTTCCATTAATCCCCTTGAAATCCTTGATCTTTTGTTCTTCCAAATGAACTTTGCTACTATTTTTTCTAGATCTGTAAAATAATTTCTTGGGAGTTTGATGGGTATGGCATTAAATAAATAGATTAGTTTGGGTAGTATTGTCATTTTTATTATATTCGCTCTGCCTACCCATGAGCACTTAATTTTTTTCCAATTGATTAGGTCTGATTTTATTTGTGTGGAAAGTGTTTTGAATAAGCATTTATTAAGCCCCTACGATATGTCAAGCATTTTGCTGATAATACAAAGAAAAGAAAAAGAAATTATTTCTATCCTTAAAGAGCTGACATTCTGCATAAAGGGGAAACAAAATAGACCAAGTATTTAATATGATGCTCATTTATCTTACGTTTTTAAAAATTTCTTCTATGTCCATAAAGTGAATCTCTGCATTGTATAATATGGATTTTCAGGAAAATAGTAGAATTTTAGGCCAAAAGTAAATTTTTTAATTTGATCTTCTCACAGAGTAACCCAGAAACAACAATAAAAACAAATTTAGTATTGGAAAAGATCTCAGAGGCCACCTGCTCCAAATTGTGTTTGATTTAATAGTAGAATGTAAGCTTCTTGAAGGTAAGAATAGTTTCATGTTTGTCTTCATGTCTACAGTGAATAGTACAGCTTTTGGCATATCGAAATAGGATAGCAAGTTAGATAGTTAACTACCCATCTAAATTAAGACTGCCATTTCAATAATATAACCAACAAATAGTCATACATTAAGAGGAGCATAACTGCATTCAGCTTCCAGAAATAAGGAGATGATAACTGTTTGTATTATGTACTAGTCAGACCACAGCTGGAATTTTCCTTGACTCTGGAACCTATACATTAAGAAAGATATTAAGTAAGAAAACAACTCCAGGGAGAACAATCAGGGTGATGAAAGGACCTAATGGTCAAATGGACAACTAAGAATGTTTAGTTTGGAAAAGATGTCTCAGAGAAGGAAGGGCATATAAAAGCTCTCTTTAAGTATCTGCAACTGTTAGTCACATCAAGGAGTAATACTTAGTTTTGCTCTGACTCCAGAGAACAGAAACAATGGGAAAAAATGGAAAAGAGGTAAATTTAGGCTTGAAATCAGGGTAAAAAAAAACAAATGAACTTCCTAATAAATGGAGTTGTCCAAATGTGGAATGAGCTGATTCTGAAGGTAATATTTTCTATTTTATTTAAGTTCACCAGACAGAAGCTGAATGGCCATTTATCAATTATGTAATAGTGGGTATTAATTTATCTATGAATCTGAGTTCTCTTCCAAATCTAAATTATGTTATTCTTTAATTTTGTGGCTTCATTGGCCTTTCCTTGAAAATGTCAAGTGAAAGAAACCCATTTTCTCTAGAGGCAACACATTACACTTAGAAAGAGTTCTGGCTCTCACTGAATTGACCATTTTATCTTATTTCTTGGTGATCTACAAAGTCCTCAAATTGTGACATAGTGAATAGATAGAGTCTAGCGTTCAAAGACCCGAGTTCAAATCCAGTCTTAAATACTTGCTAGTTGTGACCCAGGGAAAGCCACTTAGCCTCTGTCTGTTTCAATTTCCTTAACTGTTAAATGGGGTAATAATAATCCCCTTCTTCCAGGGTTGCTATGAGGATCAAATGAGATAATAATCATAAAGCACTTATAACAGTGTCTGGCATATAGGAAGTGTTACATAAATCTTAGCTAATATTATTATTATTAATCTATTACCCTAATATGTTTGAGAATTTTAACTGCTTGCTATGAAATATGTAATAATAATAAAGAAATAAACTTTTGCAATGATAAAAATATTAGAATAGATCTCAGAAGACCTGATAAAAAGTTCTATTTTTAATATTTGCTAGACTTGTGATATTAGGTAAGAACAAAATACTTCATCTTCTGACTCTGGGCTTTTTCTCTGGCTTTCTCCCATGCAAGTAAAAATTCTGTTTTCTACAGAAAGGCTTTACTGATTTCTCTTTAATTCTCCAGCCTTTACTTTATTATCTCTATTTTATTTTGTAAATATCTTGTTTGTACATAATCATTTGTATGTTGTCTCCCCCATTAAACTTTGAGCTCTCTTTAAATGGTCTTTTACCTTTCTTCGAATCTCCAGAGCTTTGCAGAATACCTAGAACTTTACAGGTGCTTGGTAAATTTTTATTGACTATCTCATTTAATTTCTTTGAACTTCAGTTTCCTTTTGTGCACAATTGAGATATTATCTGTCCTAAAGCCCTTCCATGGCTTTTTTTAAAGATCAAATGAAATAATGTATGAAAAGGTGCTTTAAAAACCACAAATCTAGAATATTTTAGGAGTTTTAGGTTTTTTGCTCAGATAACCTGGATTTGTGTAAGAAAAAAAAGATACTGGCTGGGAAAGAAGATGCAAGCATTGCTCATCATTGCACCAGAGGGAAGGTTTCTTTCATTGGTCTCGTAGCTACAGGAACAGTTAAGGAGGTGAGTGATTAATTCCAGTTGAATGAGGATATTTATGGCCTCCAGGAATAGTAAAATTACTGGTATACTTCATATGGTGACAGAAGAATGAGTCACAGAATAACAGAATCCTTTCCAACCTGGCACAGAGAGAAGCATTTTGCCTACATCTGGTGATTGCAGGGACAAACTGAGACTCATTGGTCCTTAAAATATAGTGTGAACAGGTGACGTCCAGCCATCATCAGAGCAATGAATGGGAATTTAAATTTATATGCTTCAGATTTTGTGAGTGGAAGCAGTGACTTTTTTTTAATGCACTTCCTCTTGGGAACTAAAGAGGGAACTAAACCTTAGAGACTGTCTGAACTCCCAGTGCAGTAAAAAGTAAGAATGGGAAAAAAAGACAAACATATCACAAAGGGTTTCTGATTTTAGAAGGAGCTAAGTCTCATATCTATGTAAATGTAGTCATTTTGCTTTTATTACCTGTGATTTGATCTGATTAAATGCTTATATATTAATGATCCACAAAGACAAAATTTTATCTTTTAGAGTGATCTAGCTTAATTTTATGCAAGCCAAGATTTTTGAGAAGTCATTTTTACCCCTGCTACTTTTTACAACTTAATAAGGCAATACTGCTCATAATCCTTAACATGTTCTTCCATAAGATTTTGTAATGAGTTTATATTTTAAACTGATATTATTCTTGCATCTCTTTGGTTGATTAGGAAATTAGTTTCTTGATGCCTGAAGTTATTTTCTGGACTGTTTTTGACTTCCCTGCCATAGTAATTGCTTTTCATTCCTTCAATTTCCAGTGGAAATGGCTTGAAGACATAGTGATTCATTGACTGTCTTTTCCTTTTTTCATTCTCATTTGACATGGTCAATAGCTTCTTTGGGTAGATCAACTTGGAGATCTTATAATTGTACATTATGGTTTCTTTTCAACTTTGTTTTTTATTCAAAAATGTTTTTTATTTTGATGTTTGCTTTAAAAATTGATGTTCTTAGTGATAGATGATTTAGAAATGATTTCCACAACAGAAAGGAAATATAGTTAATTTTATTATATTTATTTAACTATATCATGTTGATTATATATGTAAGTTATATAGTAAACATTAATTTTATTACATATTTAATTAATACTATATTTGTGTATGTGTGTGTGTGTAAGTAATATTGCTTGGTGTTCACTAAGTCTTGTGCCACTTGACTCTCTGCTTGAAGAGAATATTCATTTTGTACTGGAGAGAGGTATCTGTGTAGTCTATAAAACAGGGCAGATAGTTGGATTGGTGGATAGAGCACTGAGCCTGGAGACAAGAAATTTGAGTTCAAATCTGGGCTAAGATATTTTCTAGTTGTGTAACCTTGGGCAAGTCACAACTTCTTTCAGCTTCAATAAATGTTTGTTTCCTTTCTTGGCTTTTTTTTTTGTGCTTCTTAATACTTATTCCCAATAATATGTTTACTCATTGCTGATTTCCTTCAATGAAGTCAGTGAGTACTAAATGATATGCTGACTCCCTTGCTGGTGTCTTAGCCAGTTCTTTATCAAATTTCTCTTCATCTTCTGCAGCAGACATTGGTTCATTCATTGCAGTCTTCATGCATATATTCACTGTGAGTATTGCTGGATAAGGTGACCAAGTGTCTCATGCAGTGATGTTTCTGATTGCTATTGAGCACATAATTATATCATCTCTTCTATGTATTTTATTTGTTTCTCCAAGGAAATACTGTGAACTATGCTTACATTTAATTTCACTTCTTCATGCCATCTGGTTTAATTTATCTTGAGAATGTCCATATTTACATGGCTAAATTTATCCAGTAACCTATTGACTCATATTGATATGACTAAATTTCTCTAGTAACCTATTGACTCATTTGTTATTAGATGATGATCATAATTATAATATCAATAGTTAAATTACTATATGCTGATGGTTTAGAAATGCACAATTCTTAGCACTCACAGTATCACAAATTGTTTCTCATACTTTACCTTAGAAATCTATATTTCATGTGTGTGACATACTATACAAGATATCCCAAATGTTTTAGAGCTGATCTGAGCTACTACAGCTTAAAATTGTACTAAGACTTTTGGGAAGCTATGTATACTGTGCATGATGTTATATTTTATTTCTCTTTGACTTAATAGGGACATTCATAACAATTTTAAATATTTCTACTCAAATATAATAATGAAATATACTAGGAAAACTAGAAATTCTATTATTTTAGTAGAGTTCAAATAATATATAACATGGCATAATTGCTAGAGAGATATACTTGAAGTCAGAAAGACTTGGATTAAATCCTGCCTAAAACATATACTTTGACTGGACTTAAATCTCTACTATAAGTTACAAAGAAAGTATTACCTTGCATTAGTGGAGCAAGTTGTAAACTGCTACCACCATAGCAATATAATCCTATAACAATGCAATAAAATGTCTAGTCCTTATAATACATATATATATATATACTTGTGCATATATATATATATACACATATATATAAGTTTTACACATTTATATGCATATATAAATAAGCATGCACTATATCTTATGCTCTTATCTTATATATGTAACACATAGCATTAGCATTTTAGTATTTATAAAAAAGCAAACCTTATGACAACTGGAAGAGGTAGGACGGACACATGTTCTACTCACTCTGCAAATTAGAAAATGGAGGCTCCAAAAAGTTGAAGTGATATACCAATAAATACAATTGAGAGAAGCAGAAATATTAAATGATGTTGGTCTTTCCTTTGTTTTTTAATATGGGTGAAAATAGTTATTATAGTTTGTGATCTCTTATTTTTGGTAGCATTTTTTGCTTTGTATTGATTGCTTTTTTCTGCTGGAGAACTTCTAAAAGTCCTCATTCAAATAAAGATGGAGAAGATGCCTTTCTGCTTGAAGAAAATAAAAAAAAAATACTGCATATTATGACTCCTCCCCATCCCCACTTTTTTTTTCAAATTCTAAATAACAGGGCTTTATACACTCAGGCATTAAATTTGTAAAGGGCAGCTACATAAACAGGAAACATCTGCTGGCCATTTTCTCTTTTAAAGGTTCTCTTTACAATGGCCACTCTCCACAAATAAATGAGTAGTAGATCAGATGGCAAGTCTAGTGGGAATTTGTGCTCTGGCAGCCACATTACTTTCATGTATTCATGAAGTACATTATGACAAGAGAAATAAAGAATATCTCTGATATGAAGAATTTTTATTTAAGCATTACATCCTCTGGTTTTAAAGTTTAAAAAAATAAGGATAAAGTCACTCTAGAATTCAACACTCCAATAGTTTGGGGTACCTAATCATGGTTATGACTTGATAAATCCTTCCAAATCCTTTTAAATGAACTGAGATTTGATAAATTATAGATGATAGGTAGATAGACAGACAGACATATAGACAGAGAAGTAGATAAAGCATCTATTAAGTGCCAATCATTATGCTAAGTACTGGCAATTACAAATATAAGCAAGCTAGGCAGTTCTTGTCAGGGAAGAGATCATATTTTAATGAGTGAAGACAAATATAAAGGGAAGTGGGGAAATGGAGGTGGGGGGAAATGGACTGGCACAAATATTGAAATAATGTAGAGGTCTGGATCTGGATTGAGTGTAGAGAGTGGAATGCAGTGGGAACAAGAAATAGTGAAAACAGCTTATCTCTAAGTTTAAAATTTGGTTTTATTTCATGACTTAATGGGATCTATGTAGAAAAAAAAAAAGAAAAGAAAACAAGTAAATGAATAAAATCTATTGTCAAGACCAGAGGTATCAAACGGATTCCCTAACATTCCCAAACTAGATTAAAATATCATTGGGGAAATACTTAACAAAAGAAATAAAAATATAATGGAATATAGATAATTTTGATATGTCATTTTCTAAGTCAATATGTGCCCCACAGAGATCTCAATGTATACTTCAGTGGCTCTATTTTCTGTTTGAGTTTGATACCATCAGTCTAGTCCATAAAATGGACTTAGATGGAAAACTTAGAGAACTCATCTATCAATGTGTATATTGGGGACAGAAACTAAAAACTGACAATGAAATGGATCCTGAATTGATTTGAGGGCAAGAAATTGGCTGGATGGCCATTGAAGATTCATAAAGTGCTTTAAATAACTCCAAGTTTCTTTCTGAAACAAAGGGCAAATAATAAAAATATTCTCCTGGGTGATTTTAGCACTAATATTCTTCAGATGGTGTTGTGTGGTTGCAAGTCATAGAATGATATTGTCTGCAAGTTTAGGATCTACTAAAAAGCAATGGAAAGATGTAGGATAGACATATATAAACCTATCCTCCACCTCAAGTGAAAAGAATTTCTCAGAGAAGTTGTTTAAAAGATATCATCAAAGAAATGTACAACTGGGGGTGGGGGGAAGAAAAGATATGAGTTACTAATGAGAAAAAACAGAACAACTGAAGAAAAGTCCACCCACATGCTCCCTTGGTACAAGGCACAGAGTTAGAAAGAACTAAAAAAATATCCCAGTACATCAAGTGAACTCCTTTGCTCACTTTATGGGAATGTGCAGATGAGAACAAGACAAGATAAAGAGGCATGAATGGGTTTGGTCTGTGTCATTGGAGGGAATAGCCACTTGGATGGAAAAGATATAAATCCAACAGACTATGGGTTAACTTTTGCAGGTAGGCCCCATTTTCCCAAGTTGACAGTAAGGTCCTTCATTTCACTAATTGCCTTTTACACATCTAGGTATCACCTGCAGTGCATAACAGTAATTTGTACATAATAATTACCTAATAAATATTGCTAGATAATTAGCCCAACCTGGATCAGCAGAGGAAGGTTGGTTCATATACCTTCAGTGAAGCTTCTTTATTTATCTCTTTATTGATTGATTTAGCAAATAGCAACAGTTATTAAATAATCAAAGAATCTCATAGTAAAAAGAGATCTCAGACATTATCTGTTCTAAATCATCACCAAGCAAGAATCCCCTTTACAACATCCCTGACAAGTTGACACCTGCTCTGCATTGTAGTTCTAGGGAACACCCAACTAATCATATGGTGGTTCTCCCAGACAAAGCTACCCCATGACACACAGTGTTCTCAGAGGCCACATCCGCTGACAACCATAGTTCATGATCCCTCAACAATATATTTACCTTTGTTAGTCAGTCAAAGGATATAATTTGACTGAAGTAAAGACATAATCAAATAAGAATAAGAAAAGCATCAATTAAACATTTTCATTGTGAACCTAGGTCATACTCTTTGATAAATAATATATCAGTAGAAAGAGTAGACAAATATAGGGAATATGCAAAGGAAAGCACATATGCTAGAAACACGAGGACATGGAGCATTTTGGAACAACATCTTAACCCTCTGGTGCTGCAGGTTCACTACGGTCTTCTAGGGATGTCATCAGACTCATATTGGCTCGACAGCCTTACAGCTTTTATGGAACATGTTATCTTTGACAGATTCATGGGAGGGGAAAAAAACAAGAAAACATAGTGGCTACTATATGTCAATTACTGGGTTAAGCACTTTTGCAGATATTATCTCATTTGATCCTCACAACAATCTTGGGAAATAAGGGCTATTATTATCTCTATTTTACAGTTAGGGAAACTGAGCCAAACAGATTAAATGACTTGCCTGAGGTCATACAGGTAATAAGAATTTCAGGTTTTCCTGAATTCAAATTTCCCTTATACAGTTAAAATTAATTTTCCTTAGAAATTTAGAAATTCAAGGAAGGGGGAAACCTATTATCTCTGAATTACCCATTCCATTTTTATAATTTAATGGTGAGAAAGTTCCCTCCCCCAACCCTTTTGCTCTCCTCTTGTTGCTTCTGCCAATCATAAACATTCACTATGTTTAGGGTACTATGCTAGGTGCTAGATACACAAAGATTTCAAACAGACAAAGAAAAAAAGCCTTTATGCAATTTACAATCCAGGTGGATGGAACAAGTATACTATCTAATTAAATAAGAATATTACTAAATACACAGATGAAAACAAAAAAGAGTCATATGGGACTAAGGAAATAAAAGATTCCTTAATAGAGAATTGGATGGAGGAAGTTATACCTCAATTGAGCCTTGAAGGAGAAGGCAGATTTCAATGAACAGAGATATAATTGGAGGCTATTCCATTCAATGGACTTAGTGTAAAATTCAGAACATTTTGTCTTTCCAAAATAGCAGTTCCTGAAATATTATAACAAATAAAGTTTACATTTTATTCAACATTTAATTATAGTGAAGATGTTGTACTATTAATGTTTGTTTATCTTATACTAGGTCAAGCTGCATAATAGCAAAGTCTTATTTTGTCATGTTTGTAGCAAGTAGAATGATTGTTGACTTTTCTTGGGTTAAGCCATTTAACTAGACAACTTGTGTGGACTTTAATTAAAAACATTCAGAATTTTTCAGTAATTCGAAGAAACTTCTGCTGCTCCATATCCCAGGAACTGGGTCTGTCAATTAACCATTAATTTTTCACCCCAGGAATTAATTTTAAAGCACAATTCCTTGGGATTAGAACACATCCAGGCTAATCTCCTACATCTTCATATACAAAACTGGCAAAAGTGAATTGCTGTTTCCCAAATAATAACTATTGCTTAATGATTCTGATGTCCTGTGGGATCCTAATAAAATTCCCCTTCCTTGGTCAAGGAAGTGGACTTGGATATTTTAGGGAGACTTTCTGTAACATAATTTGAATTGAAAAGATTTTTAGTCAAACTTCCACACAGCAACCTAATTAATCTTTCTAATGATTTGTTCTGAGTGTGTCTACTCTGCTCAGAAGCTTTCAGTGACTCCATAATACCATTGGGAAAATTGTAACTTCTTAACAGAGCATTTAATGATCTTGCTAAAAAATCTGGAGAAAAGTTTATCTAGCATTAGGAAGATTCATCTTTTTTTTAGTCTAAATTTAGCATTAGACACTTACTAGCTTGTTTCCTGGGTAAGTTCATTAACCTCTTTTTGCCTCAATTTCCTCATTTGCAGAATCAGGTTAATAATAGGATTTACCTCCTAAGGTGGTTGTGAAGATCAAATGAAAAAAAATTTATAATGTATTTAGTATAATACCTGGCAATAGGAGGTGCTATATAAATGCTGATGGTTAGTTTCATTATTTCCAAACTTCATTCTACACACCTTTGTGCATTCTGTGTTCAAAAGGTATCATATTAGTTCCTGAATTTGTCTTGTATTCTTTATCCTTGGCAAATTCATGCTGGCCGTTTTCCCTCCCTACACTCTCTATGTTGTGTAGACAGAATAATTTGGTGAACTGGATTTGAAATAGTGAATGTGAAGCACAAATACTGTTATTTATCCCTTCTACATCTACCTTTCCTTTCTTTTAGGCCTCAATGCAGAAAAAGAAGATAAGGGTCCTATGGATGAAATAATTCCATATTTCAGTATGTTGAGGAAAAAGAGGAATCTCTGAAATTTTTCTTGAGTCTACAAACCAGAATTCTTTTGGGATTAAGACCTTTGCACTTTGTAGATAAAGGTTAAAAGATCAGCAGCAGAGTTCTATACTCCAGTAATTGACTATACAAACACAAAGACCCCAATCTACCCCGACTGATATATTTTCCATTTTTATAGAGCTATAAGGGATCTAAGAGACTATCTAGTCAAGCAGATGAGGAAATTGAATGCCACAGAAATGAAGTGACCCTGCCCCGAGGTCACACAAATAGTGGCAGAGGGAGTATGCAAAACCAAGTCCTCATTCCAATTCCAATACAGCCTCCATTATGTTCTAAAGCTTCTGATACATGTCTGAACACCACTGAGAAGTGGCTGGCTAATTTGCATAAAGATTTTATGGAGATAAGAAAGAAGGCTTAGAGTTTTTTGATGTTTTCAATCAATTTTGGGGGGAGGGGAGAAATACACCACTTTTTTCACTAATTTTTCAACATCTCTACTTTCAGAGATCTTGAAAATGTGTCTTTTTGTGCTTTCAAATATATTAAAAAACTCTGCATAAATTTTCTTCTCTGTGTACTTAGGATCTAATTGTTCTTTACACTATCCTTCTGTAGCCACACTTACCAATATGTCACATTGAGGCCTGAGGGGATGAGGGGTTAAACATTCAAATGTGATGATTCCACTATTAGAAATAGTGTGGAAAATTTCCTTTTGAAATACTAACAGATCCTCTCCATGTTTGTCTCCATGTCTGTCTCTGTCTCTGTCTGTGTGTGTGTGTGTGTGTGTGTGTGTGTGTGTGTGTCTATACCTGCCCAGATTGGCCTTCCATTTCATTTGCTATTAGTAATGTTCATACTATGATCTGCCTTATTTGCATCTTGCTCAAGCTTCCCATAGACTTGGTTTCCTCTCTACCACTAATATTTTGGGAGGCAACACTTCCCACAATCACCCATCACCCTCAACTTTTGTAACTTTTTCTTACAACTACATTTATATTCTAAATTATTAAAAGCCTTTGCTTACTAGTGGCAAGGAGATCAAATAAATGTTTGATTGTGGAAGTAACTTTAGTCTCCTTGGTCCACTTTATTTTGCCAGTTACAGGTGTGGACTTCTGTAGAAAATGATCATAATCAGACTCAATTTATTCATCCATTTCTCATTTTTCATTTAGTTTATTTGAACATATCAAATTTAAAGTATTTTAATTACAAAGAGTAATTTTTTTTCTAATGTGATATTGATTCTAATCTTTGAAGCCCTCAATGGTCTCACTGTACTCAGAGGAGTAATGTAGTAATGACTTCAGCATTTGTACCTTGTCTGTAAATTACAGCTTTTTTCATCTGGGGGTATGTCATTTCATGAATGTCATGTCCAGTGATTTCTTATTCCATAAAGAAAGTATTCATCATAAAAGCTATGAGCTTTCTAAGCAGTTTTTAAGTATTTGGCTTTTTTCTTTACTTAGAGGCAGTCAGTAGTGAAATAGATACAGCACTACACCTAAAGTCAGGAAGCTCTGAATTCAAATTTAGCCTCAGACACTTCCTAGATATGTCACCTTGGACAAATCAACTAATCTCTCACTGACTCACTTTCCCTACTGGTAAAATGAGGATAGAAGTATAACCTACCTTTTAAAATTGTTGGGAGGATAAAATGAGATAATACCTATAAAGCATGGTGCAAACTTTAAAATGTGACATTCATGCTAACTAGTATTATAAACTAGTATTTTGCATATACTTTTATATATATATGTGTGTGTGTGTGTGTGTGTGTGTGTGTGTGTGTGTGTGTATGATGTTTCCCTCTCATAAAATGTTAGCTCCTGAAAGGCAAGGAGTGCTTAATTTTTGCTTTGTTATTTCCAGTGTTTAGCAAAGTATATGGTATATAGTAGGCGCTTAGTAAAGGCTTATTGATTGCTCTCACATCATATTTTAGAACCTTTTTGTATTTTGTTTTTGTTCCATGTTTTACTCAGCTTTCCATTAGTCACGAAGTATCTATTGAAATGCTAACATAGGTAAGTACTTCAAAAAGTAGAATTTTTCAACTTCTTCATCTGCACTAGAGATTGATAGACAATATGTAATTATCTTCATAGTCAGTTTTTTTTTGTTTATGCTCATCATGAAAGGATTGTGTTTGTTGTTTTTAGTGCATGTGATGAAAAGACATTGGCCAGCTCATTTAGAGTGAACTGATTTTTAAATCCTTTACTTTTGTTTTTAATGATTATGCCAAGATCAACATGATTCATTTTTTCTAATACTTCATCAATGAGCAAGGAACTAAAAGTGAGAAAATAATTATAGGTGACTAGAAAAAAGACACAAATATCTATTATTCTTAGTGCCTCTTAGTCTGTTTTCTGCCATTTTAACATCTATAAAAATGATAGGGATTTAAAGATGGCTAAGCATTATTATTTTTGCTTTGTTTCACAAGTGGCCAGGGCCTAAGAATTCATCATTAGTGGCCAACTTGTTTATTGGTGCTATACTTCTTCATACTTAGGATGATCCTCATTGGGAACATACTCGAAGCCAAACAATCTAAAGGATATTTTCCCTCTTTTAGTTATTTCCTATCTATCTTATATACAACTTGTTTTGTATATATTTGTTATAATGTTGTTTTCCCCATTAGATTTTAAGTTCTTTGAGGGCAAGAGATGCCTTTTGCCTCTTTTTGCATCCCTGGCTCTTAGTGCAATTCCTGGAATATATAAAATAGTCACTTAATAAATGTTTATGGAATTAAAGAATGAGTACAGCTAGGCCTTGTTTTCTACTAATGTAGCCAGATCATCTCCATTAAAAATGAGATCTCAAAATAGAACTTTTGGAGAATATTCATTTCTATGAATTTAGATCAGTCAGGCAATAAGCATTTATTAAATACCTACTATGTGTCAGGCACTGTGCTAAGTAATGAAAATAGAAAAGCAAAAGACAGTCCCTAATCTCAGATAACTTCAAAATCATAACTTTGATTGTGCATATAAAATATTATCTAAAATATTTTCTCCCCCATTGCCTAGCCAAGTTCTAGGAACATTATAGACATTAAAAATGTTTTTTTTTTTAAATAATTGGTCATTGAATGAGGTATTCATATTAAAATCTTCTATGCAACTTTGAAACATCAAAATATATTCAATGGTTAAATTTAATTTGGAGGAACTTTAATTAAAAGTATTGTAATAAATAGTAGTTACAATTTTGGAAAAATTGGCTATGAACGCTTACTCTGATTAAAAAGGTAAATATAATCTAATTTAAAATAAAATTGGAAATATCTTTAAGATATTTTGAAAGGGACATGTACTGGATATGTGTATGTTTGTGTCTATGTATCTGTGTGTGTGTGTATATGTGTGTGTGTGTGTGTACATATGTAGATCTGGGAGGATTTAAATTTCCGTAATTGAATGAATTTTGCCTATCCTGGAAAATTCTTGTCATGGGAAGGAAATGGAAAGGAAAGTATAAAAGTGAAATTAGAACAGAATTTTTAGAAATTGGCAAATTGGAAGAGGATAGGAAGACAATATGAATTGGTGAAATTATTGAAATATTTCCCAAGAACTCAAAAATTCCAACACTTCTCAAAAGCTCATAAATTTAAAGGATATTCTAACTATTCAAAGATATATTCCCTTGTATTGTTTGTATAACTACGTGTAAATGATCAGTTCCTTGAGAATAGCAAGATACCATTCACATCAGAGATTATTTCTAATGTCTATTAGCATATAAACCTAGCATGTAGCAGGTATTTTAACAAATTTTCATTGAGTAAATGAAAAAATAAAATGATTACTTAGATCTGGATATCATTTCCTTTAGCTAGGTAAGGGATGTGATCAGAGCTAGTGGCCCTGTCAATTTAATAAGCTTAAAGAATTAAGCTTAATTAAAGATTTAAGTCTTTTTTGATAAAGCCTTAAGGATATGTCTCCATGTAAAATAAAATGGTCAGCCTCCCCACTAGCACCACATTGCAATAATTGAGAATATCTCTTTACTAGGTTATGGGCAGTATCTTTATTCTGTAGGAAGCTGAGCAATAATCTGTGCTTTTAAAAGGAAGCTCAAGTGAGCAAAGCCAGAACTGGGATAGACGGGGGAGAGCAACATGGACAGAGACAGGATACTAGAAAATAAGGATAGACTTTGCTACCTAGGGAAAAGGAAGCCTGCCATTGCAATAGTCCTTTCCCCCGGAAACTACTATGCCTCAGCAACAGCAATACCTGGAGGAAGCAATGTAGCAGAAATATCTCTAGGATCCAGCTTTCTAGGCAAAAAAGAAGTTCTATTATTATCTGTAACTATTCAAGACAAAAAGAACTGTGTGGACTAGTTATAAGCTCCAGTGAGTATTTTTGGTTTGTTTAGCATTTTCTGCTGGTTAAAATAAGAAGGTGATTTTGTAGGTATACACATACTTACATACTGCAGATAGAAATATAAAGAATAAAAACAATTCCTACTAACAATAAGATTACATTCCAACTGTAAAGGTAAAAAAAAGTATAAAAATGTAAGTGGCACAAATAAAAATATGTACAATGTAGTTAAATATAAGGAAGTTTGGGAAAGAAACACAATCAATTGGGGGATTAGCAAAAGCTTCACACTGAAAATGCTGAAGAAACTATGTATTAAAGGAAGAGAGAGAGATTATTCTAGGAGTTGGAAGTTAATTAGTGCTTTATTAAATCTTTTTTGGAATTCAGTTCACTTATCTGCAAAACAACAAAATTGGACTTTGGTTGTTCGGTGTTGTGCCCCATCATTTGAGGTTGTCTTGGTTAAAAATATTAGAGTAGTTTGCCATTACCTTCTCTAGCTCATTGTACAGATGAGGAAACTAAGGCAAAAAGGGCTAAGTGACTAGTCCAGAGTCATCCAGTTAGTAAGTGTCTGAGACCAGATTTGAACTACATCTTCCTGACTGCAGGCCTGGAATTTTATCTACTGGGCCACATAACTGCCCAATAAAGTTAGATTAGATAACTTCTAAGTTTTACTTCAGCCCTATGATATTTGTTTTTCTTTCCTTCAATAAGTTATTTAATCTCTCTATGTCCGACTTCTTCCTCAATAAAATGTGATGTTGAACTGATCAAAGTTTCTTAAAATGTTTTGTGATTCTCTATTGGGTCATACAATTCAATGTGGGGATTCTGGAATCATGATTTATTATCATTATATACCTAGTTTATATGCCTATTTACCCAGTTACATAAAAATTTCTTGGATGAAAATGGGTCACAAGTTTATGAAGTTTAAGAAGCCCTGAAGTAGATGACCTCTTAAGTTCCTTTCCAATTCTATCTCTATAATCCTATGAACTCAAGAAACCAGTGCATTTATTCAGTAGAATAAATGTGTGTGTTTTCCAAGTGTATATGACCACATATGCTTGTGTCCTACTGGGAATCATTCTCTCCAGGGAGAATAATTACAAGTGGGTATTCCATTTGGTTCACATTTGTATATTTCTTGTTTCTATGGCTAAATTTAATAAAGAAAAAATCTTAAATTTTGAAACATGGCTAGTCAGTTTTAGAGAAAAGCAAGTGACGAATCCAAATATAGTTTCAATGGAAGCTACAAACATAATCTGTGCCTTCTGAGATCATATGTATTCATATATTCAGAAGCATAGATTCTCAGAGAATGAAGAGAAAGTTCAGAAGTGATCAAATTCCAGGTTCACACTATTTGCTTTTCTTGAAAGGCTGTTGGAAAATGTTAACATATATTGCTTAGCTACTATTTTGAAATAAAAAATATTTGAAATTCAAGTACACTTAAATTTTCTACATATATGTGTGTATGTATACATACATATACATGTATCTACATATGTGCCTACATATGTATGTGTGTGTGTGTGATTAACAGCAATACTGGTAAAGGACATTATTTCAAACCATCAAATGATTAGAGTTAACAGTGTAAATGTAAATAGGAACTTAATTAATGAGATGATATTTCTCATAATCAGAGTGTTTTCTATTTATTAATGTTTTTCTATTAAATTTTGGAATAAAACAAGCATTTCTATAACTATAATATAAAAGATGATTGTACATGAAACTGCAAATCTATTATGTACAATTTGCTATTCCTTTCACATATACAATAAAATTATTATGTAAATCTCTCCCCATCCTTTTTTTCTTCCCTTCCTATGATTGTGATGGGATACTATTATGCTATAAGAAATGATGAAGTCGATGATTTTAGGGAAGAAAAAAAACATGAAAAGACTTGTACGGAATAATGAAGAACAATCAGTAGAACTAAAAGAATATTATATGAATAACAGCAATATTTAGTAATTTTAAAATATTTTATTGAAGGCAAAAGCCTCATGGCATAGTGGATAAAGAGCCTATCTGAAACCAGCAAGTTCTTTCTCTGACATATTAAGTGTGTGACTGAGCAAGTAGCTTAACTTCTCAGTGTTTTAGACAGCTATTGAAGACCAGTAGTGATAATGAAGGTGCTGACCCGCTTTGGTAGATGCATTGCCTCATTTGTGAAATCCCTATATCAAAGTAATCACAGTGAGGATCCTATTCCTTTCCCCATCACAGTCACAACAGTAAGAGGGTATCGGGGACACCTGCATCTCCATAGATTTGACTTTTCTTTGTAACAAACAATAAAAAATGTCCAATACAGTGGCTGCATCTGATGATATTTACTGGTATTCCTTTACCTCTTTGCCAAGGTAGGGGAAGCATGTTTTATAATCTCTTCTCTGGCACCATCACTGCTTCTTCAAATGGATATTTAGCAACTCAGAGTTCAGCTTTCCTTTACCTGATCCTTTCATTTATGTTATTATAGTCATTTTGCATAGTTTTCACTTAATTATGGTAACTTGTTCCATATCAGTTCATTCAAATCTCATTTTTTCTGTTATCCTCATGTTAGTTATTTCTTAATGTACAGTAATATTTCACTATATTCACATGCCAATCTTTCTTTCTAATTGATAAGTACCACTTTTCCCCTCATTTGGTTGTTACCAGCTAGGTGAAGCAATGGTTAGTATTGGACTTTAAGTCAGGAGACCTGAGTTCAAATACAATCTCAGAAACTTACTATGTGATCCTGGGCCAATCATACAAAATAGGCACTATATAAATATTACTATATTACAGACCCTCATTTTTGTCCTTGGCGTCCTTGGGTTATTCATCCAGTAACAGAACTCCTAAGTCAAAAGATATTGATAGTTTAGTCACTGTTTTATCTTAATTCTAAATAGATTCTGAGAATAGTTGAAACAATTTACGGTGGTATACAATATATTTTGTGCGTGTTTTCCCACAGCTCATTCAACAATTCTTTGTTTTGTTTTGTTTCCATTTTTAGTCATCTTTGCTTTTTTTTTGTCCAGTAAGGTGAAACCTCAGAGTGGTTTTAATTAACATTTCTCTAACAGAGATTTGGAGCACTGATTCTCACCGTCCCCTTTTAAATATGTAAATATTATTTTTTTCATGTAATTTCATGTAAAGTCAATTTTTTTAACATTCTTTTTTTCATAAGATTTTAAATTCCAATCTTTTATCCTCTCCTTCCAATTGGAGAGCAAAAATTAGAGATAGGTTATGCATGTTCAATTATGTAAAACATATTTCCACATTAAAAATATTGTGAAAGAAGAAACAACAAAAAGAAACACACATATACACAAAGTGAAAATAGTTTGCTTTGATCTTCATTCAGATCCATCAGTTCTTTCTCTGAATGTAGATAACATTTTCCATCATTAGGCTTTTGGAATTGTCTTAATCACTGTATTGGCTAAGAAGAGCTAAGTCAATCATAGTTGTGCATTGCACAATATTACTGTTACTATGTATAATGTTCTCCTCGTTCTGCTCACTTCACTAAACATCTTTTTTCTGAAATCTGCCTACTCATAATTTCTTATAGAAAGATTGAATTCTATTATGTTCATATTTCACAAATTGTTTAGCCATTCCTCAAATGCTGGGCATCTCTTCATTTTCCAGTTCTTTGAGTCTACGAAAAGAGCTGCTATAAATATTTTTGAATGTTTTCATTTTTATGATCTCTTTGGGATACAGGTATAATAGTAATACTGTTGGATCAAAAGGTATGCACAATCAAATTGCCCTTTGGGCAAAGTTTCAGGTTGCTCTCCAGAAGTGTTGGATCAATTCACAACTCCAACAGTGCATGTGTCTCAATTTTCCCATATCTTCTCCAAAATTTATCATGTTTTCTGTCATATTAACCAATCTGACTGGTATGAGGTGGTATCTCAGAGTTGTTTTAATTTGCATTTCTCTAATCAGTAGTGATTTAGAGCACTTTTTCCCATATGACTATTGATAGCTTTAATGTCTTATGAAAATTTGTCTGTTCATATCCTTTGACCATTTAGTAATTGGAGAATGACTTGTATTCTTATAAATTTGACTCAATTCTTTCTTTATATGAAAACTGAAGTCTTTATCAGAGACACTTGTTGCAAAAAATTGTTTCCCAGTTTTTTGCTTTCCTTCCAATGTGGGATGGAATTGGTTTTGTTTGTGCAATTTTTAAAAGTTTTATATAATCAAAATAATCCATTTTGTATTTTGTAATGCTCTCTGGAGTACATTTTCAAATGGCCATCAATAGTTTGTAAGCCTTCTGAAAACTATTTATGCCCATACAATTTAATCTGTTAGAAAATAATTTTGGGGGTTGTATGTAACTGGCAATTCTTCCTGTAATTGAGATATTATGCTTTTAGCTTTGATATGGAATTATTTTCTTTTCTTACTTGAAAATTTCTGTTATCTTATTTTATTTATAAAAGTCTTATTTAATTTATATGCAAACAAATATGTTTATTTTTGAGCACTTTATCCCTTGGTGAATACTTTTAGTCTCATATCCTCTTGTTAGTTGTTTATATATCTTGACTAGCAGAACCTCATCAAAGATATTTGCTACAAAGATTCTCTCTCTGCTCCCTATTAAATCTGATCTCTTGTGTACTATTTGTGTTGATTTGGGTGGGAGAACAAAAAGGCTTCAACTTTTATCCTTTTTGATTGCTTCTATTTTTTGGTTATTTATGAATTCTCTCCCTAAATATGCCTTTGAAAGTTAGCTAATCTGGCTCTATTCCAATTTTTAAAATGATATGATCTTTTATATTCAGGCCATTTTTGTGTGATGGTTTCATTTTAGTAATATGGTATAAAATTTTACTCTAAACCTGATTTCTGTCCTGTGCTTTTCAATTTTTCAGCAATTTTTTCAAGTAAGAAGTTCTCTGAATAATTTATATTATTGAATTTATTGAACACTAAATTATCAAGATCAATTGCTTCCATTACAGTGATATATTTTTTTAAAATATTTTAGTCATTATCTACTAATTTTGTTTATCACTTCATTATAATATAATTTCAGGAGTGGAAGTGCTACTTTTCCTTTATTCCTATTTTTCCCCTTTATTTCTATTTTAAGAATTAGTTATATTGTTAATTCACATTTATTTTCCTCTTTATGTGTACTTCTATATATAGTATCCCTTCAGTAGTTTTTATTGGTTATGCATTCAATTTGTATATTAATGTAGATAATGCTATCATTTTGATAATGGCATGGCCCAGGTATGAGTAATAAATATGCCTCCAGTAATATAATGATTTAAATAAGGAATAGTTTATCTATAAAGATCTCAAGTATATCTTAGTAGATTCATTTTTATACATCTTATGTATGTTGGAGTTATTTTGAATAGAACTTCCAGTTTTATTATTTCATTCTTAGAATATATATACATATACATGTCACATATAAATGTTTTCCTTTTATAGTCTGCTACTTTACTGAGACCATTGTCACAGTTTTATACTCATAATCTGGGATTTTCTAAATAAAACATTACATCATTAACAGTTTTGCTTCTTTTTGTCATATTTATAACTTTAATTTGTTTTGTTGTCTGATTGCTATTATTAGCGATCTAGTTCTAGAACGGTGCAATATAATAGCAGCAAAAGGGGAAATCTTTACTTTTCTTTTCCTTCTTTTTTAAAGTTGCTCCTTTCCTGCATCTAAATTCTCTGGATTGGTTTGAATCAAGGTTTCAATTTCACAAGGTCACAAAGATATTTAAAATTATAGGTGCCAAGAAAGATTTAAAATTACCCTAAACTATTAGAGGAGAGGAATACTTGGGGGTTATAGTACCCCAAGAACAAAAGTATTCAATTATTTCTTTTTCCTTCTATAAGAATTACTTTCTTGTAGTTTTTTTATTCATCACCATCATCATCATCATTATATTGGTCTATCATACTGTGTTGTCTATCTTTAAAAGCAGTTTTATTATTTATTTGGTATGTTAGATATGGTTATGGATGGCTATAATTTAGATTATGTTTTGCTCCATTATCTTTCAGGATTCCTACTGCTGAGATATTTAGCAGAACACACACCACATATCTATTTATCTATATGTATGTGTGTGTATATATATATATATATATATATATATATATATATATATATTCTTTGATTCTGGAAATTAGATACATTCTTTTAGTTCTAGAAATTTAAATACTCCCAGGTCTACTCTCTTGACTCTTAGAATATTTTCTAACACTTTCGGTCTCTCTGTCTCTCTGTCTCTGTCTCTCTGTCTCTCTCTGTCTCTCTCTCTCTCTTTATATATATATATATATATATATATATATATATATATCTTTCTCTCTTCCCCTCTCTCTTTCTCCTCTCTGTCTCTTTGTTTCTCTTTCTCTTTCTAGGTTTCTATTTCACCCTCTCTCTTTTCACCTCTGTTTCTGTTTGTGTACTCCTTTGTTTCTTTCTCTTTTCCTGCCCTTCCATTTCATAGATTTGTTCATTGTTCTTTTCTCCATAGATATATGACATAGGATGCTAGTTTAGAAATCATCTTATCCAAATCACTCATTTTATAGAAGAGGTTCAGAGAGTGCCTTTTTTAAGGTCTCACTATTGATTAGTGGCAGGACTGAGATTACTTCATTGCTCTTTTTTATAGTGTTACTTATTTTATTTTGAACTTAAGAAATAAGATCAGGATTTTCATAACATGGAATAGAAAAAATTATCCATGAAATTGCAAATCTGTTATGTACAACTTGCTATTCCTTTTAAATATGTAATAAAACTGTCATGTAATTGTCTTTTTTCCCTTTTTTTTCATTATCCCTGTCCTAGAGATGGGTACCATTAGACATGAATATGTGGGTATATAAAACCATTCTGTGAATATGTTTATCATTTATTATTATATATTCATACATTTATCAGTTCTTTCTCTAGATACAAAGAATGTCTTCCTTCATTTGTCTTTTAATTTGTGTATTTATAATAGTCAAAATCAGTCCCTCAAAGTTATTCTTTTTTTTATTAAAGCTTTTTATTTATATAACATATGTATGGGTAGTTCCCCAACATTGATCTTTACAAAGCTTTCCATTACAAATTTTACCCCCAGTCCCCTCCCCTCCCCTAGATGGCAGGAAGTCCACTACATGTTAATAATGTTGAAATGCTTGAGAAGTTATGCAAGAAAAATCCTATCTACAAGAAAAAAAAAGAATCAGAGAAAGGCAACACAATGCAAGCAAATGTCAATAGAGATCATGAAAATGTTACGTTGCGGTCCATATTTCATTTCCCTCTCCCTGGGTGTATATGGTTTTCTTCAGTGAACAATTGGAACTGGTTTGAGACAATTCTTTGTTGCAGAGAGCCATGTCCATCAGAATTGATCATCATGCAATACTGTTGTTGCTGTGTATGATGATCTCCTGATTCTGCTCGTTTCACTTAGCATCAGTTCATGCAAGTCTCTCCAGGCCTCTCTGAAATCGTCCTGCTGGTCGTTTCTTACAGAGCAACAACATTCCATAACATTCACATACCATAATTTATTCAGCCACTCTCCAATTGATGGGCATCCCTTCAGTTTCCAGTTTCTAGCCACTACAAAAAGGGCTGCCACATTCTTGCACATGTGGGTCCCTTTCCCTCCTCTAAGATCTCTTCCTCAAAGTTATTCTTAAAACAATATTGTTGTTACTGCATATAATGTTCTTTTGGTTCTACTCATTTCATTTCAATATTTCATTCTAGTCTATCCAGTTTTTCTAAGATCATCAAGCTCATCATTTTTATAATAGTTTTTCATCACAATCATATATCACAATTTGTTCAATCATTTCTCAATTGGCAGGTAAGTTCAGTAATCTTTCCATCATACAACTATCTACCAGTGTCTTTGCATGTGTTTCTCCAGACACTTAAATAGTGAAGAGTAAGAAGGAAAACAAATGTTAGTAGATCCAGGTCTAATTTACCAATTCATAACATAAGATAGTACTAAAAAATGATGAAATAGAAAGCAATTTAGCATCCTGGATGATTTGGTTTGTAATAAACACTAGTCAACTCTGCTGGCACAATATTTTGCATCAGTCAACTAATGTTGGACATCAGTCTTTTAATGTTATCATAGGTCTATTAAACGTGAATTGTAATTGCACACATTTACTTATGTACATTAAGCCTGTTTTAAGATTATTGCTGATATGTTATCCACTTTATAAATCTAGATATATATATTCTGAATTGTAAGTCCTAATTTTAAGATGGATCACTTTAAAATCTGAAGAATTATAAAGCTTTATTAACATTAATGCTCAGATAATGAGGATGTTAAGAACATGGAGTTATTCTTTCTTTTTTGTTTCTCTTAGATTTTTTTTGGATTACCAGGCAACAGATTCTGTCTAATAACTCTCATTTCCACAATGTCATTTCCTCAACAGTCAGGAATCAGAATAAGGAGAGACATGATAGCATCTCTGCTTGTAGCTGATAACAAGAATAATCAAATGCCCATCCTCTCCTAAGTATCTTTTCATCAGTCACTCTGTTCTGGGAGGTGCTATCTCTTTGACAGGGTTCCGTGTTCCATCTCAGATTCCAATAATAAGTGTAAAGTTTTATTAAATACATTTGAAAATGGAGATACCTCTCACATACAGTGTGTCTGCAAGATAGCAAACTCTCTGGGGGGTACTGCAGACAATTCATTAAGCCATCCTGCTTTAAAAAACACTATTCTCCACACAAGGTAATTCTTAGCTTTCAAATCAAACTCGAAGTGGGAAATATAGCATACAATGATAACATTAATATTTTGTGGTAGCCTACATTATGACATTATTGATTTATATAATTGTTTGTAAATGGGGAGTTCAAGACAATGCAAAAAAGCCACTAAAATTAGGATTTCAGTATTTGATCAGCATCTATTAATTTGAAATCCAAAAAAAGAAATGGTCTTTTTTTTTACCTCTGAGTCCAAAGTATTACAATTCTATAACAACTGTTTTCAGTGATTTTTATGAACATAGAAATCCAGGCCTAGAAGGATCCTTAAAGGTTATGTAGTCAGGCTCCCTGGATGATGGATGAGTTCCCTTTCTAATATCCCCATGGGAATATACTATAGTAGTGTGGAAACAAAAACAGTATCTGGCATTTATATAATGCGTTAAGATTTTCAGAGTATTTTACATGCATCATCTCAATTGATATTAAATACAACTCTCTGAGGCATATATTATTAGTGATATTATCCTCATTTTACAGATGAGAGAACTGAGGCTTAGAGATTTAAATGATTTATTCATGGCTGTAAAACTAATAAATGTCAGCTATGAGATTTGAACACAGTTCTTTCATTACACACAAAACAAGGTTCTATTTTATTTTTTTTCTACTATATCATGCTTTTTTTTCTGCTGTGAAAAAAAAAAAAAACAAACAAAAAAACACAAGACTAAAATCAAGATTTTTAGGTTCCTGAATAAGCTCTGACATTAACTCACTATAAAGTAAGTCACTTCCTTCTCTTAATCTCTATCTAAAAATCAAAAGAAGCTATTCAGATGATTGCTAATAATTCCTTCAATCTCTAATAATTTTATAATTCCAAGAAGGGGTCACCCTACCTCTTCCTGAAAACTTACAAATGATGCTAAAATACTAACTCATAGCACAGTTAATATTTTATGAATTTTTTTCTTGATATTCCTTTGAAAGTTAAAATTTCTTATTGTTAGAGCAAAAAAAGTTATAACTAATAAATATTATTATTGTTAATGTTGAAAGCTTAAAAGCAAAAAACATTTGACCTGTCAATGTGATTCATTTTCTTAATTAGAAAAAAAAAACAAAAATAACACAGGATCAACTAGATGGTACAGTGAATATAGCACCAGCCCTGAATTCAGGAAGTTCAAATATGGCTTCAGACCGTTAACAATTACTAGTTGTGTGATCTTGGGCAAGTCACTTAACCCCAACTGCTTCAACAAAAACAAAGAAACAGTCTTTGAGGGTGCTCTTTTTTGTTTTGTCTGATTTGTAGATTATAAGAACTAGATGACTTTAGAGATCATCTAATTCAATCACTTCATTTTATAGTTAGGGAAAGTGAGGCTGGAATTACATAAGAATGTATTCAAGTTTATCCAGACTAGAATAATCAACAAGGAACAAGCACATCTTTTTTAAGGATCTAGATTAGTGTCAGGGGTTGGACAAGTCACAGAATTGAGATGACATCTTTCTACCAGGAGCTCATATTCTCCTGGAACCAGGTTCTTCTAAATCCTAGTCCAACTTTTTTCCCATTGTACTGTTCATTTCTCTCACTTCTTCCAACAAAATCTAAGATCCAAAGGCAGGGATTGTTTTATTTTTATCTTTGGATCCCCAGTCTAGCATAATCAATCAGCAAACATTTAATAAGCTCCTACTATGTACCAAGCACAGTGCTTCAAAAAGAGACAAAAGAATATCTGCCCTCAAGGATTTCACAATCTAATGAATATATATGATACATGCTAATCTAAGAGGGGATGCATTAGCAACTGGGAGATTGGAAAATGTCTGCTGCAAAAGGTGACATTTGAGCTGAGACATGAAGGTATAGGTGAGAAGGAAGAGTATTCCACACATGGAATACAGTGCATCTGATTCAAAGGGATGGAAATAGAAGTAGATCTGTGAGGAGAGCAAATAGACCAGTATGGCTGGACCATATAGAATGTAAAGGGAAGAAAAGTCTAAGAATACTGGAAAAATAGCAAGGGACAAAGTTGTGAGAAACTTTACAAGCCAAAGAGAAAAGTTTATATTTGATTTTAGAAATGAAAGGGAGCTAGTTGATTCCTGATGCATGTTCATTGAACTAAATTCAGAGTACCCAATAGTGTAAAACTTCTAAGTTGCCTTTTCCTTTATGTATAGAGCTTTAATAAGTGTATAGTGCAAGTAAAATAAATGTAAACCTTTTCTCTTTTTCTCCTAGGAACTTAATATTTAAAGAGGATACCCTTGATAAAGAATTGGCAGACAGCTAAACTATGCATTATGAATACCATATTTACTTTTCAACTATATGCAATTAATATTAAATGTTTCAAAGGTCTGTGATTTCTTTGGTAGAGGAATTCCCTGCAACAATGCATATTATAGCTTCCCTAGGACTTAGTTGTTGAGATTTCAAGAGTTAACAGTGGACAAATAGTTCATCTGTCTGACATGAATCCAATGATGTGTCTCTGAATTTAGGTAGAGTGATCTTCCAAGCTAGATATGCATTATTTGATTGGGCCATATGTGAATCCTTTTTAACGTAGTAGGACTTAGCAGAGATTTTGCTTTGCTAACAGACCCCAAGAGCCCAGGATCACCTACTTCCACAATATGTGGCTATCTTATCATGAATATAGGTACAATAATTCAACACCTTTCACTATGATCAGAAATGATGAAAGCTACACGCATAACTTTAAATAACTTTAAACTTATGGATCCTTTAATGTGTTGGCATGTTAACATCTTAAATGCTTTAGAAAAAGAACAGTTATTAGAGTGAGGAACTGGATAAGGCACTGGTCTTGAAATCAAGAGGATTTGGATTCATATCCCTTCTCTAATGCTAGCTATATAATTCAGGGCAATTAAACTCCTGCTGCCTCACTTTCCTCATCTGTAAAATAAGAGTGTTGACCTGATATTCTCTAAAGCCCCAAATAGCTTTAGATATATAATGCTGTGATCTCTCTGGGGCAGATATGGGACAGGTAACTCCAGGCCTGGAGTTAGATAGACATGAGTTCAAATCCAGTTTCAGACATTTACTAGCTGTGTGACTCTGGGCAAATAAGTTAACCCTGCTTGCTTCAGTTTTCTGATATGTAAAATGAGCTGGTGAAAGAAATAGCAAACCTCTCTAGTATTTTTGCCAAGAAAACCCCAAAGGAGGTCATGATGAATCAGATGTGGATCAAAACAACTGAAGAAAAACAATCTCTTTCTAAGCAAAATTTACTTAAGTACCTCCATTATTAGAGCAATTATGTCCAGTTGTTTGTATTCTAAACTAAGCATATTGCCCTCCTAAGGATATTATGATAACAACAGCCTGGCTCACTAAGGTGATATAGATGGTGAAAAGTGCATGGTAGTGGTGGGAATGGGAGGAAGGTACCTGGTTTTTAGTCACACCTTTCCTTGCAACTACCTAAATGGAATGGATTTCTTTGAGACTCACTTTCCTCATCTTTAAAATGAGAGGGTTAAATTAGTTGTTTAAGTTCTAAAATCCTCTTTTTGTTGTTGTTATACTGATCATGATAAATGGTTTGGGGAATATAAAGCTCTGTCCTACCTGATGTCTCCAGTCCCAGGTCCCATCACATAAGCCTCTACTTAAATGTGATCAGTAGTAGTTCAGAAGAGCTGTAAAAAGCAGGTCTTAACTAGTGCTAAATGAAGTGGTAGAACCAAGAGAACAGAAACAAGATTGTGTGATAATCTACTGATATGGACTTGGCTCTTTTCAACAATGAGGTGGTTCAAGCCTTCACAATATGACTTATGATGGAGAGAGCTATCTGCATGCAGAGGGAGGACAGTGAGAACTGAATGTGAAGCACTGTATGGATTGTCACCTCTTTTGTTCTTGTTTCTTTTTTTTTCATTTTTCCTTTTTTTTGATCTGCTTTTTCTCGTGTAGCATGATAAGTATGTAAATATGTTTAGAAGAATTGCACATATTTAACCTATATTGGGCTACTTGCTGTCCAGGAGAGGGCACATGGGGAGAAAGGAGGAAGAAAAATTTGAAACACAAGGTTTTACAAGGATGAATGCTGAAAACTACCTTTGCATGTATTTTGAAAATAAAAAGCTATTATTAATATTTTTTAAATTTAAAAATAAATAGATAAAAATAAAAAGTAGATCTTACAGTAGACAGATATAGATAGGAAGAAAAGATGAGACAGAGCAAAAACCTCTGAACAGCCACAATAGAGATTACAGAATCCCTGTACATCAAGGCAACAGAGTGGTATAATGGACTTAGAAACAGCTGGGTGGTACTAGGGATAGAGATCTGGACTTGAAATAAGGAAGAGCTGAGTTTGAATCCTATTTTATACTTAAAAACTATAAGTCACTCAACTTCTCATCTATAAAATAGGAATATGCATCTACCTCACAAAGTTCTTATAAGGATTAAGTGAGCACATAATATTTGTCATTCATGTTGCTAGTTACAATTGTTATTATCTTTAAAGGTTATACACTATCGGGAGAGCCCTTTGCTCACTTGGAGTCTGCTGACTCTTCTGTAACAATTTTAAGAAATGTGATTATTTGTCTGTCTTACAAAAAAGTAGCCATTACACTTACAGGAATGGTACATATATGTTAAAGGCAGACAGCAGTGAAAACTGACAATTTTATAATGAGGTCAGAGACAGAAAAAAACATTAAGTTTAAAAGAAAAAGCCACAAAAATTTAAAACAACTACAGGCTTCAAAAAAAAATACCATCTTTATTTGACATGGGAAGATTTATGCAGAAAAAAACAGTGAAGGAAGGACTGCCAAAAGAGCAATATATAGTATGATTGCCACAAAGGTAAATAAAATCAGCAGTGATTGATCTTGCTTCCACATATTCAATCAAGCAAGCAACAAACATTTACAAGTGCCTACTATGTGCCAGGCACTATCGAAGTTGAAGAATCTATCTTCCCCAAGTTTAAATGATCCATAAATTAAAATGTGGTAAATGACACATACCATAAATCAGAATCATGTTGTTAAGAGATTGAGCATTATATATATTCACAGAATGTATTTTGTACAGGATATTGCTTGGGTGTCTGGGAAGTATCCTTTTTGTCAAAGCAAAATGAATACATAAATTTATTTTAAAAATAAAGTTTAAAAATAAAGAGAATTATCTTGTATGAGTTTCTTGGTTCTATCTAATTTAGGCTATTGATAACTACTAATTTGTTTAGTATTTCTTCTTTATATTGGTATAATCAATAGAAATATATTCTCAAAGTCAGGAAATCTTACAATGCGCTCAAGATACAAAGCAAGGCAAAAATAATTCTTACTCTTAAGGTACTCATAAAATAGAATGAGAAATAGCATGTAAATTATTATGTACTAACAAGATACATGCATGTTATATGTATATATATATGCAGAAATCCACATATAATTCCTATAATCACTTTCCATGGATTTAATGATCATCCCTATGCTGATGACTCTAATGTATTGTGCCCTAATCTCTCTGCTAATCTCCAATCTCACATCTCTGATTGTCTTTGAAATGTCTCAAACTGGATGTCCAGTAGAAATCTGAAATGCAATAGGCCTGAACTACTCATTATCTTTCCCTATAAAACTTCTACTCCTCCAAACTTCCCTATAATTGTTGAGGGCAGCATCATTTTTCCAATTCCCCAGGTGTACAACCTGAATGTCACATTTGGCTCCTCACTATCTTGTCTCTCCACCATTCCTATTTCCCATCTGTTACCAACTTGTCAAATTTACAAATTCACAACCATATCTTTTGTTTTAACCCTACACACACACACACACACACACACACACACACACACAAACTCCGGTGGCTCTATAATCTAACCACTCTGCCCCAGACACCTCTTTACTCTTTTGATACCTTACTCCTCCGTTGTACTTTTTGATCCCCCTTCTTACAGCAAAATGAACAAGACACTCCATCTTTCACCTCTGGGCCTTTCTGTGACTGTCACTGGGCCTGGAATGCAATCTCTCCTAATTTCTGCTTCCTGATTATTCTCTCTTTCCTTAAATCCCATCTGAAATAACATATTGTACAGGAAACCTTTTCCAACCCTACTTAATTCCTTTTAATTATTTGTTATCTATGCTACTGATTGTGCACTCAGTATACCCTGAGGCTGAAATAACAGCAGAGTATGAACTGATTCTTTGCTGCTTGTGTTAATTTTGACCTGATAATACTAACAGGTTCTCTACCAGCCAGCACCACACCATCCATATATGGAGACATTGATTACAGCAAATGAAGAAAATTTAAATGCTGGGGATAAGTTTATTTACCTTGGTGGTATATATACATATAGATAATGAGGTTGATCCAGATATTGTCAGAGCTGGCTCAGCATTTGGGAGGTTCTGAAGGAAAGTATGGAAGAGAAGAAATATTAGCTGCCTATCAAACTGGACTTCATTGTTGTATACCTAGGAAACCTGGTCAATCCCAAGGGCCAGGTCAGTTTGAGTTGTTTCAGGAAGATTCTGAAGTTCACATTGCAAGATAAAGTAGCAGACTCTAAGTTGATCTGCCAAACATTCAAACTCTATTACAGAGAGCACAACTCCAATGGACTGGCCATGTTTTTCAGCTGCCAAATGTGCGTTTGCCTAAAAGACTAATTTACAAAAAACTAATCGGGCAAACAAGCCCACATGGCGTTCAGAAGAAGTGATAGAAGAATGCCCTCAAGATTTCTCTGAAGAACTTTGGTACTGATTGTGAGACATGAGAGCCACTGATATAGGACCATGAAGCACGAGGCATCCTCATCAGAGAAGGAGCTGTGTTCTATGATCAAGGCAGAAATGCAGTAGTTCAAAAGAAATATGAGATGCACAAATTTAGAAACATCTCCATTCCAGTGTTCAAACCTATGATTGATCCTTCTAACCTCATATTGGTCTGATCAGTCACAGTTGAACATACTGTACTTTGACCCTGACTTCGTGATGTTATTTTGGTATTCTTTGAGCATGAAGGACAAGAAAATCCAGTCTGTTTGTAGCTTGTTTGTACATATGTATTGGCTTGTTGTCTCTTTCATTAAATTGGAGGGTGGGGAGGTTTTTTTTTTTTTTTTTTTTTTAATGTCTAGCTCAGCACAGTCTCTGGTATATAATAGGTAATAAATATTTATTAATTAATTGAATAACAGAAGGATGGCCTGAGTTCAAGTTCTGTTTTTGACATATCCTAGCTGTGTGACTTAACCACTTAACCTCTATTTGCTCTAGGTAACCCTCTAAGGCTCTAAGTTGCAGAAATGAGACTTATCTACATTAATAGATGGAGTTTTTTTCATCAAAAAAATGACAGGTCCATTCCTTGTTTCCAGGCTTGTATTCATACATCTTTTTACCAAATTATATTATGAACTCCTTGAGGATAAAAATTGTTTCATTCCTTTTGTTCATTCTTAATGCCTAAACTATCTTCTGACAGTAGGTACTTAATAATTGTAGGATGATTAACCTTTTTTAATTTCTCTATAGTAAGAGCCAGTTTATTTTAGGCATAAAGAAAAAGAAAATTACCATAAATTAGGATAGGGATAAGGACTGCTTTGATGCTGGACCTCTGATTTTACTGATATAAATTACTGCCAGGTAAGGAGCTTCCTTGTATCATTGCAGATTGGTAATTTCTCTGCAGATTAGAATTTTAGACTGTTGCATAAAGCACTGAATTTACTATTTCTGAAAATAAATTTTCTTCATAATATCGTTTCCCCAAATGGGATTCTTTGAATGTTCTATGATGTTTTAGAATAAAATTTTGGTTTAGGTACTTTGTTTTGAGATATACATTTGATTTTTTGTTTTGTTTTGCTTTATACTTATACATGACAACAATGCCAAATTACAAGATTAATCTCTTTACTCTATCATCCATATCTTAATCTCTAATCCCACTTAATAAGTATGTAGGAACTCTCTGAAGTCAGCCAGAGCTAGGCAAAAGTCAAGGAGACTCTAGATTTAGACAAGCTGGGGAACATTCTAACTTCCAAAGTCTAAATGAATAGATCCTCCAAGCAGCCCAAGCAATGCTTTAAAGATCAAATTCAGATGATTTCAGCATTATTACAGTGATTTTTTTTCATTTCCAGATTCCTACAGACCTTTCTCAATAGAGGAAGTTGTTCAGGAGTGGATTGGGCAATGAATTTTTAGTCAAAATCCTTCTGTGGCCCACCTAGATGTATGACTTCCATATAGCCTCAGAGGAGATGTGTATTGGTCAGAATTCCTTCCCAAGCAATTCCCCCAAAGACAGAGGCACTCCTTTGTTTTTAAAAATCAGGCCACTGAGTTGGAATCTGCTGTGAGGGTGGGCATTTCCATTTTCAGGCAGCTAGGGAAAGGAACAAACTTAAATTTAAAGCCTTCTGACTTCTGAGGTAGAAAAACGCTTTATTCTGAGGGTCAATGACAGGGCAAACCAAGGATTGAGTGGGAGGCAGGAAAGGGAATCCCCTGGTGAAACTGTTTTCTTTTCTCAATTCCAAATCAACTGCTTTATTTCATATAGCTTTCATACAAGTTTCACTTAGAGGGTTTTCTTTGGACATGGTCCTAGAAGAATTGGTAAAATTTTACTGTTTATGTTAAACCAAGAAATTATTTTATCCCCTCACGTGGTACTAGATGGTACCTGTTAAAAAGATAGCTTACTGAGGTGAGTAAAATAATAACTATATTACTCTCTTGTAAGTGTGAAACATGGTCAAGCTTACATTAACTTAATGTACTTTGTATATCACTAAAATAGAGCACTACCCTTTTGATTCTATTCCATTCCATTCCATTCAACCAACACTTATCAAATATCTATCACTAAGCAAAAAAACTAAGAACAATACCTGGCCCCAAAGGAACTTGTATTTTACTGGCACAGATCAGTAAATATGAAATAATTTGGGGAGTGTAAAGTACTTGTAAATAGGGGTGGAGGGGGAAAACTTGAATTAACTGATGAATAGATCTAGTGATTTTGAGAGTTGGAAATAAGGAGGAATAGAATTTCAGATGTGAAAGATTGAGCATAAAAGCATGGAAATGGGAAACAGCGTAACAGGTATTAGAAAAAAGTAAGTAGTTACCTTTGGGCAAGTGGGCTGAAATGTGAAATGCTGGAAAGTTATTAATTTTTATTATTTGATAATTCCATTACTTGAAACATTTTGCAATTGTGGAAGCAAAATTATATATTGGAAAGAGCAATGGATTTGGAGGTAGATAACTTGGGTTCAAATCTTTGCATAAAGTACCTGTATGATCTTGTAAAATAAAGTGAGATGGATTTGAATGAGATGATTTCTAACATACCTTCTGTCTTTAATTCTATGATCCTCAAAAACAGAATTGGCTTTAGCCCTTGCCTTGTACTCTGTCCTCTGGGAAACTTAGATGGCTTTAGCCCTTCCACTGTACACTCTCCATGAGAAACTTTTCCCATTACACAAAAGCTGTTTTGGGGGGAAGGATGGGGCAAATGTTTACCAAATCTTCATTTTTTTTTTTTACCAAAATCTTGTTTACCAAAATCTTTGAAACATGTAATACAACCCAAGCCCCCTACATCTAGCTGGGTAGACAACCACATCCTGTTTTTCTGTTCTTTGTGGTTAACTGCACACATAAGAACTAACAGCCCATGACACCTGGCCCAGAAATTTATATAAATATGAGACTCTTTAAAGGACGAAGCCCACCTTCCTGTTCACAATAAAATCTGCCTTGACTAAGAACCAACTTGTTCCCTGAGAGCTTTTCCTGAGATCTGATTGATTCTCATCACTCAATCCTATACTTTGTACTAATAGCATGTTTAAAAAAAAAAGAAAGAAAGAAAGAAAGAAAGAAAAGAAAAGAAAGAAAAACTAATGATCAAGCTACTGTAATTGAAGGGTAAATACCTTCTATTTTCAGAATGCTCCAAACAACTCTGACTTATTCTCTTTCAGGAGGGGAAAGACACTAAATAGATGATTTGTGTTATGTTTTATCATTTTAACTCTATGAGTATCAGACTTTGAATATTTGGAACAGGTAAGTGGTCTAGTAGATAAGAGTCAGGAAGACTCATCTTCCAATGTGACTGTGGGTAAGTCACTGAACCCTGTTTGCCTTTGTTTGCTTATCTGCAAAATGAGCTGGAGAAAGAAATGGCAAACTACTCCATTAACTTTGCCAAAAAAAAAACCCAAAAAGAAACAAAACAAAACAAAAATGAATGGGGTAACAAAGAGTTATACATGATTGAAAAAATTACTTGATAAGGGTACTGTGTCTTTGCATATGCTGACAATACTTCAATAATAGAATGAAATCTACTTGTGACACACTTCCAAACTTCCAAATTCAGTAATACTGAATTGCCAGCTATCTAAGAGTAAACCATTCCCTTCCCTAATCTTTATGTCCCTCTCATCTCTCATCCTCATGTTCTCAATTCTACCTAGTCAGGTCTCATTTCAAGTCTAACTGTCCCTTCCTTTATAAACTCTGTAATTCCCATTCCATGTTAACAAACTTCCCTTCCTTCTGAACATCATGTTATATTTCTTCTTTCTTCTGACATCCACAAATACATAGTTTTTCACAGATGGCAGTGCATTTATGACATTCCTCTCTAACAATGACTGAACCTTCCCTACTACCTCTGCCAGCCCCTTATAATCTTCACACTGGCTCTTTATTTTTACTGCCGCTTCTAGATTCCTCCTTAATTTCTGTCACTCAGAAACTTCTTCTGTTTTGAGGTTCACTTTATCCTAATTCATCCCTCAAGGGATAAGAATTAAACTTAAGAATTTGTATAGGGAACTGCTGCATAATGCACTATTTACCAGTCAGTCAACAAGCACTTATTAGATGTTTATTATGTGCCATTCAGTATAAGTTCTCAGAATGCAAATACAAGTATAAAGAAAGAATCTTTGTATTCAAATTTTTTATATCGTATTAATGGAAGACATTACATAAGAAGAAGCTGAAAGACCGATGTTGAAGAACCCAAGTACTAAATTCTGGGACATGGTAGAAGTCAGGTGGGCTTCTTGGAAAGCAATGAGGGATGAATTACCCTCCATAAAAACAAGAAATTAGAAAGAACAAGCCAAATAGAGGGAGAATTCAACATGCAAAGTGTATTGCCAATGTGTGAATTCTAGAGCTAGAGTAAGGCTTCAGATGAAGTGTTCCATGATAGAAGAAGTCTGGAGACAAATTAGTGCCTTCTCTTTAACTTTGAATCTTGAATAGTTAGAACACCAAGAAGTCAAATTGACTTAAGGTCATTAAGTTAGTGTTCTGGGTTTCAAGTCTAGCTTTCTATTCATTACACCAAATTGCTTCTTTCTCTATCCAGACACAAATTGAACAGAAGGAAGATAGGCTAGATGGCATTTGAGAACTTCTCCAGTATATTTTCTAATGATGCCCACCATCTTTTAAAAATCAAGGCCCAACTTTAAAAAACAAAACAAAGCTGTTTTATATTCAAAAATACAGTTAGACTTCAACATTATTTCACATCGTCATGCTTTCTTACTCATGCTTTCGTCATGCTTTCTTTTTCAGTTAAGCTGAACTACTAACTATTCTCTGATTTTGGTTTGACATTCCCTAATTCTATCCTTGTAAAGGCTATTCCTTCCTCTATTGGAAGGAATAATATGTTGTACATCACAATAGATTGTAAAATAAGCATCTTCATATATATAAACAATTTTTATGAAGTAAAAACCCTTTTGAGATAGAAGTCTTGTTAGGAAGTTCTGCTTCCTAACATGTTTCAGGGATGGATAAAATCAGCATGTTATCTATATGTAGAATGAACTGTAGACCCCAAACAGCTATAGGAATTCCTCCTTCAGCTTAGATTCTTTATTATACCTTTTTTTGACAATGTCAAATAGTTTGATAAGCAAATTTTAAATCTCACTAGCTTATAGTAGTTAGAATGTAATGTTGATCAAAGATATTTGTTATATTTTTCAAGGTACTTTGTCACTATGAACATATATGTGAAAGAAGCATAGTTGGAGGTAAGAACCTAAATGGCATTCTAATCTATTGAATCAAATGTTTTTGAATAGTCATCAAGCAATAAGAATAATATCTTGTTTTCCCTACAATTTTGATCATTTGTAAATATGAAATCTAGGACATAATGTTGCTTGTTAAAATACTTTTGTTCCTTTCTACATATTTTCACAAAAGTTGCTTTCATTTTTGTCTAGATGGAAACTAGGAATATGGGCCAATAATTATATCCTTTGATCATATTTTTTGTAATAATAAGGTATAAAGTCCTTTCTACACCTTTGACAATCTTTCCCATTTTTTATGGATGTTTTCAGTCCAATTAATATTGGTTATCTATTTCTTTATTGCCATTTCAAATTTCTCCAGAAACATTTATGTGATAGTGAAGTTATAATCTAAACATAATGACTCCATTATTTTTAGTGGTGAAAGTTTGTTATTAAAATCTTTATGGATCTTTTCCATTGTTCATCTATTGCATAGTTTTTCTTCTAATTTTATGTCCTTGAAATGTTTGGACTTGGTTTCATTGGCTCTCTTAAAGTTTCTTTTTACTTTGACCTAGTAGGACCACATTCAGAGTTTTAATATGTTCAGCCCTCTAGGTAACTCATCTAAGGAAGTTCATTGATAAAAAGGAAAGCTGAGTAGTCCAGAAATAGATATTCAGAATTTAGAAGGGTTAAGATATCATACCAATGAGCATCAGTTGAAGAAAATGGGGTTGGGGTAATAACTGTCTTCATATATTTTGAAGGGGTTAAATTTATTCTGTTTGATTTCAGAATGAGAATTACAAAGAGGCAATTTTAGGCTTATAGTCATAAAAAATTTCCTCAGAATTAGAATTATAGTAAATTAGGACAAGCTGCCTCAGAAGATGGCATCTTTTCTCTCACTATAAGCTTTCTAGCAAAGATTGGTAATGATTTGTCAGACATATGGCTGAAGGGATTAATTTTCATGTATGAATTAAACTCAATGGTCGAGATGATTTTCAATATAGAAAATCTGATTCCTACTACTTTCCTAAGAATTGTCTGTTCTTCACTAGCAGATACATTCTTTTTTTTGTTTTGTTTTGTTTTTCTGTTTTTTGTTTTTTTGGTTTTTTTTAAATTAAAGCTTTTTATTTGTATAACATATGTATGGTTAGTTCCCCAGCATTGATCTTTACAAAGCTTTCCATTACATATTTTACCCCCAGTCCCCTCCCCTCCCCTAGATGGCAGGAAGTCCATTACATGTTAATAATGTTGAAATGCTTGAGAAGTTATGCAAGAGAAATCCTATCTACAAGAAAAAAAGAAAATCAGAGAAAGGCAACACAATGCAAGCAAATGTCAATAGAGATCATGAAAATGTTACGTTGTGGTCCATATTTCATTTCCCTCTCTCTGGGTGTATATGGTTTTCTTCAGTGAACAATTGGAACTGGTTTGAGACAATTCTTTGTTGCAGAGAGCCATGTCCATCAGAATTGATCATCATGTAATACTGTTGTTGCTGTGTATGGTGATCTCCTGGTTCTGCTCGTTTCACTCAGCATCAGTTCATGCAAGTCCCTCCAGGCCTCTCTGAAATCGTCCTGCAGGTTGTTTCTTACAGAGCAATAATATTCCATAACATTCATATACCATAATTTATTCAGCCACTCTCCAATTGATGGGCATCCCTTCAGTTTCCAGTTTCTAGCCACTACAAAAAGGGCTGCCACAAACATTCTTGCACATGTGGGTCCCTTTGCCTCCTCTAAGATCTCTTTGGGATATAGGCCAAGTAGAAACACTGCTGGGTCACAGTTTGACAACTTTTTGAGCATAGCTCCAAATTGCTCTCCAGAATGGTTGGATCCGTTCACAGTTCCACCAACAATGTATTAGTGTCCCAGTTTTCCCACATCCCCTCCAACATTCATCATTATCTTTTCCTGTCATTTTAGCCAATCTGACAGGTGTGTAGTGGTACCTCAGAGTTGTCTTAATTTGCATTTCTCTGATCAATAGTGATTTGGAGCAACTTTTCATATGACTAAAGATGGTTTTAATTTCATCATCTGAAAATTGTCTATTCATATCCCTTGACCACTTATCTATTGACAAGTGGCTTGAATTCTTATATATATGAGACAATTCTCTATATATTTTAGAAATGAGGCCTTTGTCAGAACCATTAAATGTAAAGATGGTTTCCCAATTTGATGCTTCCCTCCTAATCTTGTCTGCATTTGTTTTGTTTGTGCAGAAACTTTTTAACTTAATATAATCAAAATTATCCATCTGGTGTTCAATTAGGAGTTCTAGGTCTTCTTTGGACATAAATTTATTCCATCTTCACAGGTCTGAGAGATAAACTATATTACGTTCCTCTAACTTGCTTACAAAGTCCCTCTTTATATTTAGATCATGAACCCATTTAGATTTTATCTTGGTATGTGGTGTTAGGTATGGGTCAAGCCCTAATTTCTTCCACACTAGTTTCCAATTTTCCCAGCAGTTTCTGCCAAATAGTATTTATCCCAAAAGCTGGGGTCTTTGGGTTTATCAAACACTAAATTGCTAACATTATTACCTAGCTTGTCCTGATATCCTATCCTATGCCACTGATCGACTGCTCTATTTCTTAGCCAGTACCAAAAGATTTTGATGACCGCTGCTTTATAATATAGTTTTAGATCTGGTACAGCAAGGCCACCTTCATCTGCCTTTTTTTTTCATTAATCCCCTTGAAATCCTTGACCTTTTGTTCTTCCAAATGAACTTTGCTACTACTTTTTTCTAGATCTGTAAAATAATTTCTTGGGAGTTTGATTGGTATGGCACTAAATAAGAAGATTAGTTTGGGTAGTATTTTCATTTTTATTATATTCGCTCGGCCTACCCATGTGCACTTAATGTTTTTCCAATTGATTAGATCTGATTTTATTTGTGTGGAAAGTGTTTTGTAGTTTAGTTCGTATAGTTTCTGACTTTTCCTTGGCAGATTGATTCCCAAATATTTTATCCTATCATCTGCTATTTGGAATGGAATTTCTTTTTGTATCTCTTGCTGCTGAACTTTGTTGGTAATATATAAAAATGCTGATGATTTATGTGGATTAATTTTGAATCCTGCCATTTTGCTAAAGTTGTGAATTGTTTCTAGTAGTTTTTTAGTTGAGTCTCTAGGTATAGTTTTGGTTGAGTCTCTAAGTATACCATCATGTCATCTGCAAAGAGTGATAATTTGGTTTCTTCATTACCTACTCTGATTCCTTTTATCTCTTTTTCTTCTCTTATTGCTAAAGCTAACATTTCTAATATAATATTAAATAGTAATGGTGACAGTGGGCAGCCTTGTTTCACTCCTGATCTTATTGGAAATGGTTTTAGTTTGTCTCCATTACATATGATGCTTGCTGATGGTTTTAAATAAATGCTACTGATCATTTCAAGGAAAAGCCCATTTATTCCTATATTCTCTAGTGTTTTTAATAGGAAAGGGTGTTGGATTTTATCAAAGGCTTTTTCTGCACCTATTGAGATAATCATATGGTTTTTGTTAATTTGGTTATTAATAAAATTAATTATGCTAATAGTTTTCCTAATATTGAACCAGCCCTGCATCCCTGGTATAAATCCTACTTGGTCATAGTGTACTATCCTGGGGATGACTTTCTGTAATCTCATTGCTAATATCTTATTTAAAATTTTTGCATCCATATTCATTAGGGAAATTGGTCTATAGTTTTCTTTCTCTGTTTTTACCCTACCTGGTTTAGCTATCAGCACCATATTGGTCTCATAGAAGGATTTTGGCAGTATACCTTCTGTCCCTATTTTCTCAAATAGTTTGTGTAGTATTGGAATTAATTGTTCTTTGAATGTTTGCTAGAATTCAAATGTAAATCCATCTGGCCCTGGAGATTTTTTCTTAGGGAGTTGGTTAATAGCTTGTTCTATTTCTTTTTCTGATATGGGGCTATTTAAATAATTTATATCCTCTTCTGTTAACCTGGGCAATCTATATTTTTGTAGATATTCCTCCATTTCATTTAGATTATCAAACTTACTGGCATAAAGTTGGGCAAAGTAACTCCTAATTATTAGCAGATACCTTCTTGACCCTACATTTTGTTTGCACAATTACATTCATAAAACATGAACTCTCTGTTCCTTTCTCCCAGTCGAAATATTAACTATTTTTTAAAGACCACCTCAAGTTTCACCTTTCCCATAAAGCCTTCCTTGATCATCTATGCTCACAATATTCTCTTATTTGAACTCTGGGATAACTTATTTTCTATATTAATCAATCAATTCATCCATAATCATTTATTTGGTATTTAATATTTTCCAGGCACTGCACTAGGATTTGACGATACAGAGATAAAAAGCAAACAGAATAAAAGTCGGCCTGATAGAATGGAGTATGATGGGGGGTGAGGGGACGGTTATTCAATAAGGCTGGAAAGATAGGTTGAGGCTAGGCTGTATAGGATTTTGAAAGCCAACAGTGAGAAATTACATTTTATCCTAGAAGCAATAGGAAGTAATTGCAGTTGACTGAATAGGGTACTAAGGTGGTTAAATTCTGTTCTTAAAGAAAATTACTTTGGCAACACTGTTTAGGATGGACTATACTAGAGAGAGACTTCAGACAAGGAAATTCATTAGGATGCTATTGCCATAATCTTTGTGAGAGTTGAAGAAATCTGAACTAAGGTGTAGTGGATAGAAGGGGCTAGATAAGAGAAATGTTTTAAAGGTAGAAATAACAATATTTGTCAACTTATTGGATATACAGAATGAGAAAGTGAAAAGTCTAGGGAAATTATGGAAGAATGGAAGGATGATGGCATCCTCAGTAATGTTCCTCTCATGCTTAGCACATAATGTTGATTGATGGGTGGAATAGAAATAAGTAAATTTAAAACAGAGGAGGGCTTAAGGGGAGAATAATGAATCTAGTTTTACTCCAGTTGAGTTTATGTTATCTCTGAGACATGAGTTTGAAATGTCCAATAAGCAATTATTGATCAAAAATCAAAACTCTTGGGAAAGCCTAGAATTAATACATAGATCTGATAGTTATCTATCTAGGAACAATAGTGAACTTGTTAGATACAATGTAGTTATAGAGAGGGAGGAGAGAGAGGGAATGTGTATAAGAGGATATAGATGAGAAGAGGGCCTAAGACACCCACCATTGGAGGACATGATGTAGATGATAATATAGGAAATTGAGAAAGAAAATTCAGACAAGTAGCATGTAATATATATATATATATATACACACATATATATATATATGTCCTCCTGCGCCTCTCATTCTCTCTCCTCTTTCTATATCATTTTTCCTCTTTTGTCTCCATATTTCTGTCCTCCTGTCTCTCTCTCACATACATAAAATATTCAGGAGATGATGGAGTTTCACGATATCAAGTGTAACCTAGATAAATTATCAGATTTGACAATTTCAAGATAACTGATGACTTTAGAGAGAACTTTTTCTGTGGAGTGATGAAATTATAGACCAGATATCGAAAGTTTAGAGAGTGAGTCGATGTATAGGCAACAAATGTGGATAAATTTTTCTAGGACTCTGGCTAAGAAAGAGGGTGGTAAGATATAGAATGATAGCTCAAGAGAATGGTAAATACTAATGAAGGTTTTTTTTTTTTAGATTGAGAGACTTGGATGTATTTAAAGGGAAAGAATCTGTTGATAAGCAGAGGTTGAAGGTTTTTGTTTGTTTCCTTGTTTTTGTTTTTAGAATAAGAGATATTTGAGTATGTTGGAAGACAGAAAAAAAGAATCAGTCAATCAACTGATAAGCAGAGATTCAAAATTTAAGAGAGTGGATAATAAAGAATACAATCTCTTGAGAAAAGCTAGGAGGGGATGGAATGAAGTATACATATGAAAGGGATGTCTTTGGCAAGGAGGAAGGATATCTCTGTCAGATACTGGAGGAAAGAGAAGAGATTAAGAAATGATGCTAAGGTGTTTTGAGAGGGAAAAAAAAGGAACTTTATGTCAAATGACCACAAATATATTCAGTAAAGCAGAAGTAGCATAACCTTGGGGAGTGGGGGTAGACAAAGGTACTGGCAGCTGTGCTTAGCATAAAGCCTTTTGCAATAGTTAACTTTTTGAGTTGAGTCTTGATGGAAACCTAAGTTTCCAGAAGTTTAAGATAAAAGTGGGTGAGCATTCTTGACATAGGACAATGAAAAGACATGAAGGTAGTAAATGGATTATTGTGTGGGGAGCATCAATAAATTTAGAATGAATGACCATGGAATGCATGGGTCCGAATTTTGTGCAATGAGGCTGGAAAGCTAAGTTGGATTCAGGTTGCAAAGATATGTAAATGTCAGAAAAATTTTATATTTGATCCTGGAAGAGGGAGCCACTGGTGTTTATTGAGTAGGGAGTTAACAGTAGGACTTGAAATTTAGGAAAACCACTTTTGCAACTTCATGGAGGATGGTTGAGATGGAGAGAACTTGAGATAAGGAGAAGCTATAGTCTAGGCCAGAACTTCTGAAACTTTTCCCACTTGCAACCTTTTTTTTTTGCCAAAGAATGTCTAAATAAGCCTGAGTATATAGGATTATAAAGTAGATATATGAAACAAACATTTATTGATAATAAATCATAATTTTGCAACTCTTCCCACATTCAATTACATGTCCCAATATGGGATCATGACTCATGTCATGAGTGTAGACACAAAGAAGTCTTTCAGTGTTTTTTATCTATTCACGTGTATGAAGTTTTCCTCCCCAATTTGGCTGCAAGACTATGGAAAGTAAAAAGATAGTGATCTATACTTTTTTTCCTTTTGGCCCTATTACAAAGCAAAGATAGGTAGTAAATGTAGGTTCCATAACACAGTGTTACAATCCTGGACTAGAATGTAGGGGAAATGGGTCTACAATGGGTTCTGCAACTAATTCAACAATAGAGGTGAAACTAGTTTATTTCCAAGCTCCCTTAAAGGTCCTTTATACCTTCCTATAATTCTGTTGAGCTCAGGCTGGTTAGTATGCCTGATATAAATCTTCCTAAAATATCACCCATCACAGATGAATTGATTCTGTATAGTGTTTGGGGAGGTAGAGAGGGAGGGCCTTTCTTTCTTATCTTTTCTTTTGTTATTAAATTTTGAATTTGGCAATCTGCATCCTTTTTTCTTCCTAGTGCATTTAATTAGACAGTAGAATTTAAAAATAGGGCCCCCGAGTATATTAAGAAAGTTGTAGTGGGGATTATGTGGGACAGCTGGTCGGTTTCTGATTTGAGAAGGCTTTTCTTTTTTCTTTCTTTCTTTTTTTTTTTTTATTCTATCATCTGAACTTTGCTTTGGTAATGCTGCAAATTAGCAGCTATTCATTCTTTAATGAACAAGGGTTCATGTAAATTTCAACTATGAATAGGCAATCAGGATCGCTTTGGGCATAATAGGTTATTTACCAGGCTGGGATTTCAATTTTGAACTCTTCCCTTCTTTAAAGACTCACATATATAATTTTGCAGCCATCTAATTACATATGTATATACTTACCAGATAGTGAATTTATGACTATATCTGCTCTAAATTGTTGTATGAAAAGAACAGGCAAAAGCTCAGTATACCTGAAAAGACCTAGGGATGGAATGTTGAAACCACAGTAGTCTTAGGACTTAAGTATCACATTTTGTAAAAGCCAGTAAGTAGCTTGCGGGGAAATGTACTTTTCACATAGTGAAAAGAGCATTGGACTGGGTCAGGACATGGAGTTCCAGTCTAGGCTCTTCAGCTAATTTACTGTGTGCCAGTGGCCAACAACAGATGTAAAAGCTCACTTATGGACCCAGAAGTTAAATCTAGGAAGCCCTGGCTTCCAATCCTACCTCTAATGCCTACTAATTCTTTTTGTTGTATTATGTGTCCTCTGTGAGAGGACCATGACATCAAGGAAGTGATACTATGACATGCAAGTGAATTGGATTTATGTGAGGGTAGGCGGTGCAAAGTCACAAACCTCATCTCCTCTGGAGCCATCTGGGCCCAGTGGCAAGATATAGATCAGAACGACTAGAGATGGCCCTGGATACAATGGGAGACCTTGTCCTTTTTTTAAAGTTAAGTCCTTTTCCAGGTCTCATTTTGTCTGAGGCCATGCCTAATCAGTAATTAGGATGAATAAGAATAAGATAAAAGACATAATATCTACTTTATTTTATTAAAAAAAAGATTATTGGACTGGGCAGCATTTTACAGTAGAAAGAAAGTTGGATTTACAATCAGAAACGTTAGATTTTATAGTTATACGGAATATAAAAACCAGAAAGATGCAATTTCTGTGAGCATCAATTTTCTCATCTATAAAATGGGAATAATATTACTTGCCTCATTTAGTAGTTGTGAAGCTCAAATAATATATGTAAAATGTTTTGCAAAATTAAAGGGCTATAAAAATATCAACTACTGTTGGGTCTAGCAACTGCAAATTCAGTGTTATTTCTGCTATATTAAATTGTCATCATGTACCAGTATAATTGAAAGGAAATATAATTAGTCTTTAATTAGTTACAAAAGAAATGAAAAAATTGGAACTCGTGGGTATTTTAGGATTTTATTAGGTAGCCCATGTTTTATAGCTTTGAGAAAGAGGCATTATCAGAAAAAAAAAATGTAAGGAAGTGAGGTCCCGATATGGTGTTAAAATTTTGGGTGCACAGAGTATGTGGTGCTGAATCCTTTCATGGAGATGAAGCTAAGTACTAGCAGTACTGAGTTGTGAGCACAACTGCATCCTACATCCCATCACCTCTCCAGCTCTGTTCCTTATTACTTTTCTCTTTATTCAAAGAGAGTAGAGTAGTTAAGTATGTTTCAAATAATACAAAAAAAATTGCAGAAACACCCTCTCAAATCAATTTATCCTCATCTCAGCTTGAACTGGCAAGAAAAAAGAAAAAAAAAATTCCTCCTTGGGTTAGCTTCTCTCTGTATCCAAAACTGTTCATTTATAAGCTTCAGCATAAATCATAGTTGATGGCCATGTACTTTAATAGCTTTATCAAGTTACATAAAATTATGGAGAGGCATTAAACAAGGTATATAAGGCTACAATGTGACTTGCCTTTGAGAGTTGAATCCAGCCTTTCTTCCAAAGAAAGAAACTTCTTTTAGTGAGTAAAAAGGAAGTGGAGTCTTCTGGGACGGGGTTCTTGGAAACACAGGGAAACTTAGAGATTGTGACCTGGATTGTGTCAATTTCACCAACCGGACACCTGCTGTTTCAGTCAGAAGGCCCTCTGCACCTTTACCTGATCCCAGTCTACCGCCAGTCCTTATTTAATAATGTGCTCCAGTTCTGGTCTGGTCAATATGTCACTTTGATTTACAATCTGATCAGTCCCACTGCCTCCTGCCTGTACCCATCAGGTAAACAACGCTTGCAAACCATTCCTATTTGTATACACTGGGCAGCATGGAGTGCTAGAACTGTTCCCTTTTCTTTTTTATCTGGGTGCCATAGTTTCCCTCTACATGCAAATTCTCACCAAGGTCAAAAGTGTCCCCAAGCCATAATGACCTAAGACTGTCCTGAGAATCTCCATAATGTTTGAAATTGAGTCTCTCCCTCATTTCAATGAATCTCTCTAGGAGACACCCTCTGCCAGACAACCAAGAAATACTTTCACAACCAAAACGAACAAAAAAAAAAAAAAAAAAAAAAAAACTGCCTTTAAGGAGGGAGTTCAAGAAAGCTGTACAGAAGATAGCTGACCCAAGAGTAAAATTGTTCTGGGAAAAAGGAAAACCATTCTCTCAAAGTCTAGCCTTCACTCTCATGAGCATTTGGGTAGATTGTAGTCCATATAAGAGGAGGAACCATTACAATGAGACTCTGGGGATAACAGTCCAGAGACATTGGTGCTATATGGCAGTAATGAACCCATGAGGTTAAGGTATAAATAAATAAATAAATATGTGTGTGTGTGTGTGTGTGTGAATGATGATCACATGAAGAGCAAGAACACAACTTGATATTAATTTCCTAGTACAAAGCCCAGTTTACCCCATACTAGTTATGGATCTGAGTATTATATTGATCTGTACCTACTACCCAATCATTTTTATTTTTTATGTGTGCGTCACTTAATTTCTGAATTTTAATTTTTTCATGTGTAAAACAAAGGGTTGAGCCAGATAATTTCTGAGATCCCTTCTAACACTAAATCTTACAATTCTAAGCATTTCACAATTATTATTTATCATTCAGTTATTTCAATCATGTACAACTCACATTTGGAGTTTTCTTTACTGGAGTGGTTCGCCCTTTTGTTCTCCAGTTAATTTTACTGATAAGGAAACTAAGCCAAAGAGAATTAAGTGACTTGCCCAGGGTCACACAGCTGGTATGTGTATGAGGCTAGATTCAAACTCAGGCAGACAAATATAGAATCGAAGTCTGGATGCTATCCACTGTGCCATCTAGCTCCCCTTCTTTTCAAACCACAGAGTTAGAGAAATGTGCCTCTATGCTGGGGCTGACAGTACAGTATTTATTAGTAGTATATTATTATTGACAGTATTCTCTCTCTTCCACTTAGCTTTTAATATAAGAAATTATACATATTAGCTATGTTTTAAACAGTAATGTAGCTAATATGTATAATGACTACTATGTACCAGACAATGTGCTGGGTTTTTTTTGTTTTTGTTTTTTAATAAATATTCTCTCATTTGATCCTCACAAGAATCCTAGGAAGTAGGTACTCTTATTTCCCTTACTTTATAATTGAGGAATTGAGGCAAAGACAAGTTATGTACTTACTCAAGATTGCATGGCTAGTAAATGTCCGAAGCAGGTCCAATGCACCACCTAACTGTCCATATGTTATAATGTATAAAAATCTAGGGTGAAGAATTAGAGAATCTGAGTTTGATTCTTGACCCTGCCACTAATAATGTGGTCTTAAACAAGGCATGTAATTTTCTATTAGCTATTTTGTCTACAATCTATTTGTGTTTGTAGTTATTTGCATATTGTCTACCCCATTGGAATTTGAGCTCTTTAAATGCAGAGACCCTATTTTTTGCTTTTTTTTTTTGTTATCTTCATTCAATCAACAAGAAGTTATTAGGTATCTACTATGTCCCAGGCACTAACATAATTGCTGATGATATAAGTATAAAGAATTAAAAGTCCCCACACATAAAGAGCTTTCATTCTAATGAGGGCAAAAGTATATATGATATTAATATAAATTGAATTAATTTAGAAAATTGTTAAATAAAAAATAATTTGGGAACGAAAACACTAGCAGTTGAGAATATCAGTGATTACTAAAGTGTTTGATATATAGTTATCACTTAAGATATGCTTATTGAATAAACTGACCTAATTTATTAGCTCATTTTAAAAATGAGAGTTAGACTAAAAAAAATACTCAAATAGCTTTTGGATCTGAAATTCAATGATTCTTCATAGTTAACTATGAAAAAGACCTATGAAGCTACTAGATTTGGACCTCAGAATACAATTGAAATTTGTGCTATATACAGAATGATATCCTTTGAGATCATTCATTAATTTCAAAGCTAACATACATGACCTTTTCCTATGATTATGCTTCATTTTCTTCATTTATAAAATGGACATCAGGTTCAGAACATAATGGATATAATTAGGCTATAGTGACTAATCTATCAAGTGAGAAGGCTTATAAAAGGTAAAAGCACTGATTTCTGGATCTTTCAGCTAGTAGTCAGTTATAAGATTGTGGGCAAGTAAGTTTTTTCTCCTTGGGTCTCACTTTCTTCATTAAAATGAAGCAACTAGTCTAGATAATTTCATCATCAATCATTATTATTGTTATTAGAGATTTAGTTAGAGGAGAGTTTGGAGGTCTTCTAGCCTAAACCTTTCCAAGGATCCATTCCAGCTCTAAAGGTAGCTTTGGTACATATTAGAAAGAATACTGAGAGCAGATGGGTAATGCATGAATAGAGCACCAGCCCTGAAATCAGGAGGATCTGAGTTCAAATTTAGTTAGAGACACAAAAAATCCCAAAATAAACAAATAAAAAAGAATGCTGTTTTTGCAATCAGAAGATGGACTTAAGTCATGTCTGACATTAGCTAAATTGGGTAAATAAGTTTAACCCTTCTAAATTTCATTTTTTTCCCATCATAAAAACAAGGATAATGAACTTTGGTTTGTTTTTGATATTTATGTAAATGTTTGTGTGAAAAATAACATTGTTGTGCTATCCAATGCTAGTTATAATAATTAACATAACCTACATTTACATGGCACTTATAGATGAATTATTATTATTAGAGCTTTGAGTTCCCTAGTTGACAATGAAAATCAATATAAAAAATGTAATGGTGGATAAAATTTTTTTTAAAAAGTGTATGCTCTCAATTTTGCAAAAAGAAAAGAAGAAAATAGGAATTTGTGGTCTCTGACCTTTATACTGATCATTTGGTTTACCTTGATAACCAATCATCCTTAACAATTTTTATTAATATGATGACAAAAAAAAATGTGCTGGCAGTCAGGCAAGATAGCATACATCTCTAATCCTCCACTGCCTGGGAGGCTGAGGCTGATGACTCTTTGGAGCTGAAGAGAGATGAACTGCAGTGGGCTAAACCAATGAGAGAGGTCAGTACTAAGGTCAGAAGTAACTGGGTGATCCCACCAGAACAGATGGCACACAGCAAGACAAACTAAGTTCCTGTGTCAATCATATTGAGAAGGGAGCTGTCTTAAGAAAAATTCTTAAGTCTTTAGTTTTTTAGAAAAAAAATGAAATTGATATATTCTTATATGATCCTGCAATAATAGGTAATCTGCTATAGGCAACAAAGAACTTTTAGAGCTAAAAGTTCCCAGTTCAAGTCTTGCCTCCACTAAGGCATATTACCTGTATGGAACTGGGGAAATCATTTAATCTCTAAGTGTGCTAGGAAGAGAAAGAGAGCCAACCATGCGAGAGATTTCTCCTGTTAAAATTCCCCACTCTAATAAAATGACAGGCTCAGTCTCCTCTATATACCTACAGCCAGTACTAAGGCCTGCCTCCTCTGCCCCTAATTGCAGCTCTCTTTGGGTTTCCAGGCTCATTGGCAAATTCAATAGTCTTTTTAATGTAGAAGAGATCCTGTTTGCTTCTTGACATCCTACATTATAACACTGCTATGCTTTATCAAAGGCTGTTATTAATCTTGAACTCATGAAACTTTAACATAGGCCTTATTACATTGAGAGCTGATGGAAGGGGATTTGTTCCTTTTGTTGTTGTTATCTTTGTCTTATTAACATTTTGGATTTTTTTAGTGTTCCTGTTATAGAAGTGCTCATGTCCATCCACCGCCTGAATGGATATTGTCTCAGACAAACTGAGCCCTAAAAAAGACCTTAGCCCAAAAAGCTCATGGTCTCCCATTGTATGCAGAGCCAGTCCTCTGGATCTCTATCTGGCCACCGGAAGAAGTGCAGGCAGGTGACCTTGCCCTTCCCTTGCTTCAGTCCAGCTCCCTTGCACATCATGCATCACCTCCCTGACACTCACTATGCCATCTTCCAAATGTAGGACAAACAACAACCTCTCCACAAATTAATCCTGACCTTCACCAGGGCTGATGGGAGAAATATTAGGCAGCTAGAAGCTGTATCCAGGGCTCCTCATCTTAGTCCAGCTGTCTTGATTAGAGGTGGAAATGATAATCGTTCTGAGGTGTCAAACCCACTGACTACAGCACTCCAGAGTGCCTCAGATTAAAATGTAATTAGGAAATGTTTAATAAAATAAATGAAAATATAATAAAGTAGATTTTTTTTTTAAAAGCCCTATATGTGACTGAGGATTCTGATTTCTATTTGCTCTTCAGACCAGGATCTTAATTTTCAGATGAAGAGGTCCAGAGAAGGAAAGCCAAGGTCACACAGCCAGTCAGTAATTATCAGGGGTGGGTTGACTTCCTGTGTTCTGGAAACCCAGCACCTACCTGTAATGCACCCTGAAGGAGCCACCACAGCTGGACCGGATACTTAATCTGCCCTTGGTGTATTCATTCCTTCTGATGTAATGTCTAACTGGTCATGTGATTGCTTAGGAAACCTCTGGCCATAATGGGAGCTCCTCAGATCTTTCCAGCAACCTCAAGGCAGAGAGAGGTTCCTGTGTTCCTCGAAACTCTGCACCGAGGAGGACGAAGGCTCCCATAGGTCTCTGGCTCCTTTGAATTAATCATTTGAGAAATATGTCTTATGTGGTTTGAGAAAAGAAACTGGAGGAGCTTTTCCTTTCCAATGGAAAGACTGATCTCGCCCTAGACCAGCAGCAGCTTTGCAAGGCAAATTCCAGGTGGTGCAGTATTTCTCCTCATGCACTAAATCATGGTAGGTCATTAATATGCTAAAGATGCTGAAGCCAATTGGCTCCTGCGGTGGCAGCTCGGAGAAGGCTTCATGAATAATCAATGGAGCACCTGGAGGCATGAAATTTTCATATGAAGAGTTTCTAGACTTTCACGTTTAAACAGCCCCAGCAACGCTAGGGAGGGAAGTGTGAGTGAGTGCTAGACAGACCTGGCACTTTGAGGGGTGTCAGGAAGAAACAGCAGCAACCCAGCTTTAAGAGAGAGCATGGATTTCATTCAAATCCCCTCTAATAACATTCATCAGCCAGGGCCAGGAATAGATTCTTGGCAGCTGCAAACTTCTTTCAGATTGAAGCTTGGGGGAAGTTGGGGGAGGCACCCCAAACACAGCTCCCATGCCATAAGCTTCCACGGAATGTTAAGGACATTACATCATAAGGTGTTTGGCGAATTTATAAAGCCGGACTGGTACCGTGGGAAGAGTTCTGGATGTGTAATCCAAGTCTGTGGGTTCAAATACCAGTTCAGTTATTGATATAACTTCAGATATTGCTTAACTTCTTGGATTTTTATTTTCTCATCAGGAGGCTGAGAGCTAAGGCTTTAATAATTTCTAATATCCCTTCCAGTTTTAAACCTATGACAGTATTTTTAAATCCTGGCATCTGTTTCCTAGAAACAGCCTTGATCTATACGTCTTTCTGAAGTTAGTCCAGGAGTGTGTTGTGTTTTGGTTTTTGTTTTTTGCTTAGTTTTTTTAATCTCTCTCTTTGAGCAAACAGTATCGTTAATTTATTTTTACTATCTTGACCTCAAAGCCTCTCTAAGTGTTATGACACCCCCATAACTAGAGAGAGTGTAGTAAAGTAAAAGGAGTGGTAAACTCTGGAACCAGAAAGGACCAGTATTTTAATCCTGTGTCTACTTTTTACTGTGACTTTACAAGTCATTTCCCATTTATGAGCTTCAGTTTCCTCATCCATAAAACCATAAAACAAAGAAATTTGATTAGATAATCCTGAAGGTTCCTTTTAGCTCTAAATCCTATGGATAGATAGAGCTCTGGATTTGAAATCAGGGAATTGCAAGTTCAAATCTTGCTTCAAATACTATCTGGGGGAATCATTTAACCCATGAGTCTCTTTTTCCTCAGATTGGAGAAAATAAGAGCACTGCCTCAAATGAGATAAAATTATCCATATCTGTGGTGAGATGTCTATAATTACAAGGTGCCCAATGTCAACTCAGATCTGATAATACCCAGGAAAAAGGTTTTATGTAGTAATAATAATAACAGTAAATATTTATATATCACTTTGAGATTTGCAAAGTGATATATATATGTAAATTACATATTATATGTGAAAATATATATTTCCCATATATATTACATTCTATGACATATTACTTCATCTTATTTGATTCTCACTGATTAAAATACATTTGTGTGTTTATGTACATATACACATGTATCTATAGCTATATGTATGTGTATATGTGTATATATGCAAACATGCATGTACATATACAGACATACATAAATGCATCTGTGTGTATTATATATAAAACTTTGCAAAACTTAAAGTTAAATATAAGCTGCTATTATTGTTATCCTACAGGGAAAAAATGTTTTCTGAGTTTAATCAACTCTGAGCTGACATTGGGCAGCTTGCAATGGCAAGTAGGTATCCACAAAAAAAGGCTTTTCCCCATCCCTAACAGAATTTTATTCAGAGCTCATTCAGAAATCAATTATAGAAGGAAAAAAAAAGTAGTAATGTCTAGTCAGAGAATTTTTTAAAAAAATGTTTTCTTAGTGAGATTAAAAAAAAAGATTTTACCTTCAAGGGGTCTATTTATCACATTAATGAGAAGCATCATTTAAGTGCTCTGAGCTTTTACTTTCAGGTATTGCTTTAAATCATTGCTAGTCTAGCTAATTTGACTCTATTATCCCAATAATCCTTTTCAGGTCTAACAATTCATTTGTTTGTTCTTTGTTCATTTTGAAGTTTGTGTTTTGATAAATCAATAGTTTGTTAAAAAATAAAATAAAATAAACTATTCCATAAACATGAAAAAAGTGAAGGAAAAGAGCTCTGTTTTCAAAGATTTTGTGACCCTACTAGTGGTTAAAGCTTTTACTCTCTGAAATTATTTTCCTTTTACTCATCTGTGTGTATGTTTTAAAAAATCTTTCTCCACCAGGCTTGAAGTCAGGAAGACCTGAGTTCAAATTTGATCTCAGACACTTAACACTTCCTAGCTGTGTGACCCTGGGCAAGTCAATTAACCCCAACTGCCTCAGCAAAAATAAATAAATAATAAAATCTTTCTCTCCCCAATAGAATTTAAGCTCCTTGAGAGCAGATGTTCTTCCCCTCTTCATTTTCTTCTTTGTATTCTTTTTCTTCATCCTTGAATCTGTCATTGGTGGGAGTGGGGAGAGGGTGGAACTGGAGTTCCAAGCTCTATATCCAAGCCTTGATTCCTTTCTACCAATACCAGTTCCACAATGGACACATATAAAGAATAGTGAAGGAAGCCTTTTATCTAAATGGTAATAAAATAGAAATCAGAGAAGAAATGCATAGGAGAATATCAGTGAGATAATACAGAGTGAAAGAGCTTTCCCATTGAGAGTAAGAAAACTAGCTCAACCAAGAGAGAGTCTTGAGGGGAAATCTCCCAAAGTGGAAAACTGAGAATGTGAATGTGATGGATACTATCCTTTCCTGACTTGTCTTCCCTGAGTCTTTTCCTTCAGTAACCTGAAGTGGGGTTGGTTTTATCCATCTTCTCTCTTAAAGCTAGAAGCCAGAAGTACTCAAATGGAGTCTCCAAAGGAGGGCTGGTGAGGGCAGGACTTCTCCCTCCTTTTAGTAATTGTGCCCTGCCCCTCCTGTAGGACAAATTATTCATCTTTATTAATAAGGAAAATCCCATACAATAGGTTGAGATGGGATACAGATGAATAAACCAGTCTTTGAAAGGCTTATAATTCAGTACAACTCCTACTATTTATTCTATACTTTGCATTGAGCACTGCTTTGGGCATTGAATGGGGTTGAATGTTTAAATAAAAAGTCTCTGATTTCATGAACTTATAGTCTAGTAGGCAAATGAGATGATGAACATCAATAACATCACATCACTATAATACAAATTATAGTGTGATTAACTCAAAGCACTGGCTCTGTCAATTCCTATGAGAAATCTGTGGAACCAAAGATAATTTCTGTTTGGGACTGGAGAGGGTAAGAATGGGAAACCTGGGAGGATTTCATGACGGCTGGGGCAAAGTAGTAAATAAGCTGGGCTTTGAAAAATGAGAAGAATTTCAATGGGTGATTGCAAGAGAGAGAAAGAAGAGCTTTTATGAGTCTGTAATAATCCCTCCTAAACTTTGGAAGAAAACAACATGACCTTATAGTACTGAGGGTGGAAGTTGCAAATATGCTGGATAGATGGCTTATTCAAAGCCATGGCTTCTTCCAGCCAGTTATTCTTTTACCCTGCTGATTTGGCTAATTGGTTGCCTCTTAGGTGGGAAAAGGGAGCTGAAAATCATGTCTGCTTTTTTTGCTTATTGTCAGCTCTTTATTTGGAAAAAACTGGGAAGAGATTGGACTATGCTTAGTCAGAGTATGAAAAGGTCCTTCTGTTTCCTTAAAGGACCCTGATCATCTTCAATGGGGGACAGAGCTTCCATTCACCACATGGTATAGTGGTCTTAGAGCCTGTGGACTTGGGCTCCTGCCCATGATTTACTATTTACTGATTATGCAATCCTGGCCAAGTTGTTTTCCCTCTGTGAGTCACAGTCCTCATTAGAAAAATGAAACCCTTATATTTGTATAGTATTTTGTGGTTTCCCTATGCTTTATCAGATAGTTGTTATGGTTTGATTCTCTAATATTCCTGGGAAGTAGATTATGTAATTATTGTTCTGGTCCTTATCTGGGCATAAATGAACTTTGGAGATGAATCAGTAGATGGCTTAGCATTTGCTATCCAGAGGCAGGAGGAAGCAGGGACAATCATATATTTTAGCTTTATCCACTCTGTACTGAATCTCTATTGCTAATTTCACAGGTTTACTAGTAGGCTCAAATAAGATGTATTATTTATGAAGTTTGTAGTTATGAGAGGCCTACATATGTGTGGTATACACTTATGCCATTCTAGAACCTCCCTACATTGTCATACTGATAGAGTGGATAGGAAATTAAACTGAGAGTCAGGGAGACCTGAGTTCAAATCTCACCTCAGATAACCACCCCCCATACTCTTCCTGGACAAATGAGTCTATACTTCAGTTTAAAAAGGATTAGAATCCAGAATACAACAATGTGTTTACAAGAGACACACCTGAGACAGAAAGACATAAACAGGATTAAAATAAAAAGCTAGAACAAAATCTATTATGCTTCAACTGAAGTAAAAAAGACAACATGAACTTAGACAAAGAAAATAAAAACGGATCTAATTAAGACACAGGTAGGGAAGTTACTTTTTTTGCTGAAAGGTACCATAGACAATGAAATAATATCAAAAATATTAAGGGCAATTTCTTCTATAAAATTTTGTTTCTCAAATATATGGGAAATTGAATCATACATATTTTTAAAAATAAGAGCCATTTCCTAATTGATAAAGTCAAAGGAAATGAATAGGCAGTTTTCAGAAGAAGAAACCAAAATTACCGATAGTCATATAAAAATGCTTCAAATCACTATTGATTAGAGAAATACAAATTACAACAACTCAATTATCATCTCACAACTATTAGAAAATACAAATAATGGAAAGTAGATGGGAAAATAGGTAAACAAATAAACTGTTGGTAGAGTAGTGAACTGGTCCAATAATTCTGGAGAACAATTTAGAACTTTACCCAAAATGCTATAAAACTGGGTATACATTTTAACCCAGTGACATCACTACTTAGTCTGTACTCCCTCAAAAGAAAAGTAAAATGGCATGTGCATATATATCTATATGTGTGTATATATATGTATTTATACACACACACACACACAAATTATTTATAGTAGCTCTTTTTCTTTTGATCGCAAATATTGAAAATTTAAGGGATACTCATTAGTTGGTGAATGGCTGAGCCAGTTATGGAATATGATTGTTGTGGAGTATTACTGCATTATAAGCTATGATGAATGAAGTAGTTTATTGAAAAAAAAGACCAATATAGCAAAGATCTATATGAACTGATGCAAAGTGAAGTGAGAAGAACCAGATCATTATGCACAGTAACAATAATTTTGTAATGATGATCAATTATGAGACTTGTCTTCTCTGATCAATACAATAATCCAAGGCAACGCCAACAGAATCATGATGGAAAACAAACAACTGCTGTATACCTCCAAAGAAAGAACTGATGAACTCTTGAGTATAAATTGAAGTATAATTTTCTCACTTTATTTTATTTTATTTTATTTTATTTTATTTTATTTTATTTTGCTTCTGTGTGAAATGGCTAGACTGGAAATATATTTTACATGATTTCACAGGTATAAATGATATTATTTTGCTTTTTTTTTCCTCAGTGGGTGGGGGAAGGGTAGGAGAGAGGCAGAGGAATAATTTGAATTTCAAAATTAAAAAAAAAGACTGTTAAAAATAAACAAATATATTTTCAAAAGGGAAATCCAAAACAAATAAGTGAATGTGTGTTTGTTGACTGACTGAGAAAAAAAAATTACTATGCCTATCTTTAAGCATGGAGAATTGTAGGTAATAACTGTACCTTTTATCAAAACACACTTAAGGCAAATAAGTGACACTAGGCTGAGAACCAAGTGCCCATCTGTCTAAAACAAATATTTCTATATTCTCTCTGTCATGGTGTGTGCAAGACAAAAACACTCTAATGAGGTTCTCCTCCTTTTCTGTGATTGACAGGGTAAGATGACCTATTTCTGCATCTCCCAGAAACACCCTGGGTATTGTAGGATGATCTCAAGTGCTTATGCATGAACAATAATCAGTCAAAAGTGTGGGGCAATTCAGACAACAGATATCACAATCCTATTTCACCAACTGGGGAGTGGCAGAAGGAATAAACAAAGACTATCATTATACAAATTGTGTTATAAATATACCTCCCAATTATATATACTCAGTATTTTTTGCTCATGGCTTCCTCTCACTCATTCTCAAACTCCCCCATTTGTGGTAGATACTCCTCTGAACCATCCTCATTTGCTTCGTGATAAACTTAGATATATTTTTTCCACTTTGATTTACAATTTCCATTTTGCCACATCTCCCATAAAACCTGACTTCATGGTCTGATGTCAGCTGAGCCAAAGTTAATGACATTAAAGGCACATAAAATAACAGTTGTGTATGTTATGTTTTATGGGAGTCCCCATAAGGAAATTGGAAGATGAGAAAAATCTCTCCAGTCATTAAATTCAGCTTCCCTCTGAGCTGTTTAGCACTAGTTCTACCTTTCAGAGTCATTGGATACAAGTAAAGGTTTGTGACTAATCCTTCAAATGCCTCTACATCATGAAGGTTTCTGGACTGGGGACAAAATAAATTACAACGAGATAGGAATAAAGATGCCTGTGTGCCTTTGCCAGTTCATCAGACTACCCAACTAAATTTGTTATTCATGCATTTATAATGCATGCTCTGGGACAACTATCCTACCTTCAATGGCACTGATGGGCTGAGTCTCCAAAGAAAGGTTACTATATTTCCCTTAGTGTCCTATAGATCCTGGATTAGGAGACTATTTTTCGAATGCTATTGATCACAAGTCCCCCACCAGTATATTTTCCTTAATGATTATCAGTTGATAAAGATTAAACAGTCTTAATTAGCTTTTAGAAAAAGACATTTTAATAAAGAAGTATAACAATAGTATTTATAGAGTGCTTTGACTTACAAAATTATTTAAAAATAATTATTTTACTCTCGCAATAATATTATCTTTATCTTTATTTATATTTCCCAGGTAAATTGAGGCAGTGAGGGATTAAATAACTTTCCATGGAAGTAATATACACAGGGTTTGAAGTTATATTTGAACACAGGCCATCCTGATTTCAGGTCCAGTGCTCTATCCATTGGACTATCTAACTGCCTAGGAAGAAGAGTTAGAATAAAAAATTCTCCCCAAACCTATGATAAATGCTATCATCAGTACATTCAGAATCCAGGATGGAGAGTATCCTCAATCTTAAAGAGAAAATATGATAAAGAACTATCTCAAAGCTCTTGGAAATCCTTTTGTTAAAGTTTTCAACATGTATTTCCCTTATGTACAGTCACTACTGACCTGTCTGTTCTGCTAGGAAATCTATTCTAGAATATGTACTCTTTAGTTCATAGAAACTTATCCTTAATTTAATATTTTTTGCATCAAGGTAGCCAAAATCACCATGAAAACATCTTCCATCCTCCACCCCGACTCCTGCCAAGGGCTTCTTCTACTTTAGAGGATCCCTTCTCCCTGCACAGCCATTATTTCTTCCCAAATTCATTTAATCAAAAATACTTGTGTTTATGTGTGTGTGTGTGGTTAAGTTTTGTCAGAATGGTCAGATGATAGAAATAGTAATAAATAATAATCCTCATATTGTCATTTTACTTTAAAATTTGAGATACATTACCTGCCTTCATCTTCATAACAGCCCTGTAAGGTAGGCAGTTATATTAATGCTATCACAAATTTATAAATAAGAGAATTGGAGGTCAGATCAATGAAGTCATTGGAGGGACAAGATTTCTCAGAATGGATGGGACAATGATAACAGAGGAAGGAAAGAAGGCAGAAGTAGGCAACTCTAATTTTGCTTTTCTTTCCTTTTTCAAGGAGAATGATCTTTCCAAGGAGGAAGAATAAAACAAAAATGTTTAACAGGGAGTTAAATTTCAAGATAATTGATGAGATAGTGAGAGCTGCCCTTCATGAGTTCAAGTCACCAGGTCCAGACAAACATTACACCCCGAAGTAATGAAAGACGCGACAGATGTGATTGTTGAGTTGTTGCCAGTGATCTCTAACAAAAGATCTCAATAGACAATATGGTATAGTGCATGTGAAATATGCACAGGTGTTAAACACATAGCCTGGCCCCATGTAAGCCACATCACTCCTCAAATAGGAGCTCTGGAATCAGAGTATAATAGAATTGGGAGATGCTTAACAAAGTAAATACAAATTCAGTGAAACATAAAGAATATTACATTTTAAAACTAAGTTAATATGCAGCCTGCCAGGGATCCTTAGGTACAGATTCGTGGCCTTTATTTGTGTGTGACACTGCAGAATATAGGGTTTAAATCTGACTCAGACATTCATTAGTCTAAGGGATCTTGAACAAGCCATTTAATTTTTCTCAACCTCAGTTTTCTGGACTCAGTGACCTCTAAATTCCCCTCCAGCTCCTAGTGCATAATCTTGTTATTTAAAGCCTTAAGTCATCCTTTTTACCTTGTTATCCATCCTTCCTCCAATAAGTTTCTAGAGGGCATAGAAATTTTATTTACTCTTATTGCTAAAAGCACATTGTTCTGTAAACAGTAGGGGCTAAATATATATTTTATTAATCAATGTATATCTACTAAAAGATTCATTTCTTTCACAGATTGGACACACTTTACAAAAGAATAACTAGCAGTTATATAGTAGCTTTAAGGTTTACTAAATGAGTATTACCTCATCTGATCCTCAGAAGAATGGTGTGAGATAGTATCTATTATTGTACCTGTTTTTTTTTTTTAGCAGGGAAACTGAGGCTGAGAAAGATTGACTATACTCAGAGTTATATCATCAGTATTTGAAGCAGAATTCAAATTTGGTTCTTCCTGACTCAAGTCTAGGGATCTTTTACTCTTGCCACCTAGCTGCCTTAGGCACAAAAAGCATACTAGCTAGGAAAAAGATTTTTACCTGACAGTTCTCTCCAAACTATTCCCTACAGCTATCATTTTTTGTGTAACAGTTATTCAAGCGCACTTGCCTCAGAATAGCAATGTGGGCATTGGTCTAAAAGGAGGATGGGACATCTTTGATCCTTGCCAATACTCTGATATTCTGATTGGTTTTGAGGGATTGCCTTTGCCTGCCACACAGAATTTTTTTTTTGTTTTTTGTTTTTGTTTTTGCTTTTTGCTGAAGCAATTGGGGTTAATGACTTGCCCAGGGTCACACAGCTAGGGCATGTTAAGTGTCTGAGACCAGATTTGAACTCAGGTCCTCTTGACTTCAGGGCTAGTGCTCTAGCTGCCCCCCCCCAGAATCTTTATAAATGCTTGTTTTCTTACTTATTGGCTTCTGAACTATAAGGCCAAAAGAATAGAAAAACACAGTCAGAGGGACTGGCATAGTAGTTAAGGCACCAGACTTGGAGTAAATGTTTTCATGAAAATACGAGTAGAGATCTTTATACTCTCTAGCCTTCTACACTTTGGTATCATAGGATTGAGAATTAGAAGGGACCTCAGACTCCATCTATCACAACCCTTTCAGTTTTCAGATAGGGTTCAGAGTCAAAGTAACTTGCAATCAGTATACAATTATGAATGCAAGATTATTCCAGAATACATGGTCATTGGATGATGGAAGGAGGCAGGTCCAGAAGGTGCTTCTGAGACCCAAGAGCCCTGGAGACCTGTGGCACTTTGCAGGCTAGCAGCCAAGAAGGCAATTTTCTTCTCCATACAACCCATAGACAATCAATAATTCAGCTCCCTTCATTCATCCAAATGAGTCTGCAGCATAATGGAGATTGCTCATAGGATTTTCTCATCAAAATAAAATCCAAGCAGCAAAAATGGATAAACCCACATCATCTTTCTGCCCATTCTCTAAAGTGTTTCCTTGAAGTTATTTAGTACTTCTCTACACAAAGATAACTCAGATTTGAACTTTTAAAATTTTCTTTTATTTTACATATTTTAAACAAAAGCAGCCCAACTCATTTGAGAGGTTGACATTTCCCACTCTAATGTCAACCTGTGAATTGCTTAAAAACATAAAATGGTCTTTTGTTTGAAGGAAAAACATCAAATAAGAATTCATCTCCCTATACTGGGAAGTAAGATTTTGTAGGAAACTCTGCTCTGTCCAGTTCTTCAATTTTTTATTCATTTCCTTCAGTTCCAAATTATTCCTAACATCTTCAGTGCTGGAAGCAGGTAGTCTCTAGGCAGCAGATAAGTTATTTTAGCAGGGAATAACTTGGTCTGGAGAATCAAGGAGCAATAAATATTCTTTGGTTTCAAGCCTCTCGTTAGCAAGAGCTAGAGAGACAGACAGAGAGAGACAGAGAGAGAGAGAGACACAGACAGACAGAGACAGAGGGAGAGAGAGACAGAGAGAGACAGAGACAGAGAGAGAAAGAGACACACAGACAGAGACAGAGAGAGAGATAGAGACAGAGACAGAGAGAGACACAGACATAGAGACAGAGAAAGAGAGAGACAGAGACAGAGAGAGAGTGATAGAGACAGAGACAGAGAGAGAAAGAGAGACACAGACATAGAGACAGAGACAGAGAGAGAGAGACAGAAGGAGAGACACACAAGAGAGAGACACACATAGAAAGAGAGAGAGAGAGAGAGAGAGAGAGAGAGAGAGAGAGAGAGAGAGA
>JAJPUD010004276.1:71837-97300 GCA_023553655.1 Myrmecobius fasciatus
AGAGAGAGAGAGAGAGAGAGAGAGAGAGAGAGAGAGAGAGAGAGAGAGAGAGAGAGAGAAAGAGAGAGAGAGCCTCTCACTTTTCTCTAAGGTCCCTTAAGAGCAAAGGACTGGAAAAACTCATCCTGACCTTTCCCACTGCTAGAAAGGGCTTCTTAGCTAATAAGCTAGGGCAACAGGGAACCTTCCCATTCACTGACAGATCTCAGGCCATTCCCAGCTGACCTCCACCCCTCCCCCTTTCCTGTAAGCCAGGTGGCCCCTTTTATAATCAAGAATTCCTCTTTCCCACTGAGGCCCAGCTATCTTGAAGGGGCAGGTTTTCCCCTGCCACAGAGCCTTCATGGCTTTTTTTTTTAAAGCACATTAGAGATTTGGGCTTGCCTTTAGTCTACAGAGATCCTAAACCCCTCGTTTAATTAGTTTATTTAAATTCTGAACTTCTCCGGGTAATCAAAAGTGGTAGTAATGATGGTGGGAAATTAATCCGACAATAGAACTGAATGGAGCAAAAATGTTTAGCTTCACTTGCAGAGTATTAAAGTTCACAAAGCTTTGCATTCCAATTATCCATAAAGTGACATTAAAATTAAAACAAACATACTTGCATCTGGCATAGTATACAGAGTAGGTTAGGGTTCTGTGACTTTTTTTTTTCAATGTAGGGCAGCCAGGAAAATTAGTCCAGGCCCCCAGGCCCAGAGGATCTTTGAAAGAAATTAGGCCACAACCAAACGAAATCAAGCTATGGAAAGGTAAAACAACAGGATTATTATTTTGTTTTGAAATTGCAATATTTTTAACTAGCAGCAGACTTTAGTCCACTGAGATTTACCATTAGGACATGCATCCTTGGCTGACACTGTTTAATGTAGATGAATGAATTTTAAAGCTCTAGAGACTGGGAGACAGTTTATTCCTTTTTCTCCACATAAAGAATCCCATGACATTATTGTCAGTCTTGTTACATTAAGGAGGATAGAATGCAATATTGTTGAAATCATTCTTCAATATCCAGTTAAAATTTTCTTTTCTAGGATCATAGGATTTAAATTGATTCTGTTTTTGTTTTTCTTTATATTCTCATCACTTAACCCATACATAGTACATAGTAAAAAACCTAATCAATTTTGATTGACTGGATATTCCTCAAAGACTTCAAAAGGCCTTTGATGAGGAAACTATAGCCTAGAAATGACTTATACAAGATCACACTGATATTGAGTGGCAGCAACAGGTTTCATAGACATTCCCTAATTAAGCAAACTTTATGATTGTTTTTTTTTCCTCTCATGAAGTCCTATAAAGTGGATAACAGGATCACCGATCTCTACGTCTATGGAAGAGACCTAAAGTCATGCAGTCCTACAGCCTTATTTAAAAATGGAGAAACCAAAGACCAATATTGTATATTACGATTTTCCATGTTTTTATCTTATCCCTCCAATAGATTGTAAATTCCACAAAGAAGATGTAAGGTTTGTAGCTTTTCCAGGACCTAATTAAAAAAACAAAAACAAACAAACAAAAATTACAAATAGTGGGTGCTTAATAAATTCTTCTGAATAGATGATTAAAAGAATGGCATGGCTACCATATACAAGGCACAATGAAATTTTGTGTATGACTATATCTAAATTCTTACCTCTAAAATACAGATAAAATAATTGTTTCTTTCAATGAGTATTGAGATGTTGTGGGCACAAGATAAGTAGACTTGCAAATGATTCTATATCATCTTGTTTCTCTTTCCAACACATAAAGCTATCTTTAAATTAGTACTGAGAGAAAGGTATGTAAATGTTTGTTAACAGTTTTCTGAATAGGAGACCTCCACCTACACTGAATTTCCTTGTAATAACTTATGCCAGATATAATGAAAGGCAAGCTTTATCAACCACCAGTATTCCTGAGGTTTCTAAACAATGAAACTTCCCACAGCCTTACCTGGATCTAGTTCTCCTAAATAATCTAACCCTCCCCAAAAGCACAAAAGTTAACTAGTTAAATTAGCTACTGCTAATTAGTAATAACTCCTCCTTAAATATCTGAATTAGTGCCATCTCTATAGTGAGCTTTAGACTTTTTTGACTTGATTGCTTTCCAAGTCTGGTGCTGGCTGAGATACTCTTAATTATTCTAGTTCTGTGACTTCTAGCGATGGTACTGATGTAATCCTAGAATCACAATATTGTAGTACAGAAAGAGAAATTAAAGGTCATTTAATCTAACTTCCACCAAAAGCATGAATCCCTTCAACTTTTGGGGATGGAAAACTCACTTTTCAGATTTTCAGAAAGTGATTCCTAATATTTTTGTTAAAAATATATTCCTTCCTACCCCTAATTGTTCTTTCCTTTGACTTGAAGTCATTGTATTATGTCAAGCAAAACATATAATCACAGTATAAACCTTGACATAATTATACACAACCTCATTTTCTCATATATCCCCTTCAATCTCCTCCTCAGTTTTCAAATCATCTTATGTCAGTTTTTTTCCAGACAATTTTGACTTTCCTTTGGATGTTTCCAATTTGTCAATGTCCCAGTTATAGCCACAATTGAACATAACATTCTCTTTGTAGTTTGACCATTTTCTCACATATATCATATTTTAATTCCTAGTTCAATTTCCAATCTAAAGATCATTCTCTATACACCTAGGGAAAGGCCTATGGGATTTGAGAGTGAACCACAATATAGCATTTTCATGCTTTCTATTGATGTTTGCTTACATTATGTTTTCCTTCTCAGATTTTTTCTTTCTTATAGATCCATTTTTTCTTGTACAGCAAAATAACTGTACAAATATGTATATACATATTTAATTTGTCAAGTATTTTAACATAATTAATATGTATTATACTTCCTGCCATCTAGGGGAGGGGGTGGAGGGAAGGAGGGAAAAATTTGTAACAAAAAACTTTGCAAGGGTCAATGATGAAAAATTACCCATATATATATATTGCAAATAAAAAGCTTTAATAAAAAAAAAAATAAAAGATCATTCTCCACCTAGCACATTGCTTTTTATGTAATGGAGCTGGGAAAGGAAAAGAGAGAAGAAAAATACTATTTGAAGTGGTTTTGACTTCCTTTTATTCATCATTGTGATGTTTCCATTCATTTCAATTGAGGATCTTGTCTCTGATTTTTTTCTGGCCCACAGCAGAGGCAAAAATGTCTTTTTTTCATAGGACTTGAAATGAAGCTTCCTAACTCGTAGTCTAATGTCACATTAAGTCAAGTCAACAAACATTTATAGTGCTTGCTCTGTGCCAGGCACTGGGATAAGTAGTAGGGATACAAAGAAAGACAGAAACAATTCCTGCCATAAGAGAACTCACAAGCTAATCAGGGAGATAACATATAAATAACCATCAAACAACTATTTACAAATAAGATAAATACAAGAGAAATTGGAGAGAAATTCAAAAGGAGTTGTTTTGTTGTTGTCCATTATTTAGTGACTTCATTTGGGGTTTTCTTGGCAAAGAGACTTCTCAAGCTCATTTTATAGACAAAGAACTCAAGCAAACAGGATTAAGTGCCTTGCCCAGGATCACATAGCTAGTAAGTGTCTAAGACCAGATTTGAACTCAAGAATATGAGTCTTTCTGACTTCAGGCACAGGACTCTATCCACTGACACCTAGCTACCCTAATATCAGAGGGAAGGTACTAATATTTAGAGGGATCATGGCTTCATGCAGAAAATGAGATTTTAGCTCAGACATGAGGGAAATTAAGGGAAAGCCAGACGATGAAGAAGGAGAACATTTCAGGAATGTCAGACAGCTGGTAAAAATGAAGAATTTGGAGATGGAGTACACTGAGCAAAAAGGAACAAGAAAGCAGGTATAATTGGATTATAGTTGATGTGGAGAGGACCAAAATACAAAAAAACCAGAAAGAAGGAAGGGATGAAGTTCTGAAGGGCTTTGAAAGCCAAATAGAGAATTTTATTCTTCATCCTGGAAGTAATAGGGATCCATTGGAGTTTACTGAATATTGGAGTGACTTAGCCAGAATATACTTTAAGAAAATCATTATTGCATCTGAGTAGAATATGGACTTTAGTATATAGGGACTTGTAGTAGGGAAACCAAATTTAACTATATTACATTGCATATCTGGATCTTTGTAAAATTAGGTTTTTTATATGGGTATATATAAATAAATTCTTGTCTTTTCAGTTTTAAGAGGGCACAATGGGTATGAATAAATGCTATAATTGAAGTAAACATACATTATTCTCGTTATTTATCAAAAAAGCTCACAACTTCTTTCAGTTTTCTAAAGAAATGTATCCCACCTAAAAACTATACACTTTGATACTTAGAGATGACAGACATTTTAAAAATGAAAGAAAAAATAAGAAAGAAATAGAATATTTATTTCAAGGTGAAACACAAACATTCTGGCTTTAAAATCTTCTCCCAGGTGATTTAATTTCATAGAAACATTCCAGGTAAGTCATTCTAGCTTGAAGGTTCCCTCTAGTTTTAGCAGAAATGGATCCTTAAACAGATACTAGAATTCTAAAACAGTTCTAGGAAGATTATGGAATCTAGTACACTCATTTAAAACCACATTATCCAACAGCTCAGATTATTCCTACGAATTTATACTATTTATGACTTTATCTTTTATTTCTATTCCCATAGTCTCTCTCCATTTCTATTTATTATTTTTATTTTTCTCCTTTTCCAAACATGAAAGGGACTTTTGAGGTTATCTAGTCCAGCATATTTGATTTTTAGATTTATAAACTCAGTGACACAGGGTAATATTCTCATAGCTCATTAGTAGCAACATTTTCAGTTAAAGTTCAGGTTTTAAGAATTGCAGTACAATACTCTTGATATTACCTATATAATGCTATCTCCTTTAATATCCTGATGGTCATTCATCCCTTGAGTAACTCTCAGTTCAATTTCCTTTATGCTTTATGTAGTGAGTTTTGAAACTTTAAGATGGTGATTTCTGTGGCTACCAAATAAATGCCATTAATTTGCATTTCCATGCTTAATCATCCCTTTCATTTGTACTTTTTGATGAAATAATTACATAAAAGGTCTATATCAGAAGCTCTCAGATAATTAGTATTTTTGGCGTTTTGTATTGTGCCCATGTAGGTATATGTGAGTCTGTATAGATGTGGCTTTTAGGGGAGCAAGGATAAATATCTCTATATTCAACTCCATCCACCCCTCTTCCAGGAAGACTTTGATTCCTGACAAAAGAGGAGCTAGGAAGTTGGAGCCAGAGGCTGGAAACTTCTCAGAGAGAGGTGATGCTGGGTTAGAATTATATTCTCCTCTCCCTATGTATTATTAGTTTATTGGAAATAATTTTTAGATTGAAGCTGAACTCCTGACTGCTATCCTTTAAAGAATAAAGTTCTTCAAGCTATATATTCAAGGCTTTTGCTCCCTTCCCAACACATCTGTTCCACAATAAATAGATATTATGAATAGCAAATAAACTCATTTACATAAGCTGGTGACAAACAGAAATCAGGGAAGCCATAAGGATGCACACATACCAGACAATACCCAGAGTGAATGAGTTTTCACATTGGGAGATACCTCAACCAAGAGTGTCTCAGATCTCTCACTTTCTAAGGAAAATTCCCCAGTTTCTCTTGTCAAGTAAGTTGAGAATGGAAGTATAATCTAGTAGCAGGCTCTTCTGTGTGTTAATTTCTTACCAGTCTTTCTCTCCCTGGAGAAAACAAAAAGAATCTCAATTTGGATGCCTTCTTTCTCAAAGCTGGGAGCCAAAAGCCCAAGATCCTCTTTTCTCCCCAGCTCTTGCTAACTCTATTCCTCATGAAGACAGAGATCACTGAATCATCAATATTCACCAATAAGGAGAGCTCCATGCAAACAAGCTTTTGAGTCAAAAATTATATAAATATACCCTGAAACTTTATTTAAATGGTGCACCTCATTCTATCAAGAACACCTTGATTGGTGTTCTTGAATAGATTGGAATAATTTCATCACCCCCACTGCCACTACCCCTAACACGAAGAGATACCTCGCCCTGTCACCTACTTTGAAAACTGGCTTAGAGTGATTGATTTGATCAAAAAGAAAAACATGGGGGTTCTGTCTAGTCTTAAGACTACCTGTGAGATACAATTTCCCTGAGATTTCAAAACTGTCTGGCATCTGTAGACTTTGAAACCACTTAGAGATAATATAAAGCCAGCACTGATTATATCATGATGATTGCTGACATTCAGTGTCTGTCAGCAGAAGAAAAAAAGAAAAAAAGGAAAGGAAAAGAATGGAAAGGGGGAAAAAAGAAAGGAAAAAAAAATCTTGTTTTGCCTGCCAGCACTTCTAGGATTTCTCCAAAAAGGCAACACCAAGCGGCTGCTGTCAGCAAAAGGCTCCCTTGATGATGTCGGGTTTGAGGCTCTTTTGTAGCCAAAGCCTATGGGTCCCTACACACTCCTCCCCCACCTCACCCCACATCCCTTTTCAGAAGACTGGTCTTCTCCTCCTTTCGCACCTGACCCCTTTGACTGACAAACTGGAACAGTAGCTAGGAACAAAAGAATGTTATATAAAATCTAAAGAACCATATTAATATTTCATTAGCATTTCTTTTCTTCCAAAGACTGATTGACAGCTTAGTCAAGATAGTGGAAAAGCTGATTTTAATTATTTTCCCCCCTCCAACCTGCATTGCTACTGTCACTGCCTCCTCTTCCTGCTGTAAATCAGTCAGATATTTTTCTTTATTATTACCATAAGGGCTCAGCAGCCTATAATTACTCTAAAGAATTTCTTATCTTTTATTTCTAAAGCTGAGATTTAGGAGGAGGAAAAAAAAAAACCGTAATTAACCTTGCAGCTGTTGATAGTCTGCTCAAGTCTAGAACTGCTTGAGTCTGTGTGGCTGTCCTCCCTTCCCCCCTCAACCTCCACATTCGCTTGCCTCGGCTGTTTGGGAGGGACTGGTTACAATAATGATATTACTTTCTTCAAAGAAATGAGAGAAATGTATACAACGCTTTCCCTTTGGGAATGCTTTTCAGGATCCATTTTTAATACCGAGATGATTAAAGAGCTGGCTCGGCAAGCCTGGGAGTACACATGCCGAAGTGCACGTGACCTGCCGGTTCTGGGATTTATCAGACCCAGGTTGAAGGAGGATGGCTGCGTGTGTTCCCCAGGATGCTCAGCACCTCAAACGTGCCACAGTTCACCACAGCCCTGCTGCGGCAGGAACGCGGCTCTTTCTACCTCTAAGAACTGAAGCCAGCCTACCACAATAGATCAGTCCCCTCTGTGTGGCTCCCGCGCGACTCCTTTGCTTCTCTCAGAACGGAGCCTTCTTTCCACCCAAGAACCCCGAGTGCCCAAAGAAGAGAGGGACCATTTCAGATGAGTGATGAAAAATAGATCATCTAACTACCCCGGAGGCACATATCCTTGTCATTAGATATAAAAGGCTTCTTTGAGGGGGATTGCATTAGCTTGCCTGGTATTGTGACTTACAAGGAGAGCAAAAATGCAAATTCAGTGTTTCTATGATAATAGGTCTTTTCTGTGTTTCTCCGGAATTGAATCTGCCGCTGGCTGTCTCTTTGGATTTTATTGTGTTGACAAGGTCTCAAACTGATTACTCCTTGGAAATCTGAAGAATAAATAGAAATAAAGATAAGGTATAATGAATATGTGGATGTATATACATGAACACACATATACACATGTGTGTCTAATATGTGTGCATATATATAAATAATAAATACATATATAATAAAAATATTGCTTATTTGGGGTTTACCAAGAAGTTTCATCTATTATTACCTTTTTTCGATGATAAGCCTGTTGGTTGTGTGAAGGAGGTGAGGAGGGGGGGGAGAGGGAACAGAAAAGCACTGAATGAAGCCATCATGAACTGTGGACCCACTGTGTTAGAAACCAGTTTCATAAAGGTGAAATCAGAGTCTCATTCATTACCTAGCCTAACAAGCTTGGAATATTTTAGTTCCTTGTATAGCTCAGAGGGAGGAGCCTTTCTTCTGAAGAGCAGCTCTAGACTCTGAGGAGCTGTCAAGGGTTTATGATATGGAAAACACCTAGTCAAGGACTAACTCTTTCTCAAACTCATTTTTACTAAGGGTTCAAAACGCAGTTGGAAAAGGCGCAAGATCAAGGCATTCTCTTTGATTTTTCCTTCTACAAATATAAATATGTGTGTGTGTGTGTGTAAAAAACAAATCACAGAACTTTTTATTTCAATCAAATTTATTCCTGATGGTATCATTCTTTTCCCTTCTTCTTTAGCGATCCTTAATTTTGATATGAAATCTACTCAAACTCGTTAAAATTTTCTACTATGTTCATTGTTAATTCTTCAAAACCATCCATAGCAAATGCCTCTACAATGGAGTTCTGTCCTATTTTCATGGTTATAGTGGGCAAATTTGATGAGCTGTCTCCCTGCCTTCTCCCTTATCTGATGTTAATTGAGCATCCTTGAACAAGGTTCTTTCATGAAGGAAACTTGGTTGACCTTGCTTTATTGTTAGGGGGCACCTCGTTCAAAGACAGCTTTTAAGGCATTATTTTACTTTACTGAATTAAATACTTTAAAAAGATGATTAGCAAAAACCAGCTTGATCATTTATTCTCTATATCTTTTAGTCAATTTTATTATTTTAAAGATTTATTCTTTTGTAGATTTTCTGATCGTTTCTTCCTAAACTTTTCATTTAGGTGGTGGTGGTGTTCAGTTATGTTCAATCATGTGTGATTCTTTGTGACCCCATTTGGGATTTTCTTGGCAAAAATGTTGAAATGATTTGTCTTTTCCTTCTCCAACTTATTTTCTGGATGATGAAGTTAAGGCAAACAGGGTTAAGGAACTTGCCCAGAGTCATAAAACCAGTAAGTATCTGAGGCCAGATTTGAAATCAGGAATATCAGTCTCCCTCCCCTCCCCCCACAACTGGGTTTTTTAAAATTTATTTTTAATACACTTTGCTTTATGAATCATGTTGGGAGAGAAAAATCAGAGCAAAAGATTAAAAAAAGAGATTAAAAAAAAGAATTGAACATAGCATGTATTGACTTACATTCTGTATCCTTAGTTCTTTTTCTGGATCAGATGACATTTTCTGTCCAAAGTTTTTTGGGATTGCTTAAGACCACTGAACCACTGAGAAAATCCAAGCCTTTCCTACTTGAACATTGCACATTCTTGTTGTAATTGTGAGCAATGTATTCCTGGTTCTGCTTGTTTCACTCAGCATCAGTTCATGTAAATCTTTCCAGTCCTTCCTAAAATCAGCTCATTCATCATTTTTTTATATAGACCAATAATACTCCATTATTTTCATATACCACAACTTATTCAGCCATTCCCCAATTAATGGGCATCTACTCACTTTCCAGTTCTTTGCTAATACAAAAAGAACAGCTGCAAACATTTTTGCACATGTGGGCCCTTTTCCCTCCTTTATGATTTCCTTAGGATACAGACCCAGTAATGAATGGCACTGCTGGGTTTAAGTGTGCACAGTTTTATAGCCCTTTGATTATAATTCCAGAGTGCTCTCCAGAATGATTGAATTACTTCACAACTCCACCAACAATGCATTAATGTCCCAGTTTTCCCACATTCCCACCAACAGTTATCATTATCTTTTCCTGTCACCTTAGCCAAACTGAGAGATGTGAGGTGGTATTTTAGAGTTGTTTTAATTTTCATTTCTTTAATCAATAGTGATTTAGAACAATTTTTCATATAACTATAGATGGCTTTAATTTCATCATCTGAAAACTGTCTGTTCATGTCCTTTGACTATTTGTCAATTGGAAAACAACTTGAATTCTTATAAATTTGACACGGTTTTTATATATTTTAGAAATGAGACCGTTATCAGAAATACTGGCTGTAAATATTTTTTCCCAGCTTTGTATTTCTCTAGGAATATGAGTATTTTTGAGTCTAGGCCCAATGCTCTATCCACTATGCCATTCAGCTCCCCTCATGATAATCTCTCTCTATATATGTTATTCTCATAAAATATTAAATTAATAGGGAAATATGTATGCAAATTAGTAGGGGCTGCTATGTTTCATATCTCCTTTTCTTTCCATTTTTAAAATTTCAGTATTAATAAAGACTGAAATTTTTTGCCCTGTAACTTGTTACTTTCTCCTTCCCTTCATTTACTTTATAAATTGATCCCTCAACACTCCCATAATTTTGTTTTCTATTTTCAGCATGGATGCCCTCTATCTACACTTGGTCTAATCCAACTGCTCCTTCTCCCTCTTTGTTCTCTTTAGTGCAATTTCATTGAAAGAATATATGTGTTAAAATTTTTTAAAAAGAGAGGTGGTTTTTCACAGCATTGAGCAGTTTAGAATCATAAAAAGTTCTGTAATGAAATCTAATCTGAGGTCCTTCTCCCAATTAATTCTAGATCAGGCTATTTTCTTTACATATGACACATGTAAAAATCCTTTTCTGATACCTGCTCATTGTGTGGAAATAAGTCTTGGTGAACTATTCCACCAAAGCCCTAGCTTCAACAGGTCTTCCCAATCTGTAAACACTTCTCTTATAGGCCCAGAGGCAAAATGTAAGTAATAAGGAATAATTTAGATAGGTTTACAGAGGCTCAGCAGCAGAAGATTGACCACAATGTGAAGAATTTTTTTGTCACTAGAAGACCCCAGGTTCATCTCAAGTAGTGTACTTATTAGCTCTGAAATCTAGGGCAAGGTATTTTATTTCTCTGGTTTTCAATTCCCTTCTTTATAAAATTACTAATAATAATATCTTCCCTTTATACCTACCTTAAAGGATTGATGATAGAAAAGCTCTAGAGTTTTAGAAACCTTAAATAACTACAGAAATGCATGTCACCTATTAGGGTTTTTTCTTTTTTAGTTGATTTTAAAAATATTTTATATTGTTATTTTGTCCTCTTTTAACCTACTACTCTCACTCTTCCCTTCTGAGAACATCATTTTAAACAAGAAATAAAAATTAAAGATGGCAAAAATATCTGTTCAATTCAATAATATATGCAATGTTCACACCTACACCTCACACCTAAAGCATCTGTAAAGAAGGAAGAGAGGTTTCTGTTATTTAATAGTATTAAAAGGAAGGCAATCTGTGTAGGTGAAGGTAGTACTCAAAGTGATGAAATCATTTTGCAGTATTGGGACAGCATTTTCTAGTGACAGAAGAACTGCCTGGAAGTCAAGAGATCTGGCTATCTAAGTCTTATGAGACCTCAGACAAATTATTTATGCTCTCAGCCTCAGTTTCTTCATCTATTAAATAAAAGGAAGATAACCATACTTCTGAGTTCATTCCAAGGTCAGATATGATGATAGATGTGAAAAGTGAGACACATCACACACAGCTGGAATAAACAAAATCCATGGGACTGATGTTCACTTTGACTTTTTCAAGGGAGAACAGGATTTCTATGGATAGTTTCTATGCTTACTCTCCTTCCTATTTAAAGAAGGATAATAATGTCACCATTATAGGTGATCTAGTCCATTACACCCAAGCTTAATGAGGATTTGATGTCTTGACCAGGAGCTTGCATAATATCTACCTGCAGTTTGATGGTCTGGCAAGGGAAATTCACAAAGGGGAGGAGGAAGACAGCTCCCCATTTAATTTAATCACTTTCTGATTCAAGAACTTCCACAGGTTCTATAAGCTTTTAAAGGATGGTAAGTGTTCTTTGTAACTTGGCAATGGGAGAAAAGTAACCAGATCTCTATCAATATTTTCTCCTTCCCTCTCCCTCACCCCTTTTCTTTTTCTTTTTTGACTCCTCCTTTACCTTTCCTTTTTAAACTTTCCTTGACTTTCTCTTGTACTCAGATACCTTTTCTTTATTCTATCATGTTTCTATCTTTTCTCTTGCATCCCTTTTTCTCCCATTCTTGTGTGTTTTGAATTTTCTTTCTTCTTTTCTCATTTTCCTCTTCCATCTTTTCTTCTGACTCCCTACAATCTGAAATCTTTTTTTTTCTTCCTCTATTTCTGTTTTTCATTCCTTTAAAAAAATACCTCATCTTCCCCTGACTCTTCTTCCTTACTTATCTGTGACTTGACCTTTTGGCTTCCATAAAACAGAAGAAACCACACTGTAGAAGGGGAGTGAGACATGGAACCATTAAGCAGAGCTGATGAATCAGCACAGTCAAGTGGAAAGATTGCAGCTCCAGTTTCTCCCATCTGTAAAATGAGATTGATTTTACTTGTTACCATTATCTTTGAAAGTGATGTGTGAGGATGAAGGCAACAATGTCTGCCAAGTACCCTTTTCCCTTTGGGGCTGGAGGTGGGAAATGGGGAGATGGTCAGTAAAGACCATAAACTCAGGACCTGATAAATCTCATTGGATAAGTCCCTCATAACACAGTGGATAGAACATTGAATGTGTAAGCATAGGACCTGAATTCAAATTCTAGATCTTAATGTGAATTTGAGCAAATTGTTTTTTTTTTTCTCAGTACCTGGGTCCTCTTAGGAAAATGGAAGTTTGGTCATGTGATTTCTATGGTTTCTTACAGAATTATATCTTCCATCTCCTCTGGACTATATTAACTAGTGCCCCAAATAATGTCCTACTTTCTCATCCAGAATGTTCTCAAATTTTCTTTGACAGTTCATTGATCTTTTCTTAGAGTAATGATTTCAATGCATAAAATAAAATATATGGGATTACAAAGGAAAATGTGTCACTTAGCATGTTTTTAAGTTGACACAGATCCTAATTCATTCCATACAAGAATGCCTAGTAATCTTAAATAGTAAACTTCTGAGATCATATTGCATTCCTGCTTCAATAGATTCCTATTTTTCAGTCATTTTCCAGTCATGTCCAACTTTTCATGATCCCATTTGGGTTTTCTCGGCAAAGATATTGGAGTAGTTTTCCATTTCCTTCTGCAGCTCATTTTGCAAATGAGCAAACTAAGGCAAAGTTGGTTAACTGACTTTCTCAGGGTCACATATTAGTGACTGAGACTAAATGTACACCTTGTACTCTATCCTTTGCAACCCTAGATGTAGAAGACGAAGAAGGATGGAAGAAGAAGGAATAAGTAGATATTTGAAGAAGGAGGAGGAAATTGAGGTAAACAGGATTAAATAACCTGCCCAGGGTCACACACTTAATATGTCTAAAGCTGGATTTGAAGTTAGGAAGAATATTTCTGACTCTAGGCCTGACAATTTTTCTAATGTCCCATTTAGATGCTCAGCTTCCTAGACTACCTCATAAAACACAAACTCTTTATCTTAGAATCTACCACAACTTTCCTCAAACTTACCTTTGCAAGACTACTCACTTTATTCAACTCTAAGTGCACTATATTTTAGTCATATTGTTTTATTGATATTCAGTGTTTTATTATTATATCCTTTCTTACTTCTATGCCTTTGGATATACATCTTAGCTACCCTTTTGCTTACTGGTTGAAATTCTTGCTATCTTCCAATGTTTTTTTCAAATAGCACATTCTCCAAGAAGTCTTTCTTCATTCTCCCAAATTAAAAAAAATTCTATCCTAAGAATTTTTTTTTTAAAAATGCCTTTTCTTTCCTCTCTTATATTTTCCCAACATCTAGTTTTAGAATTTTTTTGTGTTTTATTGACTTTGCTGTTATAAGATCTTTGAAGGAAAAAATTAGTTATTTACCTTCATGTTTGTCTTAGTACATGACCTAGTATACTGTATAGTGTAAGAACTTATTTAATGTTTGTTAAGTCAAAATGACTTTCTTATCACTTTTGCTTCAAATTGTCCTTTTGCTCAAGTCTTTACAAACTCTATGACCTCTTTGGGAAAGATGGTACATAATTAAGAAGCCATTTGATGAATAATCCATCTTATAATTGGTAAACATTGATTAATGATTATTCTTCTGCTTGTATGGCACAATTTACAAAGCATTTTCACATTCATAATATTCTTTTAATATAATAACTAGGGTGGTAGAAAATTTTATATATTCAATAATTACTCATTAAGTGAAAAGTGATACTAGGGAAGACACCAAAATAGACAAGCATTGTCTGTTACCCTCATGCAGCTTTCAATCTACAAAGGTAGAATATCATAATGGTTAGAGCACTGGACTTGAAATTAAGAAGACCTGAGTTTGAATATCACCTTGAATATTGACTGAATAACCTTAAATACTCTACTTAACCTATCCCATCTCTAGTATTCCCATTTATAAGAATGGAGATTACAACACATCACTGTGAACATAAAATGGGATAATCTACATCAAGGACTTTGCAAATTTTAAGAGTACTATTATTGAGTTTCATCTCATTTTACAATTGGGAGCACTGGGGCTCAGAGAATGACTTTCCCTATAATGATCTTCCCCTATAATCCAATGTGATAGAATCTTCCTCTGTCTAATAAATAAATAAAAATGTTTAAAAATTAAAAGTAATTTGAAATATATCCTTATACCTAATATCTCATGTGTCTGACTGAAAATATATGTGGGAGGGGAGAAAGTAAGGGTGGGTGGGGTGGATGTGGGTGTGTGATTAAGCTCTTGAGACCTTCTACAAATATCTTATTCTGACATCTCATTAAACTGTGAAGGTGATAAAGGCTTCTTGAATGCAACTGTCAGAAAAGTACAAGCTGAGACTATAGATCCTAACAAACTGGAAAGACTTTGAAAGACATTCTTGGGAATGACCATTGTCCCTGGACTGAGGAAGAGCTCAGTTCAATTTGAACAGAGTGACCATCAGGTTGGTCACAGTATGAGGAAACATCACAGCATAACAGATCATGGGAACTGAAAGGTGTACTTGAGATACTTGAAATATTAAACTTAGACTGTCACCTGAAATTTTTTAATATAGATATTTCCTACCAGTACAGGTTATCTATAGGTTATTTGAGTTAGAATAGTATCAGAATTAACAGTGGGGGGTCAGTCCAATTCACTGAAGGAAAAAAAAATGCAGTTTGAATTTGTTATCTTTGCTGAAGCTGAACTTTGGCAGTATCTAAAAGGAAGAAAGATGTAAACAATTTGTGAAGTAACACACCTGGAAGTGAAATCCAGCTGTCCATATTTCAATTCTCACTAGGAATTAAACATGTGAAACAAATACAATAATGAAACTTTCAACCTCTATACTTTCCAACCAATCCTTTAACAACATGGGATCTCACTTTCCTTGAATGTCCCTTCCCAATTGTTATTGCTTTTAACTTTTTTTATACTGAGAAAAGCAAGTTTAGAGTAATCCACAGATAATTTTATCTAAATATCTCATAGATTCATTGATTATTTCATCCAACTGAGGCCAAGAGAGGCTGTGGCTCACAAGAGATAGAGTTTAAACCAAATTCCTTGAAATCCTAAATATTACTTCAAGAGGGGCTTGACAATTATGGATATCATGAAGTCAGAAAGAAAAAATGGGGAGAGGGGTATTATTGACTATTAATTTTTTTATCATGATCTTGTTGGACATATTGATTAAATATATAACTTTAAGTGGCTTACTGCAGTCCTAAGAGCTTGCATGTTTTAATGATTTTAGAGCCATTTTTCAAAGGAAATTTTGATCATGAATTGTATAATTCAGTAAGAAAGTAAGTTATGAGCAAAGAATATATGTATACCCATTTCACAAATAAAATTCACATGTAAGGTAGCAGTGATGAAGGTGATAGAGAATTCTCCTTGGAGTCATAAATACCTGACTTTAAAAGCTATCTGCTGCATATGGTACCAGAGAATTTGGGTCAAGTCCTAACTATGATACTATCTACTTTGTGAAAAGTCACTTGAACTTAATCTCTAAAATCAGGAGGTTGTAATGTCCTAGTTACCTCTAAATCTATGAGCTCATGACTGTGGATCAGAAACTACTCAGTGCCATATATAGCTCTCTGTGTTGTAGAACAATTGTTGATCTTCCTTGATAAAAATTTTCTCAGTGGAGGATCTTTTTAGCAATGAAATCACATGTGATTAAAAAGAAAAAAAGGTGACAATACACTTTCTTCACAACAATCCTGAAGGATGTAGGGAGTAGTTAGTATAAGTTGCATTAATATCTATATTTTTGCAATGTGGAAACTGAAAACCTGAGAAATGAGTGATTTATTTCAAGCAACAACAGTAATGTATGACAAGAACCCAGGTCCCTAGACTCTACAATAACACATTTTCAGACCACACTCCATACTGTTTCTCATCTCAAATAATTACAATTACTGGTAGGAATACCATCTATCTTCAGGACATGCTTTTAAGAGGATGAACAAGGTGGTTACTATTTGTGGTGATTATTAACCTTTTGTGGGTCAAGAAACAGGATGCTCAGTAAGAAAGTCTATATGCAGCTGAAGTCATGACCTATGACAAAATTCACCAGAAGACAATGACATTGGAGAAGTATGCTAATTTGAAATGCTCTAAGTAAATAGGTGAATTTATCTCTCTACATGTTGAAACTAAATCATTGTGTAGATCACTCTGCACAATGCACATACAACATTGTGGAAGATGCTCCTCAATGAACAGGACAGGAAGCATATTATATGAAAATAAAGTCTGGAATTTCCTTTATAAAACACACTAAAATTAGAGGTAAGTTGTTGATAAAATCTGTGGATGCTGCTTGATAGAAGGGATGTGCTGGAGTCAGCTCTAACCTGAGTGTGAGTCATTATAGAATTCTTAAAGTTAGCATTTACACCTCAGAAATCATCACTATAAATCAATCTTAAGAGTTTGCATGTTTTAATGATTTTAGAGCCATTTTTTCCATAGAAATTTTGCTCATGAATTATTTGTGTAACTCAATAAGAAAGTAAGTTATGAGCCAACAATATGTTTTATTTTATTGATTATTTAAACATGTTAAGAATAATGCAGTTTAAACTTAAAAGTGTATATGCACATAGCATTTTCATGCTTTCTGTTGTTGTTTGTTTGTATTTTGTTTTTTCTCAGTTTTTTTCCCTTGATCTGATTTTTCTCATGCAGCAAGATAACTGTATAAATATGTATACATATATGGAATTTAACATATACTTTAACATACTTAAATTGTTAAATTTAACAATTTAAATTTGGATTACCAGTCTTCTAGGGGAGGAGGTGGGGAGAAGAAAGGGAAAATTTGGAACACAAAGTTTTGCAAGGATCAATGTTGAAAAATTACCCATGTATATGCTTTGTTAAAATAGAGCCTGGCTGTTAAAATTTTGCCAGTGTGCCTTTCTACAACTCTTTAGACAATTGCTTGAACTCAGCAAGAGTTCAGTAAAAGACTGAGGAAATGATGTTATCACCAGACCATCACAGTCCTACTAACTGTGAACTAATAATAATAATGGCATTTATATACACTTTAAGGTTTGCAAAGTGCTTTACGTTTGAGCCTCCACCAAACCCCTCTCTGCTTGATAGACACCTGTATGTTCTAAGAAAATGTCAACTTAAACAAAAAACTCATTCACAAAGTAGACCAGTGAGGACAGCTATTTCATTCATATTTTTTTTTTCACTCCAAAAGGAGTCATATCATCATTCCTTTAAGCAGGGAAGTCTACTGCATTTAAAGATATGACTAGATTTACAAACACCATTAAACCAATGTACCATCGTGTAGTGGAAAGAACACTGGATTTGGAATTAGTACTTTAGTTTGACTCTCAAATCACCCACTTATTTGCCTGCATGAATCTGCAGAAGTGGCTGAAACTATTTAGACCTCAAGTTCCTGATCTAGAAAATTATGAAGTTCCTTTCTATGATTCCTTTCACCAGGGGCATCAATCAGTGGGTTATTGCAGATGTCCAGGCTTGAGGTGATGAGGGCTTTCATCAAGAGGTTGGCAGGTTTGAGAGGAGAGAAGGGAGCAGTAGAGGCATTTGGAAGATACAATTGACCAGCCTTCCCTTTCATACTCAAAGCACCGTAATTCTTTCCAACTAGCACAATGCCTGAGGCTACCCCTGCTACCCCCTCAATCCCCTCAGCAGCATCATAAACACAAGATCCCTGTTCCAGCTTCTCCCTCAGCCAAATAGGGAGGGATGACAGGCAGGGAGATGAGGAACACATTCAGCACAAGAAACAACACCTGCCTCCTCTTCCGAGACCCAAGCTTCCTAGCACCTGACACATGCACAGAGACAAATCTGAAACCTTGGATGCTTTTGTTTGCAAAGGCAAACTAAATTTATTTTGGTTAAAGACTAAGCATAGTTGATCATTCCATTCCACACTATTTTGATAGGAAAGTTTGTTGTTGATGATAAGTTCCTTGAGGCAAGAAGACGGGCTTTTGCTCCTTTTGTATTCTTGACAGAGCCTAGTCCCCAGCAGCAGATGGTCAATAAATGCTTGTTGAATACATGAATGAAGGAACACATTGCGGGCAGTTCCTACAGCCGTTCCATTTACTTAGTGGAACAGTTGCCCACAGATGACAGGAATCCTGTTCTCATTCAGATCTGGGTGGTAACACTCTAGTTGGCATGTGGGAGAATTCTGGCTTACTGTTTGATTAGCACCTCCCCAGTTACTTGGAACCACTTGAATGAAGCAGGTTAGGGTGAGTGATATTCTTCTGAAACATTTTCCTTTAAGCAATTGCATAGAGCAAAAAAGGACTCCATCCATCCTGCTTCTCTTAAGATTAATAGCAGTTCAACTGTTTGTAATCTGTGAAGTAGATAATGTAAGCTTAAAAAAACAATGAAGTTCTTTTTTGGGGGGCAAGGGTGGGGGTAAGGGGTAAGAAATGTATAAAGCAAAGCTCATAGTTAGGAGACTTGGTTCTTGAATCTGCTGGGCCCAAAAGAGGGGACAGAAAAACCTCCCTGGAATGATTGCCACTTCCCCCCTATTCCAGGAAGGTATTGATGTGGAAACACTTCCCCAAACCAAGAGATGAGTCTTTTCCTTTAGTTAGAGGTTCCCCAAAACAGTTGATTCTGAGTTTAAGGGAAGACAGGTTCAGAGGCCACCTCAGGTTTGGAAGCCTGAATGTTTGGTCCTTGATCTTAAAGGGAGCTTCCAAAGAAAACATGATCTCTGGATGTGACAGATCCAGGAATGTCTTACAAAACCTAGAGATAACATGGATCCTTAATATTCCATGGTCTGTTGCATGAGTGGATAAATTAATTGCTTTTTGTAATTAAGCAAAACATTCATCTCCTCTTCTGTAGACTCACTGAAAGTATTTCCAGGACAACTCTAGTAGTAGAAATGATGATTGTATTATTATGACATTTTTTTTTCTCACAAGGCTCATGGTTTTTCATTCCACATAGCTTGGCAATTGGTAGTATTTAGTATGGTGATGAAAAACAGTAGTAGAGAAAATAGTGAGTTTGCCTAAAAGCCAAGAAGATATAGGTTCAAATCCTGAATCTGATATATACTCATTTTGTGATTCTGGAGAAACCACTTAACCTCCTAATGTTTTAAGTAACTCTCTAAATTAATAAATTACAGGAACTGATTTGCATTGGCTATGGAGATTCCTTGCTATTTCATTGAAATCATTGGTTTTATCTCTATGGCAACATCTTAAATTCTTAGGGATTGATGTTAGTTATGGATAATATAGTTTTGACTAGGAGAATGCTCTAGTTCCAACAGGTTTTATTGACTAAATTCTAATTTATATTTATATTATATTTTGAGATCCATACTTAATATATGGAATTTTTTTTTGTAGTGAGGAAGTATTTTATCTCTCTATGCCTATCTTAAGGTAATGGCTTATGTGTTTTATTAATATTTTTGGATTTTTGTTGGGATACTTTCTAAATCTATTATTACAAAAATCCATTTTACAGTTCCAAAATAGTTTATATTAAGGCTAGTATTGCAGACATTTTCATTGATTTTACCTTGTTACTCCCACTGAGCATTGATTTCAGGATGTTGACATGTTTTTTAATGCAAACACCCTTAGCCTTTTCCTTTAGACTCAGTGGGTCTTGTTTAGTGGAGATCAAAGTATTACTGAAAATCAGTTTTTTCCATTGGTTACATTTGAACTCTGAATCAAAAATTAAAGACTTTAATTATTATGCTTTTTGATGAATTTTATAGTTTATACTTAAAATATCCAAATGATATTTTAATATCATGAAAGATTCCATGGGGTATACAAGTTTCTTAATATGTTTTTGATGGATCTATGTAAATTAGTGTGATCCATAAATATCAAGTGATTAAGAAAGAAGTTTGAATACAATTCCCTCTTTACTTGGAAGCCATACTTAGTTATCTTTAGGAAAGATAGCCTATCATCATCATCATCGAAAATAATTCTCATTTTGATCATTGAAGTTTGGATAGAAATGAGTATGAGACCAGTTGTTATCCTGCTATTATTCTTTTATATTTAATGTTCTGTGGATTATTGTCCAGGTAAATAATAAATCCTATGAAGTGGTTGGATATATGCAAATTCTCACTGCTTGAAGTTTTAGATATATAAAATATAGTAATTGAGATGAGGCCAATGGAAATATGTAAGCAAATTCAAATATCATGGACATTTCATAGGATTCATTATTCAAAATAATCAGTATTTATTTGTATTAAAATATAAGATCCAGGATGTAAGTATATTTTCCATAGGTTCACTCAATGCTTCCTTGGAATGACTCCAATGACAGATAGGACAGCAAGGACATGTGATTTATCTTCTTCTTACATGATGTTGATGTCCTCCATTAGGTTCCTATATTTTAAAAGCTTCTTAGTCCATGAAGTTTAGATGTCATAAATATTTGATGTAGCATCAAAAATTAAAAAATATGATAATCCTATGGTTCTTGTAAAGTTTATAAACTGGGATCTGTTTTCAGGATTATTTTGATATTCTCATCTTAAGTATGGAGATTTCTCATGTTAGTTTATTTCATTTTTTAATATGTGTATTTGTGTTTGACTGGTCTTAAATCTGTCTGCAGTTAAAGTTCCTCCTCTCCTCCAAGCACTGGCACCAATCTCTTTAAGTCTCAGGAGATTATAAAAAGCCTTTATTCTTATCTATTTTAGAGGAAGGAATGGAGAAGGAAAAGAAGGGACTTTATGCTTCTGATAATTAAAAAAAGGCAAGAAATATTAAATTGGGAGGTATCAAAAGTTGTTTTTTTCTTTTTAAGAATTCCAAAATCTGTATGTAAACTATACTATTACCTACTCTACCTCCCTTGTCAGTTTTTATGTAATTAGCTACTTTCATATAGCAAGGTGACCTTCATAGAGACAGGTAATTCTTTGTAACAGTGGAATGTGCAGTAAGTCAAATGATAATTTTTTTAAATGAATAGAGTTCTAAGGATACCATAGAACTTGGGGATGCTTGCCTTTAACATATTTTTTAAACTGCATATCACCTTCATTGTTCCAGTTTTTAAATCCTGAAGCAAATACACATATACAAAATAAAAGTCATACTAACTCCATCTTTTCTTTGGGTCAATAAGTAGATCAATAAGTATTTATTAACTTTGTCTTTGCTTTTAACTTTGTGTGGCTATAAAAAATTTAGTATAAATAGGGATGATATTTTTATCAATGGCTTCCTTGTGGTAAAGACCTAGCAATGGAATCTCTGAGTCAAAGGATATGAGCATTTCAGTCAATTTATTTGCATAATTCCAAATTACTTGCCAAAATGATTTTATTGATTCATAAGTGTACCAACAATATACCAATGTGCCTATCTTTCTACAAGATTGGTGGTTCTTGTAGGAACCACCTACAAAATTGATGGTTCCCATCTTTTCTCATCTTTGGCAATTTAAAGGGTGTTAGGTAAAACCTCAGGCTTGTGTTGGGGAAAGCTAGATGGCTCAGTGGATAGAGTGCTGATCCGTAAGTCAGGAAGACCTGAATTCAAATTCAGTCTCAGACACTTGCTAGTTATATCACTCTGGTCAAGTCATTTACTTTCTGTTTGTCTTAATCTGCTAGAGAAAGAAATGGAAAAGCACTCCAGTATCATTGGCCCCAAAAGACCCAAATCAAACAAAAACTTGCATACAATATTGATATTCTATAGTCCATGGGGTCACAAAGAGTTAGACACAAGTGAACATCAACAAAGGCAAAATCTCAGGATTGTTTTGATTTATATTTGCCTTATTGTTAGTGATTTGGAACATTCTTTAAATTGGTTATGAGTATATTGTGCTTTTGAGAATTCTTTGTTACTATATGACTACTTATCTATCGAGGAATGACTTATAGTTTTATCTATTCATATATATGTATTATATATATATATATATCTACACACATATATTAATTATTTGTATAATTTGGATGCTACATCTTTGTGATATGTGATATACATTTTTTCCTATTCAATAAACTTTTCTTCTTTTCTTAGGTACATTAATTTTGCCTGGGCTGAAGTTTTTCAATTATATGGAATCAAAGTTATCTATTTTAACTTTTGTAATTATTTCTATCCTTCCTTTATTTAAGCACCAGCCCTGAAGTCAGGGAGGATCTGAGTTCAAATCTGGTTGCAGACACTTAACACTTCCTGGCTGTGTGAGAGGTTTACAACCTGCTTTTTCTATGATCTGTTTTTTTTGTATAATGATCTTTTATATTAAGATCATAGATCCCTTGAAAATATATTGTGGAATGTGGTAAAGGGGATTGATCTAAACCAAAATTCTCCCAGACTACTTTCCAGATTTTCTAGCACTTTTTAATTGTGGTACATAAATGCAATAGAACATTACTAAGTTGTAAGAAATTCCAATTGTGATAAATAGAAGATTCATGGAATGCTCTTCATGAACAAAAGCAGAATGAAGTAAATATTGGCAAGAAAACAACATACACAATGGCTGTAACAATGTAAATGGAAAAATAGTTACACAAAAAAAATCAAAAGTATGTGTTGCAAAATTATAAAGAATTAGCAGGACTGAAGGAAGGGATAGGAAAAAACAGTCCCATTCAACTCCTTTGTAAAGTCATGAGAAGCATAAATGTTTCATATTGCATATGTGTCAACTTTTTTCTTTGTTAAATTACTATTTGTTTCCTTTTCTCTTTTTTTTTGTTTTGTTTTTCAAAACAGGTCTTCTTATAGGGAATAATTTTCTGTGTGGTAGTTGGGAATGTAGGGAGAGGGATAGTGTAAGAAAAAATGATATTAAAAAAAGGCATTAATAAAAATGCCAGGTATTATAGAAAGCACTATGGTCAGTATTGTGAACTCCTTGAAAAATGAATTGGAAAAACATATATACATTGTGTGTGTATGTATGTGTGTACCTAGAGGTAGATATAGATATAGAATAGATATGACTGTGACTGTGGATATAGATATTAAAATAGATAATCTGAGTGACTGAGGCACTATGAACAACACTAGCAAGGAGTAAGAGGCTGGGAGAGGAAGGGGAGAGGGAAAGGCCTTCTGAAGAATTTATATTTTAGCTTGGTTTTTGAAGGAAGCCAGGTACTCCAGAAGGTCAAGATGAGGATGCACAATATTCCAGGCAGAGGGGACAGTTAGTACAAAGACACAGACACAAGAGATAAAGTGCCTTGTACGAAGAAGAGAAAGCGTGTCAGGACAGCCAAATATTACTCACTTTTCCTTGCCCTTTTCTTATTGTTGTATAGAGAAAACAATAATCATTCTGACTATAAATGACATACTCTTTTCATGAAACTAATAAAAGCCTCAGGCACAGACTGTAGTTTTATTTGGGGAAAGTGGATTCTATTTCACATGGGATGGGATGATGGCTCTAAGTATGAGACATAAATGGATAATCAGGGGCTGAAGCAGGACAGAGGAGAGAAGTAGCTTGTGGACATTGACCACAAAATCCTCTAGGCTCCAGATAACATTTTCTTTTTTTTTTTTTTGGATGAAGTAAGAATCCTAGTCATCCCTCATCACCTACCCTTATTCTAGGACTTTGTTTACTTAGTGCCCCCCATATACAAACCCTGCACGATACTGTACTTTCCCATATCCATACCTTGAGTATCACCTACCTTATTTTGATTAAATTAAAAACACCTGGATTTCACAGGAAACTATTTTGTTCATCATCCCTATGTGCTCTGCCATTTGGTGTGGCTGTTTCTCTCTCTTCCATGCAAAGGTTTTTTTTTTTAAGACCTTCAAAGAAATGAGTTTAGAGAGCAGAAAAGAGAAAGCAAAGAATGTATGGCTTGTTTTCTGGATGACAGCAACAGCTGTAGGCTTGCTGCTCTTATAATGATGTGACAATCTCCTGGATTGACCTCAGATATCCATTTTCAGCTTAATAGGGTAAAGACTAAAGAAGAAAGGGTGGTAAGATGTCTGCTGTCTTCCAGGAGCAAAAATATTTATCAGTCAATCAAAAAAAATGTTTTTGCCAATTATGTGCCAGGCACTGATATAGGAGATTCAAGAATAAAAATTAAATCCTAAAGGAGCTTATATTCTAATGAGGAATATCACAAGCACAAGTAGAAGTATAAGGCAGAAAAACAGAAAGGCCACAAATACAAAGCAATTAAACACACAGTAGCTTGGGAAGGAAATCACTGTTTGAAAGGGGGATGCGGAGAGGGAAGAAAAAGCTTCATGTGGTGTTTGAGTTGTGCCTTCAGGGAAGAGAGGGATTCTATGAGGTTGAGGAGAGGGGAAGGGGGAGGAAGAACAAATGGACAGAGAAACAGACTGTGATTTCATTATGAGAAGACATTTGCCAAGAAGGATAAATACCTCTCCAAGGAGGAGACTTTGCCCCAGCTTTTCCTATTACATGTTTCTAAGCTTGTTCTCTGCCCTGTGGCAAGAAAGAAAGAAAGAAACACACTTATTGGTCAACTTATCATGCTCATTTGTACTGGATGTGGTTCTGAAGGGGAAAAAGTTCTCTATGTGGTGGATTGAAAACACATACACAGACACAAGCAGGTGCACACACATACACAAACGCCAATGCATCAGTCAAGCTACCAACATGCATTTGTTGAGTATCTGACAACAAAAACGAAAGAGTCCCTGTCCCTCCTCCTCCCAAGGTGGGACTTTTACTCTACAAGAGAAATAGAGAATAAGCATTTATATAGAACCTACTATGTGCCAGGCATTGTGCTAAGTGTTATTATTTTTTTTTACTGATATCATCTCATTTGATCCTCATAAAAATCTTACAATGCAAGTGCTATTATTAGCCCCATTTTACATTGAGAAAACTGATTTAGATAGATCTTAAGTGGCTTTGGGGGATCACATAGCTATTGAGTATCTGAGGCTGAATTTGAACTCTTCTTAACTCTGGACCTAGAGTACTGGGGCCCCAGGACTCTAGCTATTGATCTTCCAGTTACACACACACACACACACACACACACACACACACACACACACACACACACACA
>JAJPUD010004276.1:97310-116748 GCA_023553655.1 Myrmecobius fasciatus
ACACACACACACACACACACACACACACACACACACACACACACACAATAGATTTCTAGTAAGCAATGCAAGACTTCCCATCCTTGCTACTGCAGTAATTGATACTGAGGCAAGTCTATCACTGTGCGATAACAAACAAAAAGGACTGACTCTGGAAGCAGAGACTCTAGGTTCATATCTTGCCTCTGATACTTATTATCTCTGTGTTGTCATACTTGTCATTTCTGAGCCTAGAGTCAGAAAGCTCTGAGTTCAAATCCAACCTCAAACAGTTTAAACTTGTGTGACTGAGGTTAAGTACTTAACCCTATTCGCCTCAGTTTCCTTATCAGTAAAATGAGCTGGAACAAGAAATAACAAATCTCTAGCTGTGTGACACTGAGCAAGTCTCTTAATGCTGCTTATATCAATTTCCTCATCTGTAAAATGAACTGGAGAGGGAAATGGCAAACAAGTCAGTATCTTTACCAAGAAAACTTCAAATGGGATAAAAGTCAGACATGACTGAATAATGGAACAACAGTAATAAGTAGCACTGATGTAGTTTTTGTAAAGGACTTTCCCATTTGATCTTCCCAACAACCCTGAAGTTAGATACTACTATTATCTTTATTTTACAGATGAGGAAACTGAGAATGAATGAGGTTAAGTGATTTGCCCAGTCACACAATAAGAATGCTGTTGACTTAAAATTAGGTCCAATTGACTTTATCTTCAGTCTTTATTCACCACATAGCCTCATGAAGCCTTAGTTCTCTGATCTGTACAATGAAAAGGCTGGACTGTATCTTTCAGGCTCCCTTTAGTTTTAAGTCTTATTGTCATAAGATTATAAGATTATAGAGGCCATCTCATCCTGTTTCCCAAGTTTATAGATATGGAAACCAAAGTCAAGGAAAGGAAAAAGGCTTTCTTGAGGATACTCATATCAACAATAGGACTGGAACTCAGAATTTCTGATTGAAGATACACTGCTCTTTCTGTTGAAAAACAGAGTATTATTTTACCTGATCTAATCCTACAGCCTATTTGCATACTAACAAAGAAGAGTAAAGATATTGCTTATAACTTGCGTTTGCTCAGCATGGGAACTCAGGATAAAAATTTCAATTCTGGATGTAGCTAGAAGTTGCTGAAGCCCTTTTTTTGAACCTGGATCTGGATAGCTGATTCATTATTGGATTTTAAACTTATACTATTGCTATTATTATTACCACCATTATAAGTCACTATGAGATAATCAACCATTTCTTAATCTACTGAAAATAGTAATGGAAAGAATGTAAACTTCACATCTCTGATAAAAGTTGGCTATTAGTTATCCAAATGCCCACAAAACTGAGGCTTACCTATTATCTTGAATTTACTCAGGTTTTTAATTGGTTTTTGACATTTCTATGAATAAGAGAAAATGCCAGAAGGAGAAGATCTAATGAGGGGTAAAAGAAAGCTATGCAGAAATTTTAGTATTCTGAGGAAATCTTCAAACTGAAGGATTAGACATAAGGAAACTAAAGAATACAGAAACTGTCCAGTGATGCTATTCATGCTTAGACCTCACAATTAAATTAGTCAGGATTAAGATTTTTTTTGTCAATTTAATTTATAGTTTGTTGCCACATTCTTCCTGTGGCAGATAGCAAGATCATGTCTAGAAAAGTATGAACGAATAAATCAATCCATTATCAATAGTTTGTTAAAAGTTTACTTTGTGTCAAGTGATAGATATATGAAGGGGAAAAATAATCTCTGCCTGCTAGAAGCTTACATTTTTTTTTAGCTTACAGTTTTAAATGAAATATGGGCTCAAATGGATAGAGCCCCAGCCTTGGAGTCAGGAAGACCTGAGTTTAAATCTATCTTAAGATACTAGTTGTGTTGTGCAAAAATGTTTGTGGCAGCCCTTTTTGTAGTGGCAAGAAACTGGAAATTGAAAGGATACCCATCAATTGGAGAGTGGCTGAATAAATTATGGTATATGAATGTTATGGAATATTATTGCTCTGTAAGAAACGACCAGCAGGACGATTTCAGAGAGGCCTGGAGAGACTTGGATGAACTGATGCTGAGTGAAATCAGCAGAATGTGATTCAAACCAGTTCTATTGTTCAGCGATGAAGATAGTCATATACATCCAGAGGGAGGCCTGTGGGAACTGAGAGTGAACCACAACACAGCATTTTAACACTTTCTGTGAATATTTATTTCCATGCATTTTGTTTTCCTTCTTAGGTTGTTTTTTCTTCTCTCTTTCTAAATCTGATGTTTCTTGTGCAGGAAGATAACTATATATATGTATACATATATTGGATTTGTCATATAATTTATCATATTCAGCATGTATTAGATTACCTGTCATCTAGGGGTGGGGGGTGGGGGAAAGGAGGGGAAAATCTTGGAACCAAAAAAAAAGTTTTGCAAAGGTCAATGTAGAAAAATCATTCATATGTTTTGTAAATAAAAAGCTTTTAATAAAAAAAAAGAGAGAGAATCAGGAGAGCAGAGGTGGACAGCATTAAACTTAATAGTTCTGAGTAAAAAAAAAAAGATGCTAGTTGTGTGATCCTAGATAAGTCATTTACCTTGGATTGCCAAAAAAAAAAAACGGGGGGGAACTAAATACAAAACAATTCAATTTATTCTTATATTAGGATATTCATATACAGCATACCATAAATACACATTTTCAATGAGGATTTGTTATAAAGTTAATGCTTTAAATATATATATATGTATATGCATATACATATATATATATAGCTAAAGAGGATTAGAAATAACAATTCCACAGAGCAAGTAGTTTCAGTATTATGGAGAGAAAAGGGATAAAGAGGCAATCTGATCTTCTTTTCCTATATATCCTATCTTTTTCTTAATTCATTATCATTAAGTTTAATCTGGAGTCAGTTACAGAACATCTTCCCGTGGTTGCAGTGTCTCTTCCATTTCATGACTCGTTTCTAATAGAAGCATGATCTTCAACTTCTCTACTTTTTGTGATACCTTTGTGGTGCTTTGTTCCCATGCCAGATCCCTGTTATATTATCACGTGCCTGGCTCATAATAAACATTTAATCAATTTTTGTCAACCAGTTTGTCCACTGGCCTTGAAAGTAAGCTTCAACAAGGAGGAAGCTTATCAGATTAGGCATTCTAGAACACAAAAGGACAGGGGAAGTTTTCCTGACTCGAAGAGACTGAAGTTGAAGCATACTAGCTATGCTATACATACAGCTTTCTTTATTGCTTTTTATATAGGGAGTGGAGAAAGAAAGAACACACAGACACTTTGGAGAATTTTTCTTTCTAGCTGTCTACTTGTCCTTACGTGATAGGAAATGCAAAAGGATGAAAGATGCAGGGTTGAGGAGCTTACAATCTATTTGGCTTGTTCTATGAAGAGGATTCAATCCCCATTACCATTATGCCGCCTATCAAACTTGTGGGTTTACTGACCATATCAATTGTTTGTAGTCATACAAGCTAGTGTTAGATCTTGGCTTTAAATTGAAACCATAGTACCCAGGGACTTGAGAAATACATCATTCCCCAGGGACATTCACATTTGGAAGAGGTGGTCACATGCATTCACTGATATATAGCTCTACAGAATTGTCGGTGTATCCAATGAATAACTCATCAGAAGGAGTATTGCCTCTAGTCAAGCAGATAGAAGCTTATCGACGGTAGCTTTTTCTAAAAGATTCTTGTATTCGTCTCCCTATAAATTTGTCATAGAGAATGAGCCCCATGGTCAGAAGACTTGGGTTCAAAACCTAGTCTTGCCACTAACTAATTACATGTCATGTTTCTATGCCTTTTCCCTCATATATGGGAATGAGTGGATTAGACTATGAGGAACTGTATTGTCCTAATTTCATAAAGAAAGATTGAATCAATAGAGATAATGTTAAAATTCAATACTAACACTGGTTACTATTATTGATTAACAAATGCATTCAAAATGTATTTTACTACAAAATGTATTATATATTTAATAATTAATGTATTATTCCTCTAAAAAAAAGAGAATGAGCCCCATGTTCTGAAGTATTTTTTTAAGTTTTTCTGAGATTGAAAAGATACCAATGAAATATCAGAGTTATTCTTCAATTATTCCTAATTCTTGTTTGGCTCAACATCATCATCATCATCATCATCATCATCTTCTTCTTCTTCTTCTTCTTTGAATTCTTTGAAGTTTAATATTCCATATTTTCAGATGAACAACAATATTAGGATGATATTAGAATTTTAAAATATGAGCCTTTGATTTAGGGAAACTTTTGGCTCATTAAAAGAACTGTATAGTTTTCTGGAGATAATCTATTCTACCCTTCTCTTCCTTTTTAAATTTTGGGGTATAATTCATTATCTAGTCTTAGTATTTGTCCACAATCTCATCTTATCTCATCACATTTCTCTCTCTCTCTCTCCTCTCTCTCTCTCTCTCTCTCTCTCTCTCTCTCTCTCTCTCTCTTTTTCTCTCTTGGTTTGTGGGTGTGTGGGTTTGTCTCTGTCTCTCTGTGTCTGTGTCTCTCTGTCTGTCTGTCTCTGTCTCTGTCTTTGTTTCTGTCTCTCTCTATCTCTGTCAGTCTTTCTGTCTCTTTCTCTATCTCTGTCTTTCTCTTTCTCTCTCCTCCCCCACACGTGTAACATGTACATATATAATCTTTCTGTCTGTATCTAGCTAGCTAGCTTCATAGGTGATAAGTGATTTTGTATTATATGATCATAGGCATAAGATTTAGAAGGGACTTTAGAAATTATCTGGTTCTAACATCTCCTTTTACAGAGGAAGATTTATTTATTCAAGATCATACAGTTTTTGATTGTATCAGAGTGGACCTAAACCTTTCTTCAACACTAGGCTTCCTCTCAAGTGAAAAACAAATGAAGGTTATCATTCAAAATAATCTGAAATTTTGGAGTTGGGACAGTAGTAGTCACATATTCAAATTAATATTGGAAAAAGAATACCTTTAATAATATATTTAGACATCATCAACCAGACTCCACTGTGAATGTGTGTGTGTGTGTATGTGTATGTGTGTGGGAGCAGTATGTGTTTAGGGGACATCCAGGGGAAAAGTTCTAATAATTATGAAGTTTTCCTTATATCAAATGTACTGTGATTTAACCTTTACCTTATATTCAAAAGTTTTCTGAGTCATTAACAAAATGAAAAGGGAAAAAAAAAGTCTTCACTTGCCCAGACATGATACTATTTCCAGTATTGCTTTTCAACTAAATTGAAATACACTGGAAATCTAGCTCTTCTTTTGATTTAGTCTCTTATGTTTTTATAATCCTGTTCTCTGGTACTCACATGTCTCTCCCTGAATCCATACTTCACCTATCTTTAATGAAAATGAAAAGCTTGTACAGGAATGCAAAGAAGAGGAAATACTTTTCTCAAGTCATGGAGAGTGTTTCATGCTCCATAGAGGGTATATAAAAGCTTGAACATTTGTATACAAATTGAATGAACATGCAAATCACTAATCTGATACTAAAAAGGCATAGCAATGATCTTGAAAATTGCATTTAAGGAAAAAAAAATGACAGTATCATGTTGACAGACACAAAAGAACTTTGATGAAAGCAGCTGTTAAATTGTTAATTTAACATAAAGATGGAGTTGATGATTCAAAAATGATCAAGTAGATGGCAGATACACCAAGTTGTGAATAGCAAAGGGTGTGCAGCATTCATCCCCATCCACTGCTATAATTGGGGGTTGCAGCCTATTTGCATTAGCAGAACTGTTAATAAGGGGCACAAGCCAAAGAAAATGGTTTGAAAATTTCCAGGTGTTTTATCACTCAGGAAAGTCTTACCTCATGTTTGAATGAGGTCATGTCAGTTCACAGAGTTGGAAATGATTTACTGTCACTCTCTGATCCCTCTACTAAAGTTGTCGCCAATGTTTCACTAGGACTTGAAGGGGCCCTAGATTCTCAAAGTATAAGGTTGTGCAGCACAAGCCCTCACAGGTCCTACCTGGAGAAATGCTCTAAATGTGAGATCAGTAATCAATTTTGTACCTTTTCTGATGAACAGTCTTGCTAATTTCAGAGAAGCTTATCTTAAGAGAATTGGCTTCTGGGGTCGATTATTTCACCCACAATGGATGTATGCAATCTATCTATTATATGTCATAGATGCATTTTAACTTATAATGGAAGAAGTACATAGGAAGAAAGACATCAAAGATCCACAAGAATATTGGAGAAAATATCTTTCTTCTTTCAACTCAGATAATATCCAATTTTATAACTTCAGAATCTTTGAGATTCTCAGAATGTGGTTAGAAAACATTTCCCAGCCAGACTGAATTACTTACTGTTCTTACTTTATGACATTACATCTAGTGCCTTTGTGCCTTTGCAGAAAGGTACAATCCCTGGAACCTACTCAACTCTACTTCAGGAAATCTCTAATTTCTTTCAAGGATCAACAAGAGTTATCTCTCTTGATCTACCTGATTCTTCCAATTGATAATGGTCCCTCTAGCCTTGAGTCATTTTGGATTTTCCATATGCCCTATATTTGCTTGCTGGTAAATATGATATATCTCTATCATCTTCCTCCTCTCCCTCAATCTTATGAATTCTTAAAGGGTAAGAACTGTCTTACTTATAAATTTGTACTCCAATGCCTAGCACAGTACTTGGTACATAGTAGGTATTTAATAAATACTTGTTGAGTGAGGGGTTAGGATAGATCCACCATTCAAAAAATTAGTCCTTTCTCAAAAACCACTCTAGGTGAATGGAGTAATACAAAGGGTACTGATCTTGAGACTATAGAAATACTTCTAAAAGGGAGGGATTTCATCAAATCTAATCCCCCAATTTTATTGGAAAAGAAAATCAGCATCAAAGAGACAAAATGACAAGCCCTGAGTTATTCAGATAGTTTATAATAACAGCAAGATTTAAAAATTTAATTCCAAATCTTACACTAATCCTGCTCTCCTATTCACTATCTGTGTGACCATGAAAGTCACTTAATGTTGGAATAATTGTCATCACCAGAACTCATATATTTTGAATTCAAGCCCAGTGTTCTTTCCATTACACCAAGATACCAAAATTACTGGTGAAGATTACTGGTAAGGCACAGCATGTGAGGAGGTTCAGCCAATCCTAAAATACTACAATTAGAGAGAACACCTTAAAGTCTGAAACAGATAATTTTAGCCTGAATAAAAGGAAATTTTTTTAACAAGGTATGTAGAAAATGGATAGTATACACACACATACACACACACACACACACACAGAGACATAACTACTGCCAGGTTCAAGATGGCTATTTGGAAGTCATACCTATTCATTTCAGGATTTAAGTCCTTATGATATATTATTCTGTTGTTAGACCATACAAAAACTACAAACATTAAATAACAAAACATTTAATAAAGACACAAAACAATGTAATAATAAATAAATAAATAAATAAATAAAAAGGAGTGCAATCTCCTACTTTTAAAGCAAAATTTTAGCATAAATATTTTAACATAAATATTCTTCAATAGTTCCAACACCCTTACATGGTACAGAACCTAGTAGGGGCAGATAGGTAGTGCAGTGGATAGAATGCTGGACCTAGAGTTCAAAGCCAACTTCAGACATTTTTACATTTATGTGTGACCCTGTGCAAGTTACTTAACCCTTTTTGCCTTAGATTTTCATTTGTAAATTGACCTGGAGAACTCCAATTGTTATCACAAAAGTTGGACACAACTGAAACAACTCAACAACAATACAGAAACTTTAGAATTTAGAGCTGTGTTGATAGATACTTTGTGATGTATTGGCATGTCAAATGCTTTGTAAATTTAAACTGCTATAAAATGATCCTTTGTACCATCATCTTCATCATTATTGCTATTACTATCATTATTGCTATTACTATCATTATCATTATTTTTCATTATTTTTGCTATTGGAAGTCTTATAGTTTGGATTAAGGAATAGCTGAAAGCCCTTCCCATATGACTATGACTTAAACCCTATACCGAACCTCTTGATATTGATTACTATCCCTATATTAACTTCGCTCCAACTATTTAAAGCCACCATAATATGGAATACTTCCCTCATAGTCAGAGCCCAAACCCACTGATGTCTGCATATTGCAATTCTTTTCCCAACCCATATGTTATGAAATAGATACAACTAGGAATCTCTTCCTGTCAGGGATGTTCTCCTAGTCTGTACTTTTATGGGAAATAAAGTACTATGGACATTCTGTCTATTTAGCAAAGAAAGGCAAATATAAAGATTAAAATTGATTGATTTGTAAATGTATATGATGCATACATGATTTATTGATAATAAACTAATCCATTCATTTGTATGATTACCTAATAGAAAATTGAATAGAGAGCATCCATAAGTTTTGAAAAGGAAGGGAAGATTGAGAGAATATAACCTAGCCAGACATCAGGCCCTAACTAAGTGTGATACTGCAAAAACCAAAAACAAACAAAGCACAAAAACAAAACACACACATACACACACAAAGCTAGATTCAAATGCTAGCTTTGCACCTTGAGATTTGTGGGCAAGTAATTTTTCATTGGTGGCAGAATTTATACTCTGGGTTTCATTTGCCTCCTCTGTGAAATAAAGAAGGAGTCTAGAAGATTTCTGATCCTATACAGCCATAAATCATAAATCTATGATGTTATGGATCTAAGTCAAACACCTCTTTTAACAGGAGGCATTTTTCGCTTTTACCTTAGACCTTTATGTATTTTGTATTCTTCACTTTGATAATGCCCTCTTATTCTTGACTTACATATTTGAAGCTTTCTCTGGGCCTTGTGAAATTTAAAATTCCACCAGGATGATATCCCTCACAATTAGTATTAGCTAATGATTCCTGGGTGTGGCTTGACTTATTTTTATCTTTTTAGTCTCTGTTCTACTCTCACTGATAATCACTAGTCTTTTTCAGTTCCCACCCACTACAAAATTATACTCAGATAAAAGGTATTGCTCTTATATGTCAAGATCTTTTCTACAATACCTTTCTAGACTTAAGCTGCAATAATTTTCCCTACAATGTGTCTTGTTGCTGTAGGTAATCCTTCTCACCCTGGGTTCTTTTTGAATATGAGAATTCAGGGAGGGAGGTGCACTGGGAAGCCAAGGATAAATATAAAAGTTCTGGACACCAAGGAGTAAGGAGAAAGCATGCCAAAAAATTTGTATCTTCCTCACAATTCTTTCTTTGAAATCCTGTAGGTGCTAATTACATGAAATGTTATTAATGTCGTTATTATGATAGCTCAGAACAATATCAGTCTTTGCTTTTCAACAAGAAATCTCAGATAGTTCAGGGCAATTCAATCAAGCTTAGTATTGTCTCTGACAATACCACCATGAGGAAATGATTAAGAAAACATGACTTCACTGCAGAGAGTCTGCCCCAAACTTTCAGATTCCCTTATTAAACAAAATAAAGTCTTAAGTATAGAGAATGTGACAAGAAGTAACTGACATGATTAAAAAGAGTAAAAGGAAGATGTACAAATCTCTATATTGAAGAAATAACCCTCAGACATCCCATTGGACACTTTGTTCTAGCACTGATGAATCTTTGTTGGTGAGGTATAAGCAAGCACTATGATCTGAGTACTTGTTGGTTCATAGATACTACATTAAATAGCTGATTTGATTGATTGAATTAGGTCATTTTGAGATAGATTATGTATGTCTGATCTATACCACTAGAATTGATAGGTTAAGAGAAGGATGCAGAGAATGGTAACTGAGAAACATGGAGACATAAAAAAAAGAAATATTGGTTTCCCTGGAATGAATTCTGCATGACTGAATCATGCTACAGTCCTTCTAGGTAACCATATACTTCCGAAGAAAATGCATATGATCACTTTTATGGAAGCTGATAGAAATAATGGTGAAGCAATAACATAGTTCCTAGAAAAACAGAGGATTTCAGGAACCAAGTCTTCTAGGGAATAGTAGAGTTCCTACCCAAGTTTTTGGAGCAGGCAGACTGAATAATTCATAGGAGTAATTCTTAGACAATGACAAATCCTTGGATCAAGATATGTGAATGAAAGTTCTTGGATAGTGTTAAGTTTCTGGACCAGGTGGAGGAGTTGGAGGAGAAAACAGGAACCAGAATTTTGAATCCATTTTAATATAAAGAAACAAATTTGGACATTAATTTTCATTAGCTTATGTAACCTAAATAGGAAATGGAAAAAGAAAACTTCTCTTTTCCGATCCCCCTAATGACCCTAGTACTTTCTGCCTTCAGGAGAGCCTCAGGCATAGGTTAATACTATAAATTTAAAGAACAATATTACTCCTTTGGAGAAGGTAATACTCACTTGAAATAGCATTTCTTTGACAATATGTATATATGTGTGTGTGTTTTCAGTTCTTTTGTTATTGTTTTCTTGTTGGGTTATATAAACCTTTTATTGTACTTGATGTATTATTAGCTTATGTTTTCATATGATATCTGAGAACAATTTTTCTTTTTCTGCGGTGATCTGAGCAAGATTTACATTCAGGTGGTTGGAGGGCAAACCATGGATGAACAAAAACAAGTCTGTTTTAAAAAATAAAATCCCAGTAGAATCTTAGTTGGGAATATGATCCAAAACAGTATCCATTGTGAGAAGTTTCCCCAAATTAAATCTGATTCTTATACATCCAGAGTTCTGTTATGAAACTTATACAGGCATCATAATCCCTTTCTTCAGTATTTCAAAGATTTAATAGTATTGCCAGTATTTCTTCCATCAAAACAGATTGCCAGATTGCAGCTCTTGCCTGAATGCTCTTCATCATTTTCTGTGGCTGAAAAAAAAAATGAACTTGGTGGTCACTTCTTAGTAAGAAGATACTCTTCACTTAATGAAACTGATCCTTAGATAACAGATATGTAGTTCTTTATCAAGACATATTTAAAGCCCTTCCAACTGGGGCAATTTTCAGGTATAACCTCTGAGAACAGCAAGCTCTGTTCCATACTGATGCTATAGCATCAGAAAAATGTAATTTTTTACCCCAGTTAAAATGCTCATGAGAAATAATTTCCTTAGAGAAATAGGCCCTGAAAGAATGATTATGATTACCGGAGTTTTCCTATATTGTGTCAGTGTCAGGCAAGGCAGCTTTTAAAATATACAGAGAAAGACTGTGGGTAGTCCTTGAATTTTATCACTTTATCAATTGCCCACACAGCCAAAGTCTGAGAATAAGCTTATCTGACTTTGTGTAGTATTTCCTCCATTAGTATGTGATAAAAATCCATTTTCAGGAAGTAGGGTGCCTTCTTGATATAATAAGAATTATTTTCATAAGTCTTTATTACATTTTATTCTAGTAGATTATTAAGGTATGAGGGTGACCTTGTCTTTTCAAAGGCTGTACTGGGAAAATACATATTTTGGCAGGAACTAGCATGATGGAAAGATATAAAATATGATACTAGAAACAGATCATGTCTATTTTCTAAGGACCAACCTAGCTAAGTACAGAAAGATTTATCTCCTATAGATTAATCAGCCAGTCAGTAGGGCAAATTATTATCAATGTTATATCACTCATGATGTTTACCAAAAAAGCACCATAAAATTTGAATCTTATGAGTGAGCACCTGACACAGATGCTAAAAAGTTAGAGAAATTCAATGAAGGATTTTGTAGGACCCTTCAGAATAAATCAACAGATATTTTGGTACTCTGCCTTCAATGTAAAAGTGGTATAGATAAGAATGGTAAAAATATTTTGTGAAATGGGATTGAGGAAAAAAGAAATGAGTAGCAAAAGGTATATATGCCTACATAGAAACTTCATATTTACAAATCTAATTCTCTAGACTATAGGGGTTCCTTTCTTCCACTGGTCACTTCCTCCCAGAACTTCCACTTTGAGGAAGGATCTAAAATCAACTATCCAGCATTCTGTGGATAGCCACCATTGTAGTACCAGAGAAACTGAAGCAAGACAGGGATTGTTTTTTTAATATTTTCATGTGGAGCATTTAGACTATCCGACTGAATGGGACTCATTTCCAAATCATTCTGACCATGAGGAACTGAGGCAAAGAATTTATATAGGATTTTAGCTAAGTAGGGTTTGCAAAAAGAATATATAACCTAAGTATACAATCTTATAGGGGAAACAAAGGCAGATAAATAGGGCAAGGACACTGGGTAGGTGGACAAGCCATAATTCCAGGAAAGGATCATAACTTAATCCTGACAGGATAGGAGTTAAGAAAGCTGAGGGCAGGAGAGGGATTATGACACAATGGCATGTAAAGTGGTAAGAACTTCAAGGTTTTTACTGACTCAATTCTCCCAGTCCTAATGGCAAGGAAGGAGGGGGGAGGAGGTGGCCATAATAATTTTATTCAGGGAATAACACCATGATGTCCCTTGAATATATTCTCTCCCCCAATACTTTTCAGCTTTTCTTTTATGTGTTGACTGGTCTCATTAGAATGTAAGCTCTTTGAGGGCAGGGACTGTCTTTCTGCTTCCATTTTTATCCTTAGCACTTAATATCATTTTGGAAAGCAGTAAGTGATTAGTAAATGCTTTTTGACTGAAATTATGGATAATTTGAAAGAAAAATTCGAAGATATTGGATATGATAAAAGAGAAAAAAATTAGTCTGCCCTCCCTGAAATTAAATTGATTATATTTTTTTCAGAGTAAAGAAACTTTTTATTTGAATGAAACACATTCCTAAATCAAATATCTGTATATAGTTAGATCATTATCTTGTAACAATAAAGATAAAAATTAATACAACACAAGAAGTGGGAATAGAACAAAAAAATTATATTAAATTAAAGCAACTCTATCCTGTCCTAAGAAATAGGAAATGTATGGGAGAAATGATCATAACACAAATCATAACAATTTTATATGGAACTTTAAATCAGCTATAACAATAATGAGTCAAAATGGGCCTTGCAACCACCTTAATCAGCAAACATTTGATCTCTTTCATAAGAGAAAAAATATAGCAGCCGAGGGCAACACTAATTTAGAATATAAAATCATTTGTAAAGGCTTATAGAAATGGATGGTAGAAGATAATGACTAGATTAATAAAATAGTGAAAAATAGTAGAGAGAAAACCAGAGCAAAGAAAGCTTATCAAGAGAGCAGACAAAGCAAAACATTTCAAACACATTTAGAGATGATACTGAATGGACAATAATAAAGGAAAGAAAATTACAGAAAGATTTTAATAACAGTCTATCTTCACTATCAAGCAGAGTTGAATTGTGGAATATTCACTTTTGAATTGTAATAACAGGGAACTAAAAATGTATTTCTAGAGAAAGCAGAAATGGTAGCAAAGTAAACAAAAATGGGAAATCAAGTGAGCCATACTAATTATATAAAGATGAGATTTATTTTAAAGATAAAATTCTTATAAGAATATTGATGACACCCAAAGGATAAGAAACAAATGGATTTGATTTTTTATAATGTAATTACTCTAAAAAAGAAGCAAAAAATAACCAACCTCTAAAATACCTCTAAAATAACATCAATAACACCTTAATAACATACTTACTTTTAAATATATACAATATACATATACACACAAATATGCACATATATGCATGCATCTCTCCATACATACATGTTTTATATGTGTATCACTACTTAAATGCATACATTGATGAATAATCTAAACATGTGCATAAAGGAAATTCTCGATAAAAAAAATCAGAAGGGAACAACCAGAGCTTTAAAAGCTAATTTTATATCATATTGTTACAATAATAATGTTAGCTGAATAATATAGAGAACATATGACCTCCCAAACATATTGTTTGAGGATCACAAAAAAGCTTTTGATTAGATTGAACAAAAAGCCACCTCAAAGATTCTTTTCCAACAAGTTACCTACTATGTATAAACAAAAATTCAACTTGATTACTTAAGAGCTATAACAATGAACATAATTTTGTGTGATAAACCTTTAACAATTAAAATCAAGAAATCCATAAAGTGGGAGGATTTTTTCTCAGTTTAAAATTCATCATCTCAAATTTTAGCTATTCCAATAACCTTCTAATTGCTTTTCTTACCTCTAATCTTTTACTACTTTAATTCATCATTTAAGTTAGTTGCCAAGGTGATTTTTTCTAAATTATAAATCTGATAAACATTCTCTCCCCGGCCCGATCCAGTAAGGTTCAATGGCTTCCTATAGTTTCCAGAAGCAATGTAATGTATCCATTTGTCATTAAAAGCCCATCATTCCCTGTATTCTTCTTACTTTTCCAGAATTTTTCACTATACCTTTCTCTATTTTTACAATATAACCAAACTATTCTAGTTGTAGTTCTTGAAATGTAATACTCTATTTCCTATCTCTGCTTTTTTCTAGTGGTTCTGCCTCATGTCTAGGATGCTCTTACCCCCTCACTTTTGTTTCTTGTTTTCACTGGCTTCCTTCAAGACTTGCCTCAAATTATACCTTCTATAGGAGATCTTCTCAGTACCCTCTATATATTAGTGGCCTCCTCTCTTGGATTACCTTCCATATATTCTGTGTGTAGCTTGTATGCACATAATTTTTATGTCATCTTTCACATAAGAATGTAAGATCTTTTAGAACAGGAATTATTGTTGCCTTTTTTTGTATCCTCATATGTCTAAATCCAAGATCTGATTCATAATAAATACTTAATAAAATGCTTATTGACTGGCTATTATATAAAGATGCATGGAAAACCTAGAGAACACATGCATCTATAATAGATAAATACATTTATAGAAATAAAGAAATGATCTAGATTATATTTAAAAGCACATTTATCTATTTGTCTTTTTACAGACCCTGGAAACAGAGAATGACTTGGCCTCGGATGTTAGGGATCACCCAAATGGCAATATAGAAGTACATTGAAAAGGTTTCCACATTTTAGGATAAATGAGTTACAAAAGGAAATTCGTGTAAAGGCTATCATCAAAGAAATGTATAATCAGAAAAGAAGATGGAAGACAAGTGATGGGCAATTCAAATGCTGAATTATAATATCTACATTTTTTTTTTTTTTTTTTTGCTGAGACAATTGGGGTTAAGTGACTTGCCCAGGGTCACACAGCTGTTACGTGTCTGAGACCAGATTTGAACTCAGGTCCTCCTGACTTCAGGGTTGGTGCTCTATCCACTGCGCCACCTAGCTGCCCCGAATTATAATATCTACAATTTGAGGAAAACCAGAAGAAGGTCCCCAATATGTTAAGTAGACCATTTGTGGTGAATTAATGAAAGAAAGAACCTGGGAAAGAACTGAAAATATGGATTACTATTTGCATAACTGAAGGGAATATTCATATCAATGACATTACTAATCCACTGGAATAACTGAATAATATCCCAAGAAAGGAAGGGACCAGATCTGAGACTGAGGCTTGCTTTAATTTATCCTTGGAAGAGGCAGTGGATGAACTCAGAGTTAAGGATAAGAGTCAAATAAATTTATCAGGCATAGAAAAGCCAATGTTTTATATTCTACTGAGTTCAATATGCATTCACAAAGAATACCTTTTAAAGCATGCAATTAAGGGTAATGAAGTGCAAACTTTCATGCACAAAAAGGAAGCCTTCTTGTTAAGAGCTGTTTATGCAGCTGATTTGGGGAGGAAAAAGACTTCAGTCTCTGCCTCCTCCTACACTTAAGATTTATGTCCTAGAACTTGTTCCCAACTGTGAATTCAAGGAATGAAATGCAATTTTGAGAAAAGGAGTGATTTAAACTGATCTTCTATACAAATCTCCCTTCTCTACACTACATTCTGTTCTTTTTAGAAGACACTGAAAAAAAATCATCTTTTCTTTGGCATACATCTTTCTTTTGCTATATATAGACTTATTAATGAAGACTTGAGTTTCCCTTTTTGTATACAGATTTCCTTAGGTAAATAATTGTTTACATATTTTTCAATGATTGTCTTGGCATATAAAATTCCCAACAACTTCACAAACTCAAGAATGATTCAGGAACCATGAAATGGCAGTGCTTTTAGGAAGAACTACCATGATTTAGACCTATAAACTAATTCAACAACTAGTTCAGCCTTTTGATTTTACTAGTAAGGAAACTGACTTGAAAAGTTAAGTGACCTCTCCAAAGTCACAGACCTAGTATGTGGCAGAGTGAGGTTTTATGCTTTTCTTCTCAGTTTTTCATAATACCACATCAACCACCCATCTGCAAATCCAACCATCAATCAAACAACAATTATATCTTAACATTGTTTTCTATCCACTGTTGATTCACATATAATTTCAAGAATAGTATTTGATAGACTTTCTGGAAAAAATAAAGATCTAGGTTCTCTAAAATCAAAGGGATTAAATGTGGCACAAAAACACAGAAAGAACGTTGGTTCTAGGTCCAGGACATCAAAATTAAAATGGCTGCTCTGGCATTCACTGTGTGATCTTAAATTGATCACCTAGCTTCTCAAAGCCTAAATTTCTTATCTCTAAACTAAGGATAGTACTTGGTAATATATGCAACATTCTTGTGAGAAAATACTTTTAAATCTCAAAATGCTATAGAAATATGAGTAATGATAATAATAATCAAACTCTAATTTGGGTATCCTAGATAAGAGGATTTTAGAAGCATCTTATGAAAACTTGAGAGAAATCAAAGGACTAGATTTCAATATTTCTTTATTTTATTTAGATAGATACATTTTACTGAAGACCTATACTATTATCATTGTTTCATTTCTAGAAATGCTGACAGAAATAGCAGGTGGATAAATCTTTTTTTTTAGTTAAAGCTTTTTATTTTCAAAACATATGCATAGATAATTTTCAACATTCAGCCTTGCAAAACTTTGTGTCCTAAATTTTTTTCTGCTTCCCTTCCTCTCACTCCCTCTCCTAGATACAAGTAATCCAATATATGTTAAACATGTATATACATATTTCCACAATTATCATGCTGCACAAGAAAAATTAGATTAAAAATGGGAAAAATGAGAAAAAAGACAAAATGCAAACAAACAACAAAAAAAGTGAAAATACTATTTTCCAATCCATACTCCCTCTTTCTGGGTTCAGATGGCTCTCTTCATCATAAGAACACTTGGAATTGGCCTGAATCACCTCATTGTTGAAAAGAGCCACATAGGTGGATATATCTTAAAAGTTGTTTTCTCATTGTATTATTTACCTCCATGTTTCACTTTGTAAGGAAATAAACTCAAAAGGAAAAAAAAAATACAGGTTATGACCATTCTATTTTTGAAGTCACATTGCCAGTTTCATTTTCTTCTCTACCTTGATTACAATTTAGAATAATGATCTCCCCTTCCCCAGAACTCACTTCCATCAGGGTATTTTCAGGTTGGGTGAACTCAACGTTTATATATCCTCATTTTTTTCTTTGTGATTAGCATAAGTAAATATGCTATGAATGAGATCACAGAGTCTGAATTGGAAGAGGCTTTAGAAGTCTCTAATACAATCCATCCATAACACATCTGAGAAGTGATTATACAGCCTTTCCTTCAAGACCTCTAGTTAAGTGGAACACACCATCTCCTGAGGGCAGTCCATTCCACTTAAGGATCACGGTAATTGTTAAGAAATTGCTGTTGATGTTTTTAATTAATCATAAACTATTTTTCTGCATTTTTTATTCCTGATTCTGCCCTCTGGGGTTATTGAGACTATTGTTGTCCTTTTCCCATAGGACAATCCTAGAAATACTTAAGACTACAGGATCACTAATTTAAACCTGGAAGGGATTTTAATGGTCCTTGGATCCAATCCCTTGATTTTTCGAATTGGAAACTAAGGCACAGGCAAGACTATGGGCCTTGGCAAATGTCATAAACCTTGTAAATTCTTGAGGCAGATTTAAACCCAATAATTCCTGACTGTAATTCCATAGCTATAATGTGCTACTTTTGTCTTTTTCAGGCTAATTAGCTTCAGTTCAATACATCCTCATATGGAAAGATCTCAAGTTCCTTCACCAATCCTAGGTGTTTTCTTCCGGATGCTACCAAGTTATCAATATCTTTATTAAAATGCCATGCCAAGATGTGGTTTAACCAAGAAAGAATAAGGTTGCTTTATCCCCTCATTAGTCCTGGAAATTACGTCTTTTTAATTTTTAATGCAATCTAAAATCACATTAGATTTCAGCTGCCATATCACAGTGTTGATTCATATTATGCTTAAAATGGAGTATATTTCTCATACTTTAAAAACCCAATTTATCTTTTTTAATTAACAAGCATTTCTTTCCCACTTAGGGGATAAGAGGAAAAAAACAAAAACAAAAACAAAAATCTAGTAACAAATATGAATTGTCAAGCAAAGCAAACTTCCACATTGACCATGTCAAAAATTATGTCCCATTCTGTATTTTGAGTTAATCATCTTTCTGTAAAGAAATGGGTAGGCATTATTTATTAATCCTTTCTTATAATAGTTGGTCATTATGTTACTATAACTTCTTAAGTCTTTGAGGTTATCTTTCTTTGCAATGTGGTTGTTTTTAAATAAAACATTTTCCTGGTGCCATTACATTATTTGACATCACTTCATATACAAAGGTTTCTCCCAAAACATCCTTTGCATCACATCCTATGAAACAATAGTATTTGATTGTTATTGATCAGTCATTTTTCTGTCGTGTTTGACTTTTCATGACCCTATTTGAGGTTTTCTTGCCAAAAATATTCCTGGAATGTTTTGTCACATCCTTCTTCACTCAGCTCATTTTATAGATGAGGAAACTGAGGTAAAAGGGTCACACAAATACTATATACTTCAAGCTGCATTTGAACTCAGGTTGTCCTGACTCCAGGACTGGCATTTTAATCACAGTACTACCTACCTACTCCCATTCCATTCCTGTAATATAATTTGCTCAGGTATTTCACACTTGTAAAATTTCCTAATTCTCTGCCACTATAAAAAAAAACCCAACTATACACATATAAATACATACGTACACACACTCCTTCTTGAGCTGATATTTGTAAATTAGGTTTTTAAAAATCAATGTAAGACTTTGAATTTATCTCTATAATATTCCATCCTACAAATTAGAATTAACATTCTAAATTATTAAGATTTTTTTGAATCTACCTTACTTTACTTTGTGCCAAATGCACATATGATAATTATTGCATCTATGCCTTTATTCAAATCACTGAAACAAAATATTAAGTTGCACCTGGTTAACAACAGATCCCAGGGTTGCTTCACTAATGGCCTTCTTCCAAGTTAGTACTAACCCATTAATGTTCATTCTTGAAATTCAACCCATTTAACTAGTTCCAAATTTACCAGGGAGGGGAACGATTATTGACCCAAATGTCTCAGCAAATATATATATATATATATATATATATATATATATATATATATAA
>JAJPUD010004276.1:116848-138166 GCA_023553655.1 Myrmecobius fasciatus
AATTGAACTTATTTATTCATGCTCTAAATAAACACATATGGCTCATTAAAAATTAGAAAAATAATACTCCCCAAAATTCTCTGATTAAATAATCTAGTGACCCTGTTTGTTTATATTTGTGTTTACGGGTTTTGGTTTTTGCTTTTTTTTTAAAGCATTGTTCAATAAGTTTATCCTGACAAGACCATAGCTGCTCATTCTGCTCCTATCTTTTAAAACTTTTCACTAACCATCCATTGAATAGTTTCTTTTAGATTTTGCCAAGAGTTGAAGAAAGTCAAGGTTGTTTGCCTATAACATCTATATTATATTCTTCTCCTTCTTTTCTCGAAACTCAAAATGACATTTTCCCTTCTCCAGTATTGTGGTACCCCTCCTATTTTTCACAATCTTTCATGATGTCACTTACCAAATCCACCTGGGAAAGGGGTAAGTAGATCTGAATAGCTACAACCCAACTATCTTATGTGATGCAATCAGAAGAGCAATAGCTATTGACCTGTATGATCTGAGTTTGAATTTTGACCCTTCTATTCATGAAAGAGGCAAGTATTATTGCCTCACTCAGCATCAAATTATTCATCTGTGATGTCAGAATAATGATACTGGTTCAGTTAGCTCACATAGTTATTTTGAGATTGAAATAAGAGAAAATGCTTTGAAATTATAAAATATTATATGTGAGTTCCTACTCCAAAAAAATTCTTTTAGTATATGAATCTATTAGTAATTAGGTCATGAGATTAAAACAAATTAAGAAAAATAAACAAACAAATGTAGTCAACATGGTATGAACTAGTTCTTTTTCATTGGAGATTTTTAAAATGAAGATTTTTCATAGTTGCCCTCTAAAGCTGAGTAGCCAAATGCAAAGTGTAACTCTATCTAGTTTGGAATTCAGAAGCTGGGAAGGGCTGTTTTCTCCCAAGTTTTTATTGTCACAATTCAAAAGATATTTGATAGTCTCTGTGAATTGTAAATGGTAGATAAATTATGTGATAAAGGAAAGCAAAATACTGACAAATGTTAATCTTTGGTGTTCAAAGATGGGCTATTCAAGCCATATTTAGATTTTGATGGAATGATTTCAGAGAGTGAGGTCAAAGGACATAAGAATATTAATAGATAGGCTTGAATGCATCCCAAACCTCTTTTTCTGTGTTCTCTTATCTTTCATCATCATGGGGAAACTGATTAAAATGCCCCCCCTTTCTTAAGAAAAATATTCTCTGTCTCTCCCTCCCTCTGTCTCTCTCTCCCTCTCTCTCCCTCCCTCTCTCCTTCTCTCCCTCTCTCCCTCTCTCCCTCTCTCCCTCTCTCCCTCTCTCCCTCTCTCCCTCTCTCTCTCCCTCTCCCTCTCCCTCTCCCTCTCCCTCTCTCTCTCTCCCTCTCTCTCTCTCTCTCTCTCTCTCTCTCTCTCTCTCTCTCTCTCTCTCTCTCTCTCTCTCTGTCTTTCTCTGTCTCTCTTTCTCTTTTCTGTCTCTCTTTTAATGCATTAGTTTCTATAGAAGAGGAAGAAGGATGATTTGGGGAGCATCAGTCTGTGAAAGCCTTAATCAGAATGCCAAGTAAGGTTAAGGATGCTAGAATTTAGCCATGGAAATTTCCCAGCCACTTGGTCTTCAAGTGGCAATATATTGTTTCAGTTAACCTGGGGACACCTAATTTACATATCATTTGCACATTGATTTCAAAGGAGACTAAGTACTGAACCTATGAATATATGAAGGTGACTACAAATGTATTCAAAGATAATGTCCCCTATCCCTGAAATATTCTACTGAGGTGAAGGAGAACTTGTTTAGTCACTCACTGAGAAAAGGGACAATCTTGTTTTACCAGAATTCAAGTAACTAATCACCACATTTGGGTGAGACCAACATATTGCTGAAGAGGAAGTAAGGATAGATTCCTAAATTTTTTTTTCAGTTTTCTTAAAAACAAAAAACTCCATACAAAAAATGCAGTCTGAAACTAAGGGAAGAGTAAGAAATTTCTGATAACTTTATAACCTTTATTCTCAAGAATATGGGTACTACCTCTGATACAGGCTTCAAAATGTGTGCTTTTTCTTACTATGAGATTTGTGTCTATGTATTCTAATTCCTTACTGAGAACCTTTCTCTTCAGACAAAGATTACATCTCTTTGATATTAAAATTTAAATTCTTTATTCTAGGATGTTGTTTAGAAATTAAGTTTACTTATAAGTTTTGATGGTTGATCTATACAAAAATTCCTACCTTTTGTAACTCCACAAAAAAAAAAAAATTGAATATAGAGTAAAAGGAGATGGGAGACTTCCTTTCCCAAATAACCTTTTCCCTTTAAGTTCTGAGTGGTTTCATGACATGACCTGGGGCCACACCACCCATATTGTCAATGAACTCAGGGGAAGAGGTTTGTGGTTAGGAGATCCAGAAACCAGGTAAGACGCTGAGAAGAAAAAGGAAGAAACAGACAGCATCACAAGTATGAGCCATCATAGGGGAACTAGATAAATTCATCTGTCATACATCCCATGAGCCAAAGGACTTCAGTTAAGTACATTCATGAAACTCAATATCTCTTTCTTTAGTGAACAGAACTTCTCTAATGGCCCTCTTCCTTTCTATTCCTGACAATATAATGTGATATTTAAAGCCCAGATCAGTAAATGGCCACAAACATAGAAATAAAAAAATAAAAATTCCCCAGGGAACAATCTCTTAGCAGTTTGGGACATATATTACCTAGCTTGTGATTCAACACAATAGGGATAGTTCTACTTTACAAGTTTAATCTCAGATTTTTAACAATTCAATATTAATTTTTCCACTTGGCGTAACATTTTCAAATTCACCACAAATATCCAGATTAGCTTCTCCTGACCAAATAGTTTTTTGTTTGATTAAAATTTTGTCTAAACAAAAAAAAATGACAAAAATGTGACATTCTCCTTCAAAAAATAATTCCTCAAATCAAATTTTGTATTGGCAGAACTAACAAAAGAACCGAATGAGACATTCTTTTAGTCCAAGACAACTTAGAAGTCTTTTGAAAATAGACTTCTGTTATATGGGATGGGAGGCTGGCCCAAAATCTCATTGGTGAGACTAGAATGTGGCAAGAAAAGCAACAATAATTTTATTAATTCCCAAACTAGACATACTATGGAAATGATGCAACTGGTCAAAAAGACACTATAAGGAACCCTAGTACTTACACTGGATATAGGACCAGATACTGTTTGGCAATACCATTGCTTATATCCACTCCTGGGTCATAGATCAAGGGAAGAGAAAAACTCTATTTGTCAAGAGGACGTGGGAGCCCTGAGAGTCAGTATCACTTTTGGTCTCAAAGGATCAGGACCTTTTCCTGGATAAGGAACAGAAAACAGAGCAGGAATGCAGTGACCACATCTCTTTCCAGATCAGACCTTTCTGAAAGCACTGAAAACTTACAAATTTCCAGAACTAATTTTAAAAATAGCACGGAAAAAAAGCCTGAAGTTAGACACATTAGTCCTTCACCCCCTACATTGGAAATAAGCCAACAGCAGCAAATGATCCCAAGTTCCAAAGCAAGAAATAGAGTGGGAAGATGAGCAAAAAAGAGAGAGAGAGAAAGAGAGAGAGAGAGAGAGAGAACATAAAATAATTCTGTAATGATAGGAAAGAACAAGAAACAAACTCAGAAGGAAACAATAAAGTCAAAATAGAAACAAGCAAAGCTTCAAAACAAAAAAAATAGTGAATTGGACATAAAACAAATAAAAATTCTTAGAAGATCTAAACATGATTTTAAAACTTTAAAAGTGGCAGAGAAAAAAATGGGCAAAATAATTAATGAAAGTAAAGGAAGAAAAATATGAAAAGACAACAATTTGGCAAAAGAGGCACACAAAAAATACTGAAGAAGATACAACTTTGAAAGCCAAATTTGATAACCTTGTGTCAGAAAAAGAAATTGAATAAGCCATAAATGAACTCCCTAAGGAGAAAAAAAATCACCAGGAGCAGATAAAACCACAAGTAATTTCTACCAAACATTCCAAGAACAATTAATCCCCCCAAATTATAACCATTTGAAAAAAATAGGTGAAGGAGTCTTACTAAATTCCTTTTACAATACAAATATAGTACTGATACCTAAACCAGGAAGAGTGAAAACAGAAAAAACAAAACAAAACTATAAACCAATTTTTCTAATTAATATAGATATAAAAAATTTAAATCAAACATTAGTGAAAAGATTACAGTAATATAGCATAAAAATTATATTCTATGAGCAGGTAGGATTTATACCAGAAATACAGAGCTGGTTCAATATTGGTAAACTATCAATAACAAAACCAAAAGAAATCATATAAATGTCTCAATAAATACAGAAAAAGCCTTTGACAAAAAACAATACCCATTCCTATTAAAAAACAATAATATATCAATAAATGTTGCTTACCTTAAAATGATAAGTAGTATTTATGTAAAACCATCAGCAAGCATTATCTTTAATAGAGATAAACTTCCCTATCATAATCAGAGATTAAACAAGCATTCCCATTATTACCACTAATATTCAGTGTGTTTATTGTTGTTTTTCTGGAAATGCTAGCTATATAAATAAGAGAAGAAAAAGAAATTGAAGGAATTATATTAGGTCATGATTCTTTGCAGGTTTTATGATCTTATACATAGAGAATCTTAGAGAATCAACTAAAAAGTTGATGGAAATGATTAACAATTTTAGCAAAGTTTCAAGATATAAAATATACTCACATGAGTCAGTATTTCTACATGTTACTAATAAAATACAGCAGCAAGAAATAGAAATTAAAATAACTGTAGACAATATAAAATACTTAGAAATCTACCTGTCAAGATAAACCTTGGAACTATATGAACACAGTTACAAAATACTTTTCACATAATAAAGTCAGATCTAAATAACTGGAAAAATGTCAATTGCTCATAGATAGGCCCAGCCACTAAAATAAAAATGATAATTCTACTTAAATTAATCTATTTATTTAGTGCCATGTCAATCAAATTACCAAAAAATAATATTTTATAGAGCTGGAAAATAATAACAAAATTTATATGGAAGAATAAAAAAGTAAAGAATTTTCAAGGAGATTAATGAAAAAATAAGAAAGGTGACCTAGCTGTACCAGATCTCAAACTATATTATTATAAAGCAATAATTATCAAAACAATCTGATACTGCCTAAAAAACAGAGTAATGGATCAATGGAATAGATTAGGTATACAATATACTATGTTATATGATCATAGTAATTGAGTCTATGATAAATCCAAAGATCCAAGCTTTTGGGGCAAAAACTCATTATTTGAAAAAAAATTACTAGAAAAACTGGAAAGTATGGCAGAAATTAAATATTGATATTGACAGACATTTCATACTATATTCCAAGATAAGATCAACACGAATAAATGATTTAGATATAAAGGGTGATAATATCATTAGTAAACTAGGAGAACATGGGAAAATGTGCTTGCAGGATCTTTGGATAAGGGAAGAGGTTATGATCAAATAAGGTGATAGAGAGAATTACAAAAAGCAAAAGAGATAATTTTGATTACAAAATCAAAATCTTTTTCTGTGGATAAAATTAATGCAGCCAAAATAGAAGACAGGAAACTGAGATTGAGATAATTAGAAATTAGAAATTTCTCTAATAAAGGCTTTATTCCTTAAATATATAGGGAATAGAGACAAATTTATAAAAAGAAACAAGAACCATTTCTCCTCAGTTGATAAATGTTCAATGATATGAACAGGCAGTCTCCAGAAGAAGAAATCAGAGCTATCAATAGTCATGTAAAGAATTTATCTAAATTGCTACTCATTAGAGAAATGTAAGTTTAAAAAAAATCTGAGATACCACCTCATACCAATTAGATTGTCTAACATGACACAAATGGGAAATGAGAACTGCTAGAGGGAGAAAATTAAGCCACTAATTCACTACTGGTGGAGTTGTGAATAAACCCAATCGTTCTGGAGAGCAATTTGGAATTATGCCCAAAGGACAATAAAAACCTGCACACCCTTTGACCCAGAAATACATTTACTATGTCAATCTTAACAAGATCAAGAAAAAAGGAAAAAGACATATATGTACAAAAATATTTTAGCAGTGCTTTTTTTCTTTTGGCAAAGAATTTGAAATTGAGGGGATGCTTATCAATTGAGGAATGACTGAAGAAGTTCTGGTATATGAATGTGATAGAATACTATTGTGCTATAAGAAATGAGGATCAAGATGCTTTCAGAAAAACCTGGGAACTTATACAACTTATACAAGGCATAACTTATACAGTTCAGGAGAATCAGAAGAACATTATGCAGAATAATAGCAAGATTGTAAGGACAAATAATTTTGGTTTTGGGTTTTTTTTGTATTTTTTATTAAAGCATTTTAATTTTCAAAACATGTGCATGGATAATTTTTCAACATTAACCCTTGAAAAACTGTGTTCCAATTTTCCCCCATTCCCCTCATCCCCTCCCCTAGATGGCAAGTAATCCGATATATGAATAAAAATAAAAATATGTTAAATCCAATATATGCATACATATTTATACAATTATCTTACTGCACAAGAAAAATCAAATCAAAAAAGGAAAAAATGACAAAGAAAATAAAATACAAGCAAACAACAATAAAAAGAGTGAGAATGCTATGGTGTGATCTTCACTCAGGTCCCACAGTCCTCTTTCTAGGTTGTAGATGGCTCTCATCACCACAAGATCATTGGAACTGGTTTGAAACATCTCATTGTTGGACAGAACCATGTCCTTCAGAATAGATCATCATATAGTCTTATTGTTGCCGTGTACAATGATCTCCTGGTTCTGCTCATTTCACTCAGCATCAGTTCATGCAAGTCTCTCCAGGCCTCTCTGAAATCATCCTGCTGGTTATTTCTTACAGAACAATAATATTCCATGACATTCATATACCATAATTTGTTCAGCCATTCTCCAATTGATGGGCATCCATTCAGTTTCTAGTTTCTTGCCCCTATAAAAAGGGCTGCCACAAACATTCTTGCACAGGTGGGTCCCTTTCCCTCCTCTAAGATCTCTTTGGGATATAAGCCCATTAGAAACATGGCTGGGTCAAAGGTTATACACTTTTTGACCATAGTTCCAAATTGCTCTTCAGAATGGTTGGATCTATTCACAGTTCCACCAACAATGCATCAGTGTCCCAGTTTTCCCACATCCCCTCCAACATTCATCATTATCTTTTCCTGTTATTTTAACCAATCTGACAGGTGTGTAGTGGTATCTCAGAGTATGACAATTAATTAACTGACTAAGATCATGATACAAAGAAATTTCAAAGGACTCATAATAAAAGATGCTATCAGCTTCCAGAGAGAGAACTAATGAACTCTGAATGCAAATAGAAACATAATTTTTTCTTCTTTCTTTATCTGTATTGCTTCATATTGTTTGTGTTTTCTTTTATAACGTTGCTAACATGGAAATGTTTTTGCATGACTTCATATACATAATCAACATCAAATTGTTTGCCTTCTCAAAATGGGGAGAGGGGAAGGAGGTAAAGAATTTGTTAATTAATATTTTTGAATGAGTATTAATTTTTATATGTAATCATGAAATATTTAATGAAATAAAAATATTTTTAAAATAAAAAAATAACATACAAATTCACATTTTAATTAACAGTTGAAAAACTTTTATCAGTTTAGGAACATTGAAAACAAAGACAAGAACCTCCCAAGTCTAAAAAAAAAGAAGAGCTTACAATGAAAAATAAGTGGTCAGATATCATATTCTTTCTTTTGAGAGCAAGAAAGGGGAAATAAGAAGGGAAGTTGCTGGTCTCTACAGAAGCACAAATTGGACCAGTAATACAAGGGTTACTCAGAACATAGTTTACTTTTTTCATTCTGAATCTGACTTTTTCCAACTATTCATAGTTATATGACCTTCATTGACTTTTCCCTACATTCCTGTCCCCTATGCTTAGACCACAGCTTCTTAAATTTTTCCACTTGTGGCCCCTTTTCACCTAAGAAATTTTTACATGACCCTGAGTGTATATATATATACATATATATACATATATATGTACATATATGTATGCATATACATATATGTACATATATATATATATCTCCACAAAGTTATATAAGTCAAACATTTACTGACAATAAATCAGTTTTGCAACCTCCACATATGAGACCCCTTATGGGGTTGTGACCCATAGTTTAAGAAGCTGAACCTTAGGCAATACTGCTCCATTTTCCTATTTTGCCTTCTGTGCTCCTTGTTCATCTATACTTTTTATCTATTTGGTCATTGGTACTCTAGGAATTCTGCCCTCATTTCAAATATGAAAATCTCTCAGAGTTTAGGGAAAAACACAATTTGCCTGTAGCTAATCTTAGTCTCTTTCCTACCTTTTATTCTGTGCATTTTAAGTCTTTTGCTGAATATCTAAAAGGGAGGTTATACTAATGTAAACAAATACATATGAAGCCATTACAGCAACGTGCATTTGTGATTTTGCAAATCATTTTGTTTTCATTGATATGTACAGTTGCCAGGTCCTGGTCATCTCTGGAATAGTCACAGAATTTAGAATTGAAAGAGTCCTCAGAAGGCTTCCAGTCTAACCAATATCTGATGACAAAACCTATTTATAACATATCCGACATGTATATTTGATAAAGTACAAACATTTATAAATTTTTTGTAAAGATTTTGTTTAAAAAGAGCCAAAAATGAGAATTCATTTTTCAAGGCAATTCATTCCATCTTTGGATAGAACTAATTTTTGGAATTAACAAATCAAGTCAAATTTATCTCTCTGAAAACTTAATTCAATTTAACAAGCATTTATTTTGGGTCAACTATGGGCCAGGCACTGTTTTTCCATTCCTTATTCTAGTTATACCTTTTGGGAGCAAACAGGGCAATTTTTACTTATCTTTCAAATATAGCCATTCAAATTCTTAAAATCAGCTATCATACTACATTCTTTCCACTAAATCTTCTATTCTCAGTTCTAAAGGAAATTTTAGAGTCTTCTGAGAGGTTAAGTGACTTATCAAGCAATGGCAAGACTAGATTAATGTGATACATAAGTTACACAAGCCCTTTCCTAACCTTAAAAAAGTTTATAAATTTTTTTTTATTATGTCCAATGAGTTCTGGGGTGAGATTAAGATCCAGCTCTCCTGGATTCAGTTCCAGCTCTCTTTTCCACTGCCCTTTAAGCAAATCGTGCAGTTACTTGCTTATTCATCAAAAATTATGTAAATACCAACAGACACATACTTTCTTGAAGTTTAATAGGAAAAAAAAACCAAACAAACAAACCACTGACTCTGGAGTCAGAGGACCTGGGTACAAATATCATCTCTAATCTTTATGGCCTGTGTGATCTTGGTAAAGTCATAGTTTTATGGGATCTTAGCCTCTTCATCTACAAAATTAGGCAGTTGGTCTGGATGGTCTCTGAAGAGCCTTTTACCTTTATATCTATGAGCTGTTCTTTTTTCATCCCATTAGAATGTTATATTGATACCTTTCCTTTTTCACTGTCTTTATTTCCAAATACTTACCTCCTCCTCTCCCTTTACCATCTAGAGACCTATTCTTAATAACAAAGAATTTTTTAAAAAGACAGTAGCTGTTCAGCAAAGCATATCAACTGAGTCTGACAGTATATGCAATATTCCACAGCCATAGTCATTTCCTTCTGCAAAATAGAGAAGGAAGTACATTTTTTAAATTTTCTTTTTAAAAAATTTCTTCTTTGTGGCCAAGCTTAGTTACATTATTTGCATAATATAAAGTTTCAAGTTTTTGGTTCTTCCCATTTATATTGTGATATTTGTGTGTGTGTGTGTGTTGGTTCTGTTTATTTCACTTTTTAGCAATTCATATAAATGTTTTCATATTTCTTTAGATTCCTTATATTTACTCTTTTCTTATATGTATGTTCTAGCATTCATGTATATAAACTTATTTAATCATTCTTTATAATTTTTTTGAATGGATCAATTAATTTCTTCTGTGTGAGCATTGATCTCTTAATATATAAAGACTCCTTTTTTTTCTCCTTCTGACAAACTTTAAATATGATAAAGCAGTAGTAATTACTTACTTCAATTTTCTTGGAGGTAGTATGAGTTAGATTCTAGACTTGTATGGTTTCATCACTCTGAAGAATCTATTAGGTAAAGAATTAAAACAATTCCATACCTAGAGAGCTGCATGGAGCCCTGAGAAGTTACGTGATATGACCAGAGTCTGTCAGGTGAGTCATGAACATGGGATCATCCCTTTAGCCACTCTGTCACACTGTCTGTCTTGCACAGTAGACATGTAAACAATATAATATCATAGAAAAATCAACTCTGTGGGAGTGAGTAAACTTGGAACTCAATTCTGGTTCTGACATTAATTCTCTACTTGATCTTGGACAAATTACTCCCCAAACCCCTTCAATTTCTCTGCATATACATTTAAGGTCTCTTCCTTTTCAAACTTCTGGCTCGTAGAAAATGATATTGGAATTGATGAATACGTAACTTTTTCCTACCCTAATCTTCTTGATCCTATTTATTTGAAAAATTTAAAAAAAGAGAGAGAAATCCTCCTTATCATCTGTGTTCACAAAACCTGGAGCACAATATTTCACTTAGGACTTTAGCTAAGGCTGAGTGGAATCCCCCTTTATATACCCCTTCTATTCCTTCTTTCAGGACTTAGATGACAGATAAAACACAATACTACTGCTAATGAGTGTGTGAAGTTGGTTGTATGAAAGGCTCCTGAAGTGGGCTGCCTGCACTTAGTAGAGGATGGCCATTAATGGGGTTAACCTTAGGGTAAGCCACCTTTGTTTGAGTTTCATTGTCTGAGTCCTCTCTAATTAAGAATCCTCCCAGATGCTCCAGAATACCTATATGATCAAAACTGCCCTTTGTGCAGTATCCTCTTTGGAATTCCAGGGCAGAAGGAAGGCAATGGACACAAGAGAAGAAAAATGAAAGGTTATTCTTTAAACAGAATCAGAGTTAGAATCTCATTCATTAACTGAGTCCTATGATGAGTCTAAATATGATGTGACATATTACAAACAAGGAATTAGGAAAAAATGATATAAAACAGGTTGTCAATGAAATGTCTAAGAAAAAAACAAAAGAAGAAAGACAAAGAAGACAGACAGAAAAAGAAAGAAAAAATTGGACTGGCCAGGTGACAAGAAATAGAGAATTTTACAGAACTATAGACTACAATGAAAAGGGGGAAATAATTAAATCATTGATTTAGATACCAAACTTTCAAAAGTGAGGTATGTTTTTAGTTCATATGAAGTTGGAAATAGTAGCGATCTCATAGGGAAATCTTAAAGCTATGCTGGCATATCACTACTCAGACAGAGAAAGGTAAATAGAACTATGGTTTGTGTACCATGGCCAAGGGAGAAAGAAACATCCATAGTAGAATTGGTCTTTGAAAAATTGTTGCTGAAAGATTCAGTCCTTTGGTCTTTTCTGACTCTACATGGACAAAAGTTCATGGGATTTGCTCAACAAAGATACTGGAGTGATTTGCTATTTCCTTCTTCAACTGATTTTACAAATAAAGAGACTGAAGCATGTGGAGTTAAATGACCTGCCCAGGGTCACACAGCAGGAAGTATCTGAGGCTAGTTTTGAATTCAGGTCCTCCTGACTTTAGGGCTGGTGCTCTGTCCACTTTGGCACCTAGTTGTCCCTATCTTCCTGATTGCAAGCTTAGTTTATCTACTGTACCACCTACCTGCCCCACAGATAGGAGATGGGGGAAATCAAATTTCCATCTGACTAATGGTTATTACTAATCTCACATGCTTCTATAGTAGTAGGAAAAAAGAGCTACAAATGTTGTTAATACTTATTTCTTAAGCTCTGAGAAAAGTCCTTATTGCCCTAACCTGGTCACAACCAGCCCAAGGCAACAACTTCAGTCCAAGGTCCTTTGACCCTAAACCCACTGTTTTTTCATTGTTGCCAAGTCACCTGAGGTCCAATCGATTCACATTATATGAATGTGTGTGTGTGCATACATGTATAAATTTGGATTTAAGCCTCCTATAAAGTATCTAGATCCAACAGATGCTGGTGTTGCCAGGTTAATTCAAGCTACATTTTATGAACCTATCAACCTGGGATAAACTCATTTCTTTTGCTCACCACAAGATGGCAAAGTGATTCAGCACAGTTAATCACAGGTATCTCAATCAATCCATCAATCAATCAACAAGTCTTTTTAATCACCTTCAATATGCCAAATATTCTGCTAGGCACTGGAGATAAACAAAAACATAAACAAAAAAGAAATAGCCCCAGTCTTCAATAATTTTGCATTTGTTAGGGTGACCTATAAATAAAATAAAGATAAATTGTTCTAGAAACCACAATAGCACCTGAAGGACAAAAATAATTAGCTCTATTAGTGAGAGTATTATGTCAAATCCCATGAGGTTTATGGAGAAATTGGGAAAGTTTATAATCTAATTTCAATTTAAAGCAATTAAAATGTATGTGTGTAAACATAAGCACATATCCATGTTATACACACATATATATGAGAGAGACAGACAGTAGACATAGAAAGAGAGACAGACAGACAGACAGAAATAGAGAGACAGAGAGAGATGGCACACCAAGCCTGGCGTCAGAAAGAGCTAAGTTCAAATGTGGTCCCGGATAGTTACTAACTGTATGATCCTGGGTAAGTCACTTAACCCTGTTTGCCTCAGTTTTTGCATATACAAGATGAGCTGGAGAAGTAAATGACAAACCACTCTAGTATTTTTGTCAAGAAAATCCTAAATGGGGTCACAAAGATTTGGACACAATTGAAATGACTCAATAATAAATGTGTGTGCCTGTGTATAATGGAATGAATAAAACCTATCCAAAATTTGAAAAAAGAAAGATATTTTTTTAGAAATTTTACAATAGGATAATTATAAAATGATAGATTTTAGCTTTATAGCTGCAAGGGACAACAGAGGTCATCTTGTCCAATCTTCTCATTTTGAAGTTGAAGAAACTAAGGCCCAAGGAGATTAGATGACTGGGCTAAAGTTGACCAATTGAAAACATACCTGTGATTTGCCAGGCAAATAGGTCCCAAGTATACAAATGCTCAGAAAGAAATATTCCCTGTTCTTAAGGAATTTATATTTTAACATTGTTAGTAAGATCTAGAGCCAGAATCCAAAGGCAATTATTAAAATTCAAAATGGTTTACTTTATTTTTCAAAAAATTATGTTTATTTATATAATTTTATATCATCATAATTTCTCCTGTATCTCTCTTACTCCCCATCATGTTGAGTCATTCTATATAACAAAACAAAATTAAAACAAAAGATAAAAGAACAGAAAAATTAGTATAACTAATTAATACATAGAAAGATTTAATGTACAAAACTCTACAAAGGGATGGGGTCAGAGTATCTTCTCTTACCTCTTCTTTCAAGCCATGTTTGTTCTTTGTAGTTTTACATCATTTAATTTTGATTTTTTGTATGTAATTATTTAAGTTTACATAGCTATGGTTATTGACTATAGTGTTTTCTTGTCTCTGCTTCCTATATTCTATCTCAATTCATGTAATCTTTTAATGTTTCTCTATATTCATCATTTCTTACAGAAGAATAACATTTCATTTCATTCATGTGCCCACATTTATTTAGTCATTTTCTTGTTGATGTGGCACCTGCTTTATATCCAATTCATTGCTTTCACAAAAATATACTGTTTAAATATTTTTATGTATATGAAGATTTTCTTCTTGTCAATAATATTATTGGGGTATAAATCTAGTAATGGAATCTCTTCATCAAATAACTTTATTTATATATACTAAATTGCTTTTCAAAATGGTTGTACTGATTCAATGTCCCATCAATGATGCCTTAGCATGCCTAACAAATTCATTTAACATTGACTCTTCTCCTTTTTTTAACATCTTCAGCAATTTACAAAGTGAAAGGTGTAAACTCGGAGTGGTTCTCATTTGTATATCACTCATTAGTGATTTAGAGATATTTTTTCATGTGCTTGCTAATAGTTTGCAATTATTCCTTTGTAAAAATGTTTGCTTAGATCCTTTGACCATTTGCCTTTGGGAAATGGCTTCATAAACACACACATATATTTGTGTGTACATATATCATATTATAGTATTGATATATAATGTATGTATGCATATGTGTATTCCCATAGGAAACATATATGTATATATATCCATGTATATACATATATGTGGGTATATATGTATGTATCACTCTAGGATTTGTATTAATTTGGGGAGGCTGATTCAGAGCATCAGAAACCCCAGTGGATAAAGAGAAATATAGGATCACTGAGGTAGAACTGAAGCAGGCAAGATCATTAACTGAGTCGGATAATTGCATAGAATTATAGAATTGTAAAGTGGTAAGAAATCTTTGGAATAATCTACTCCAACTCCTAAGTTTATAGGTGAAGAAACCAAGACCCAGGGAAAGAAAGTGATTTTTTTTTCTTTTACTCTGACAGGGTCATGGTCCCATGGAAAATTGAAGAAAACAAGATATCAGATAGTTCAAACACTTTAATTTACAGAAAAGAAAATTAAGTTTCATAAAATGAAGATTTTCCCAAAATCACATAAATATCAAGTATCAGAGCCAGAATTTGAATCCAGTTATTATGGTAGCAGATCTAATACTCAATTCACTAAAAGTTCAGTCTTTATGGAAAAAAGGGGCAGTGAGGATAGAAGTTGTCTGAATTGATAACCTGAACATTCTGAAATATCAGAATGCCCCTACTTAAGATACTTAAAGAGCTTTCTTTAACCTAAACCTTTATCCTGCAAAATGCTATCTGGCATATCATTGAGATTCAAAAAAATCATCACTTACCAATTTATTGATCCAATTTGTCTAGTTTATGTCCTCTTGAATAATTTCTGTGAACCCTGAGCACAGTCCTAAGCAGATACTTTATCTAGGCTTGTATTTCTCTATATTTCATGCCAATAATTCACTTTGATATAAAATTATTACATACTGGACCTTATTTGATTCTCACAAAAATTCATGAGTTAGGTAGGACAGGTATCATGTTCTCAGTCTTACAAACAAAGTAAGACTTAAAAGTCACATAGAATTACAGAATTCCAGGGTTTTAGATATCTATCTCAGTTGCCACTTATTGTGACCATATCTCCAAAATGAACCTTCCCTCAAAATCTGGCAAGTTGGCAGCTTTTGTAGAGCTCTTTTGTAGACATCCCATTCTACTTTCTATTGTCAGAAGTTTTGCTTGTTTTTATTTGCTTTGCAATGTTTTGTTTTTCCTGAACTTAAACTAAATGTGCCTTTGAATTCTATTCATTCCTCCTAGCTTTACCCCCAAGGCCAAACAGACTAAATTCATGTGACCCTTCTAATAATTAAAGATAGTTATAATGACCAACCTTTTCTTCTTCAGGCTAATCATCTCTAGCTCCTTCAGTGGATCTATTTTTGAGCTGTATCCCATTAGTTTGGTTATGTTGTCTCATTGTCATCCTCTTTAATGAAATTATTATTTCCATGATTTGTTGTGCGATCTACTCATTTGCTTTCCACAACTACTAACTATCAAAACTAAACCAAACTGGGTTTTCTTACTCCAAGTTGAGTTGTTCTTCCTACTACACCTTTCTGGAGTGGTCAAAAAGTATCCAAAAATGACCTTGAACTTTCAAGTCCTTTAACTAGGGAGCAAGAGGAAAATCTACTATATAACTGAAAGTCTAAATATTGAGAGATTTTTTATGAATAAAATATTCCTTTACTGCTTCCTATCTAATTTAATATTAAATTCAAGAGTTTAGAACCTCTTATATAATTTATCCCTTTTGCAAGTATGTGATCACTAATAATATTATGTTATTATTTATTAACACTTATGCCCACCACAATTCTATTATGTAAATAATATAACAGGTTATATAGCTACATATTTAATACTTATGGTATTTATTACTAATAACTGAGTAGCTCTGACTTGATACACAGCAAGGAATGAAGATGAATGAGGATTTTGGTATCTTGAGTGATCCATACATTAAAAGTTCTCTTACTATTTGGAGAAAGATGTCTTGTTTACTTAATTATATTAAGGCTAAATCTGTACTTTTTCCACTTAAGTTATAAACTACTTTTTGTTTAGAAATTAAAACCATCAATACCTCTAAAATATCAGACATGGTTTAAGAGACTATTTTTATTAAAAAAAAAGTGGATTCCTTTTATATATTTTAGTTACAATGAGACACTATGATTGAAGGATTGTCAAATGAGCATTGGACTAATAACATTTAGGATTTTAGACCCTTTTCTTTCATTAACAGATCATATAGTCATTTTGCCCCTTTGAGACTCAGTTGCCTTTCTATAAAATAAAAATATGGACCAGAAAGTTCTTCCTACTGTCTAAATTAAATTTTTTGTACTATAATTCAAACTAACAATACCAAATATTGCCAAGAATATAATGGTGGTCAACATATACTCAAAACATTTCTACATACATGTCACACTGCTACCTTTGAGTTATATGAATGAGTTATATATATGAAATCACTTAACTTTGGCATTCAAGATCTTTCAAAATTAGAAAAAAATCTTTTCTTGCTTTATCAAATATGACCTGCCCCTTCTACAAACATATGCACAAATTCTTCATTTTCCTATCTTCCTGCTTTTGTTCACACTGTCCTTTAGGTGACCAATTTTCTTGTTCCCCTTCATCAGCTGAATTCATATTCATTCTTCATTGAAGTTTCCATTGACCTTTAAAAGCCTAGTGAAGGAATGAGAGGCAATGACAGTCTTTCAGGGATTTTCAATTGAACAGAGAAACTGAGGCAAAATCAATTGTTCCATGCAAAAGACCAACCAATTACTTAGCATTTATTAAGTGCATACTATATCCCCAAAACTGTGCTAAAACCATTTAGCAAAAAAAATAAATTTATAGCTAGTAGCAGCTAGAAAGCTATCCATTTTTTATTACACACAGTATAACATCACATGGTTTAAATTCAAGCCAATTGGTCTACTGGTTATTTACAACATTCATTCTCTCATCTCTGTGTCTGTCCAGAATACATTTTCTTCTTGTCTCTACCCTTTAGAATCTTTAGATTCCTAAAAGGCTCAGCAAAACATCTATCTTTTACAGAAAATCTTTTTTTGATCTTCCTACTTGTTTCTCTCTTCATATGATTTTTTTTTTATCTCATGTTCACATGTTGGAAATAAGTTTCTTCAGGGTGAGTTTTTTTAACTTTATTTTTTCAATTACTTTAGATACATAGGCACTGGATTGCGCTAGTGATTTACACATAGTAGGTTTGTTCTTGATGATCTCACATTGTCTTTTGTTTTTGTAGTTCTCTGATACTTTAAGAAAGTAATATTGTATATTCAAATTATCTGTATTTTTGTATTACCCCCTTCAATAGTGTATATATGAGAATGGGGATCTTGTTTTATCAAAACTTTTTTATTCCTTTCTCAAAACAGTGCCATGAACAAAAAAAAGTGAATACTTCTGAGGCAGACTTAATAGAAGAAAAAAAAATCACAATCATTAGACTTGTCCAAAAATGGAATGAGCTACTTTAAGAGGTAGCTCTGCCTCTCTGGGAATCTTCAAGACTTTATAAAGAGAATCATAGAAAGCATTCTTGGTCAAGTACTGGTTCTGACTTGATAACCTCTGAAGTTGCTTCTATAATGATACAGTGAAATTTTTTGTTTGTTTTGTTAGAACTCAGCACCAAAAAATTGTTAGTTTGTGTTGTTGTTGTTTTCCTTGCTGATGACAAATATTCACTAAAAAGAGAGGAGGAACAAGATTAGACAGAGGTGGGAAATAATGCCTTGCAACCTTGGCTTACCTTATGTTCTGGCTCAAATTTATTTGCTTGCTTAGTCATAGAGGATCTTGGTAATATCTAAACTTAAATTATCTGAAGTGATCTATAAGACGGATCTGAAATCTATCAGGAGAATGGTTGAAGAGAAAAATCTTTCTGGCTTTTGTTACCTATGAAACCTGTGGTGGCTGTGACTAAATAACTGCCTCCCCAAATCAGGGAAATGTAACTATTTACATGTAATCCTGGAGCTGAGATAACGGGTTTAGTACTGAAAATAGGTCAGTAGTGGGGAATAATAACCAATAGCTATGACCACATCATTTGACACAAGCAGAGCATTGTCAGTAGTAAAGGAGGAAGGAAGGAAGGGAAGGAGAGAAGGAAGAAAGAAGGAAGGGAGAGAAGAAGAAAAAGAGGCAGGGAGGAAGGGAGGAAGAGAGGGAGGGAGAAAGGAAGATATAGATTACATATGACTTTGAAGTTAAAAGCTAACTGAAACTCTGGTTTCTATATGGGATAAATGTTCACTGATTAGTCGTGTCATAGATGGTAGAAATGTGGATTTTGGTTAAAGACCATGAGATAGAAGTGAGACATCTTACTAAAGAGAATTTCCTTTAAGGGCCAGAAAAGTTACTTGCTTGAACTGACTGCTCAGAAGATCTAAACTAAGAAACGACTTCTCAGGAGAAATCTTAGAACTTAACACTTTAAACTAATGCATTGGACAGTTGAACAGAGGAAGCAAGTTTTGCTTGTATTACTTCGCAGAATGGACTAGCAAAGAAAAGGTTTTGCCTTCCCTGTGCTACTAATTGTTACCTGAGAGGTAATCCAAATCTGGAAAATTTTCTGCAGCTCTCAAGCTTTAGGTTTGTTATGCTACTAAAAGAGTCCCACCTTAAGGCAGGATTCTGGGAAGGTGGTGGTTAGGGTGGTATATATCAAAATCTCCAGATTTCCCCACAAATAGAACAAATTTGTGCCTCAGGAGGAACATAGACTGGTGAAAAATCAAGACTTGCGACAGAATAGGTGTCCTTCTGATATAACCTGAAGATCTGAACAAAGCCTGGGGTCCAAGGATTAAGCCATGTGAGTACAGACACCTTTGGGCTATCTCCATAGAAACACCAAGTAGGGAGTCCTGGGGCTAATTGGGTGTGACTGGAGCCTCAGCAGAACCACAGGAACTTTCACCTCTTAAGACTATTTGTGGAGTAGAGGTCTGAGTCCAGACAGAAACTTGGCTGATTAGGAATGCCAGGCTCAGCTGTGCCACAGGGATGCAACCCTGGGCAGGAAGGAACCAGCACTTGAGAGTGAAGAAGTAGAAGAATAGGCATGCTGCTGGCTGCAGGCATTCGTTGGAGGATGGAACTCTTGGTTTGGGAGTTCCTGGTCACTAGGGAGAGCTGAGGTGAAGCCAGAGGCACCATCCCTCCTATCCCAGGATTAGAGGTGCTTACACTAATTATCTCTTGTTTTGGAAAAAAATGAACCTGCAAAGAAGAAAGAACCCCACCATAGAAACATACTATGGGAACATCTTCAGAAGAGGACACAGAAGTTAAAAAAAAAAAAAAAAAGCTTCTACCCCTAAGAGTAACATGAAATGTCTTCCTGCCCAGAGAGAATTTATAGAACTCAAAAAAGAATTTAAAAATCAGATGAGAAACATTGAGGGAAAAACTTTAAAAGAAAAATTGGCTCTGTAAGAAATGACCGACCAGCAGGACAATTTCAGAGAGGCCTGGAGAGACTTGCATGAACTGATGCTGAGTGAAACGAACAGAACCAGGAGATCATTATGCACAGCAACAACAGTATTACATGATGATCAATTCTGATGGACATGGCTCTCTGCAACAAAGAATTGTCTCAAACCAGTTCCAATTGTTCACTGAAGAAAACCATATACACCCAGAGAGAGGGATATGAAATATGGACCACAACGTAACATTTTCATGCTCTCTATTGATGTTTGCTTGCATTGTGTTGCCTTTCTCTGATTTTCTTTTTTTTTTCTTGTAGATAGGACTTTTCTTGCATAACTTGTCAAGTATTTCAACATTATTAACATGTAGTGGACTTCCTGCCATCTAAGGGAGGGGAGGGGACTGGGGGTAAAATTTGTAATGGAAAGCTTTGTAAAGATCAATGCTGGGGAACTACCCATACATATGTTATACAAATAAAATGCTTTAATAAAAAAAGGAAAGAAAGAAAAATTGGGGCAGAGTTAAGGTAAAAAATAGTAATCATGTTATAACAAATAAGTTGCAGAGGAAGTATAGACAGAGGTATTAGAGGGGGGGAAGGAGGGCATTTAGGTCTGAAAACCTACTCACATCAGGAATGGGTTTAATAGGCAACACTACATACATACCATGAAAGGTATAGCACCCTCCAAAATCTATAAAGAAATAAGTGGGGTGGGATGGGTAGACCTGGAAGCAAAGGTTGAGGGAAGGAGAAAAGAGTTATCTTTGGGTGGAGGCATTTAAATCATAGCAAGGCAAATTAGGAACAGAATTAAAGCAAAGACTCAGCAGAGATAGGAAAGATATGTGTGTGTATGTATGTGTATGTGTATGGGGGGTATGTGTATGCATTATCTACATATGTCTACATAAATATATCCTTTCTTAACTATAGCCTGCTTGGGAGTGGGGGGGGGATGAAAAGGGAGAAAAAAGACTAAAATACAAAAGGCGAGCAGCAGAGTACAAAAGAACAATTTACAAGGAAGTAAAGAAAAGGTGGACACTCATGAATGTAATTCCTTCTACTAATATATATATATATGTATGTATATAGTTTCTTCATTTAGTAATTTATTATGTATTTTGAATCCTCCCTGATGTTCTGCTGAGCACATGGCAATGTTCTCTTTTGTTTTGTTTCATTTTGTTTGTTGTTATTTTCTTTTTTCTTATACTGTCTTTTTAAAATAAAATAAATTTTAAACAGAGTTCTACCCTATCTGAGCTTCCCAGAAGAGCAGTGATCTGAGTGAATCAGCCAAGAGAGAAGCATCATCATTCATTATTGAATTAAATCTGTATATTGTTTCTGAAAGATATTAAAGCATCTAATCCAGAATTATGGCTTGCCTTGGATAATGCTTTTCTAAATATATTTGTCTCCCCACTTTGATTCAATATATCTTCTCATTCTCTCAATGAGCATCTTTGCTCATGCTGTGGTCTCTATGTTTGTTAGTGGGAAGAATGTGCTCTGAATGTTATTCTATTGTTTACTACTACTACTACTACCATCATCATTATCACTACTACTACACTACTACTACTACTACTACTACTACTACTACTACTACTACTAC
>JAJPUD010004276.1:138707-204315 GCA_023553655.1 Myrmecobius fasciatus
ACTACTACTACTACTACTACTACTACTACTACTACTACTACTACTACCACCACCACCACCATCACTACTACTACTACTACCACTTCTACTACCGTTACTACTACTGCTGCTGTTAGTATTACTACTACTACTTTGTCTTCAGTGGTTACAGTGCCAGGCCTGAAATTAGGAAGACTTGAATTTAAATCTGACCTTAGATACTTTCTAGCTATATGACCCTACAAATTAACTTAACCACTTAACTTGCCTCTTAAGCACTGTTTACCTGTTTTCTGAATTGTAAAAGAAAGATAATAGTGCTTATCTTGTAGTGTTGTAAGAATCAAATGTGATGGTAATTGTAAAGTATATAGCATAATGCCTGACACATAGTAAGTGCTATGTAAATATTAATTATTATTTTCTATTGAGAAAATGGAGTTCTTAACTGATTTCTACAATGAAATGCACACCCAGTTGGGGCTTAAGAACTGCTGAGTGCATGCATGTGTTCTTCCCCTAGGAGGAATACCCCTAAAATCCTGAATGAATGAGTTTTAGCAATAGCTGCTCCCTTCTGGGATTCATCTTCTTCCTACATCCCCACCTGCCAACAAAAATATAGGTTGGTGCACAAAACTGACACAGAGAGAAAGGATCTGATCTTAAAATAATAATTGTTATAACGATTTCAATATAATTTATTTTCTTTGTAATCCTATATATTTTATTTAATTTTTTTTTTCCTGAGAAGGCCAGATTTACAAAGGTATCCATGACACCCACTCACATACACACAAAAAAATATCCTGGTTCAGAGAAAATGGGGCTGGGTACTACGCCATTCCTATATTTATACTTTCTACATCATAGCATTGTAAAGATCAAATGTGGTGGCAATGTAATTGTAAAGTGCACCTTATCACATCCACATAAGCTACTAATGAGTCTTATTTTCACATCTTATGGGTCCAATACACACCTGATACCCTCTATTTGAAACATTTCCCTGAACAAAATGAAATATTTTCTGTGTCCTGCTTTTTGTTTAAGAGTTAGACCAGCACAAAAAGGTAGTAGATTCCAAATGAGCCTATCATTTCCTCTCTTTAAGCCTAAGTTTTTCTCTGTAAAAATGAGGGATTTTGGCTAGATCCAAAGTCCAGTTCTGTTCTAAAGCTTCCGGACTACCTGTAAGCAATAGTTGGAATTCACGGATATGAATGGAGTCTCATTATACTAGAAATACATGCCTCCCCCTCCTGGGAAAGTACCCTAATAAACCAGTTTGATTCACTCATGGGGAAGTGTCCACCTGACAGCGCTCAGAGAGAAGCAGAGTTAACCCCTTCAGAAATCCACTGCCAAGTGGAAGGACTTTTCCTCCATCAAGTTCATTTAAAAAAACAAAAAAAATAAGTTTGCTTTGAATAAAAGAGGGTCAAGAGAAGGAAAGGCACATGGATACTACCAGGCTCTCCTGTCCAGGAGGGAGCCAAGAAAGCCCAGTCACAACCACCTCCGGCTGCCATCTTGTCCTTTCCCTTGGAAGGCTGCAGGTACTGCAGCACTCCTAAATACCCAGGACCTAAATATCCCAGGATAAATGGGGGACAACAGGGGTGTTTTCTTTAAAGGCATTACCTTTATTGCCATTTCCCCCTCCCCCTCCCACAAAGACAAGCACTTTTTTTTTTTTTAAGCTGCCCTTACAAAATCCTACTGGTAAAGGGGGAAGACATCCCCATAGAGAAGCCTCCAGCCTGCCCCTGATGCTGCACCCTCTTCCTTCCCTCAGCTGCCTCGGCCAATGTTCCCCCCAGTGGATGGAAGCCAGCCAGCTCCGATGATGTCAGGTGGACTCCATTAAAAGTGCTCAGGGACTCCGTCCGCCTGTGCCCACACTGGGGAGAAAGAAGGAGAGCAAGAGCCAGGGGGAGGGCAAAAAAGGAGGGGGGAGAGAGCTCAGGCGGCTGTTTTGGCCAGGAGCCAGCTCCACCCCCAGCCCCAGCTCTAGGGGAGCCTGAAAGGGCTTCAGCTTGAAAAATTGAAAACATGAACAAGGTTGAGACATTGGGGCCCTCTGCCTTTGGTTTGATGGAGAAGGACATCTGCTGGCAGGAAACCAAATGGAGGATTCAAGATTTTCTGTCTCCAGAATTCTGAATGCACTAAAGCTCGGCTATGGCGAGGCAGTTAGAGAGATTCTCTGTGGTTTATAAAATGGAGGGTGAAGATGGGGGATGGGAAGTGGGGAAGGAAGCTGCCAGTAAAGATGGTCCGAGCTCCCATCCTTCATTTTTACACCCTGTGCGGCGTCCGTGCAGCCTCACAGCCTGGTACATCCCGGATTCGCCTCCAGTTGCTAGGGAGCTTAGGACCTAGGATGTTAGAAAGTCAGAGCTGGGAGGCACTTCAAAGCATAAATCTGTGAATTCAAATGAACTTTAGATCATAAAATGCCCGAGGTGGATGGAGGAACCTTGGTGACCGTAAAGCCCCAAAAGATCAGAGAGGTAAAGTTTAGAGAAAGGGGGTCTAAGACAGACCCCTAGACTTGGGACTCCATGCTGAATCAGTCATAAGCAACCATTCCTAAGCAGCACAAGTGCCAAACACTAGGGTCAAAAAGCAAGGGGACAAGACAGGCTCTGTCTTCCAGGAGCTAATACTTTAATGGAGACAGCTTGAAAATAACTGTGTACAAAGTATGTGTGTGTGTGTGTATGTGTGTGTGTGTAGAGAAAAGGAAAGGAAAGGGGAAGGAAAAGGAGAGGAAAAAAGTAGGAAGTGGAGGGAAGAGAAGGAGAGGAGAAAGGAGGGAAATAGGAGGAAGGAGAGGAGATATAGTTGTATGTAAGGTGTACAAATGATATGTGTATATCTGTATATTTGTATCTATGTATATATGCACATATATATATATGTAATTAATCTCAAAGAGATCAGTGCCTTTTCCCACTATAGGTTCTACAGAAGCTGAGAGTAAGATAGTCTCTGATTATTTCTTCAAATGCTTCAATTGTGCTACATCTTGATCTATGGTTTCTAAAGTTCTTTCTTGCTGTACTTTTCTAGAACTTAATAAAGAATATTTAAACTTTAAATAATACAGTTGCTTCCTGACATCTCTATGTTCTTATTCAGCCTTTGATGTTACTGCATTGTTCTTTGTATTCTTTTTCAGATCTCTTCCTCTTCATAATGGAGCCTAATCAGTATCATATCTTTTAAGGCATACATCCATTGCACATACTGGAGGAAAGAGAGAGTTTTTCCTTCTTTTTAACTTGGGAGCAGTGAGTTGAAAACATTTTTCAGTACAAATAGCATTACATGTTACTTTTTTTGTGGGGTGGGGAAAATGCTAACAGATAATTCACAGCAATTTTGAAAAAATAAACCATTTGAAACTCCAAAGTGAAGTACCCATCTCTTGGCACCCAGTGATACCTATATCCCTCCATCTGGCCAATCAGGTTTCTCCCCTTCACTCACTTTCCTTCCATTCTAAGGTTGCAGGAGGCTCACTGGTCTGCTCATCTTTCACTGTGTCCAACCATCTATGTATAAATTCAAATATTGTATCACATAGTGACATAGTCTATTAGTCACACTAATTTTCAGATACTTTTGCTCTCACTCATATAACTCTATGCTTTCACAATATTTTCTACATCTGTCCTTTCTTTAAAATATTACCATTCCCCTTTCATGCCTCCTCTTTATCCTTTTTCTCAGTCTAACATTCTCAATCAGCTGGTTTGTGAACTTCCATAGCCATAGTCAGCCAACAACAATTTTACATAGTAAGCACTTAATAAATTTTCATCCACTGATGGATGGACTATTCAGTGGTTTCTTGGAGATCCTGGAGGGAAGAGGGAAAGAGGAGGGAAGAGAATAAACATTTATTAAACTCCTACATTGTCAGGTACTATATTAAATGCAACATAAATAGCACCTCCTTTGATCCCATAATCCTGAGAGGTAAGGTATATTATGTCCTTTTTACAGTTGAAGAAATTGAGGCAAACAGAGATTAAGTGACTTGTTCAGAATGATACTGTAAGTATTTGATTCTGGATTTGAACTCGGGTCTTCTTGACTTCAGGGAGTATTCTATCTATTGTGCTGCTGGTTTACCTAGATTAGGCTAAGAAGAGGGCAGCTGCAATGGAAAAAATTGTGCTGATTTTTATCACAGTGGGCTGTAAGATCTTTGAAGATATGGATCGATTCTTATTTTTTTCTTTGTATACCACAGAGCATTAGGTAGAGGATCTTATACATAGTAGGAGTTTAGTGAACATTAGGACCCACCAGAGCTCAAAGTTTAGTGCCATAGCCTTTGAGAGCCCAAGGTTATTTATATTACCTGATCAGGCTTCAGAGTACTTCCTTGAAGTATTTTTATGTATATACATTTTTAATATACATTTTTATGTATATACTTTTAAGTTAAATTTCATGTAAGTGGATAATGAACCTTTGTAGCATTTGGTAGTGGGTAGTCAGTCCCTTCTGCCCTCTCTGTGATATTTTATCTATTACACCAAGGTTCTGGATTCCAGTCTGTTTTTTTCAATCCCACAGCAACACACCCCAGACACCTGCCAAAACATAGCAAGCCTACACAGAACTGGCACTAACTTTCCAATTAAGGTTCAATGTCGATGATGACAAACCGACCTGGAATTCAGGGAGAAACTGGATGGATGTGAAACCATGGCAACCACAGTAAGACTAGTCTGTGAATCATGATGGCACTTAACCTATGGCCTCCCTCCATGAGGGGAAGCAGAAAGGGAGGGGAACCTGCAGTCTTAGAGCTTCTCTGGCTGTATTTTTACAGTGCTGAGCATAGTGCCTTGAACATCAAATTAGATTCAGCAAACATCTAATAAGTATATAGTTTATGCTGGAGATTATGCTAAATTTTAGGGATCAAAGGAAAAATAAATACCTGCCCTCACAGTGTTTACTTTCTTTTACTTGAAAGAGCATGACTCAAATATTAAAATCATTAGTATATAATAGCATATTATATAAATACACACACACACACACACATATATATATATTTTATATACTCCATCTACTGAGTACATATTGCCATTTTGTGAATTCCATTGTTCTTGCTTTCCTTACCTGGACCAACATTTTTCACACTGGATATGGATTTTCACATCTAAATCTTGCAGAATTCTTATCTTACCCCCCACCCCCTAATCACTGATGACATTAATCCACTCATATTTAAAATTCCACCTGTGGGGTTCAGGCTTGTTGGGTAACAGAATGAATGTAAGCTCACCCAGTTACCCCATAAAATTGAGCTGATCCCAGATATCAAACCCTGGATCATGCTTCACTATTATATTCCATACAAACATCTATCCAGACCATCTTGATATCTATTTGCTGCTCTGTGCATCTTCCTTCTATTTCCCCATACCCACCCTCACTAATTATTATCATTGCTTAATCATATTATCATTGCTTCTCAAAATTGATGCTTTATATATCAATATAATAATAATAGTAACAACAACATCAATAAAAGCAGTAATCCTGTAACTCCCCAGACCAAAAGGTGGCCCTTCTCTGGCCACCCATTACCCTGAAGACTTTATTTTCTCCCCAATAGAATATAAACTTTTTGAGTATAGGAACTGCTTCTTTTTGTGTTCCTATAATAGCTTAGTACTATCCTATGTATAGGATATATATATATATATATGTGTGTGCATATATATATATATCCTATGTATAAGTAAATAAGTATTTAAAGTTCATTCATTCATTTCCTTATTCATTTGATTATATCTGTGAATTCAGCAATGCTGATCCTTCAAATTAAAACCCTGTAATCTTGAAAATCCTGTATGACTCTTGTCCATATGCTTCTATAATATTTTTCACATGGTTTATTTACACAATATACAGGCTGCTTCCTCACTTTTTTTCTGAAATCATAAATATATCTAATGAGCGTATAGGCTCTCCACAGATCATCCCTTGCTCCCATCATATGGCCAGCTCTTCTTTTGCTAGTACACATTTTCCTAATGACAACCTTTATTCCTATTCTCCTTTGGAGTTCTTATGTATTATATGATAGGGCCTATTCACATTGTAGAGCTGTTACATGGTAGAGAGAGGCTAGAAAACTCATCTTCCAGGAAGAGTTCAAATCTGGCTCCAGACACTTACTAGACCCTGGGCAAGTTATTTATTCTTGTTTGATTCATTTTCCTTGGCTGTAAAATGAATTAGAAAAGGAAATGTCTAATCACTCCATTATCTTTGCCAAGAAAACTCCAGGGCCATCTAGGTGGTGCAGTGGATAGAACACCAGTTCTGAAGTCAGGAGGACCTGAGTTCAAATTTGCCCTCAGATACTTAACATGTCCTAGCTGTGTGACCCTAAACAAGTCACCTAACCCCAATTGCCTCAGAAAAAAAACAAAAACAAAAAAACTCCAAAAGGGGTTATGAAGAGTTTGAATACCATTGAACCACACTCAAACTTACCATCTACCTTTCCATTGCTCTTTGAGTGACTTTTTTGTTCTATGCCTTATAAACTATGAATAGACTATTGGTATTCAAAAGGAAGGATCTTTGCCTCTCAGAGATTTGGTTTTAATGAAGAAGATTTTGGATTTTTCTAGAGCAATCCAGCCTACTCTTCTGCTAAATAATTTATTGTGCTATCTGTCAAAAAGTATGGTTATTTATGAATGAATTCCATAATCTATTTAATTGCATATCATGATCTGGACAATAGGTGTTCTTCATCCACTTTTTCCCCCTATATGAACAGTTAGAGCAAAATAATTGTATTGGTTACAGATTTCTTCCTGGAGGATTTGCACTATTCTATGGCTTAAAGCCTGAATTATCCAGAAGATGCTCAGGCTACACCAAACAAGAAAATCTAGAGAAACTAGAATCTCTCTTCAACTTGGAGTCAGATGTAGATCTCCTCCATGATATAGCTGAACATTATGAGTAAGAATTTCTTCTTACTTGTTGTATGATTCACTTGATAGAGGTTCATCAATCAAGATTGTCTCTACTATAAAATCTTTCAAGGAATCAACTTATTCTCATGAGATACAGTAGAAAGAATTTTGTATTTATAGAGGACTTGTATTTGAATCCAGGTTATGCTATTTTCTACTTGTGTGACCTTGGATAAGTCACAATATTTTCAGGCCTCAGTTTACTCAAAATGAGAGAATCTGGATAGATTGCCTCTGAGATCCTTATGATCCTGTAGTATATATATGTGTGTGTGTGTGTGTGTGTGTGTGTAGGTATATGGATCTATGGATATGCAGAGATATAGATATAGCTAGTTAGATGGTGAATAGATAGCTAGTGTGTATGAGTTGTGGATACATGTATATACATGGATAAATGTATACATGTATATACATATGTGTATATACATACACACACATATATACAAAACTATCAATGTTTTGATCTACTAATTCAAATTAAAATATTTTTATTTATATAAATGTACATATGTATATGTATGTGTGTATGTACATAAATAGGAGACACCTTGTTGAAAAAAAGCTATTAATCAACATTTTTCTCTACCAATTAAAATATTTTTATTTTCTTAATAATCAATATACATTGAGCACAGTAGATTCTTGCATTCTATATATCTTTTAGTTAATTATATGATGGTAATATTGTGATCCACTATGGAATATAATTTGTGGAACTCTTCCCATTCCCTATTAAGACCCTCATGGAGGATACTCCTTGTATTATATGTGAGTAATTCACTCCAATATTTATAGGGAAAACTATGAAAAGTTTATGAGGATGGAAAATATCTACCATCTATCTTCTTTCTGTTTGCCAGTCTTTTTATTTCCTGTCTAGTATTTAAGGTACTTAGGTATTGATAACATTTTTTTGCATGAATTTGTTATCTTTTCCTCCTTCAGACACTTTTAAAGCAGCCTTTGTTCTCTCCTGTAATTACATCACCTCATAGTTGGATCTACCCTGTACTTTTAGTCTAATAGCTATTCTTACTCTCCTTGTTCTCTTTAGTGTCATTCCTATCTACTTTAAAAGTACATTGAGTACCATGTTCTAAGAACCTAAGCATGGTGGCTGAATATCCATCCCTTGATGGTTAAAGTTTTTTCTTTATATCATATTTACTAAAGTCAGTGTAAAACTTTCACATTAAAAATGTGTTATCCTTTCAGTTTTATTCTTAAATGCATTCTATATGACTTTACTGAGTTGGATGTTTCACCAAATTTTAAATGTGGTTTGGTTTTGTATCTCAGACTTTTTAGGTCATGAGTAAAGACTGTATAAGTTAATCCATGTTTATGTTTAGTTCCATTACATTATGTTCATATAATTATAATTTTTGAAAATACAACAGGCCATGGAAGAAGATAAAATTTCTATCAGTGGATGGGGCCTTGAGCAGTAATCTGCATGGATAAATCCACACTATCCGCATGCCATCTAAACTAGTAAGGAGAGCAATACCACCCACAAAAGGACAAAATCATATAAAGTAGGAACTCTTAAGAATTATAGAGAGATTGATATTCTTCCCAAATGATCCCTTATAAAGTGGTAAAGTAGCTAGGCAATGTGCTCCTTGGTGGCCAAATTTCCATATTCACCCACTCAAAAACAAAATTAAGTCTCCCTAGGGGTAGTTAAGTGATAGTGCAATAGTGCAATAGAGCACCAGCCCTGGAGTCAGGAGAATCTGAATTCAAATCTGATATCAGACATTAAATTATTAAATCTTCAATATTCTCCAAAAGAGATAATTCTCTGTGAACCTCCAATCAAATACAAGGAATAGGTTTTTACAGAACCTCATAATTTTTTTTTAAGTTGTCTATAACTGTAAACCTGCACTTGGCTTATATCTACATACTTAGCCTGACAAATTATAGGACTTTTCTTTCAATGTTTAACTAGCCTGGGACACTGACTAGAGGATTTCTTTCTATCTGGATCAAGAGGAAGACTATGTTTCAGAAGAGTAGAATCAGACACTGTTTTCTTCATCCTTCATCTGTACACCCCCTTCTCAACCTTCTCTGTTCTTTTTTCAATCTATCCCAGACAGTCTACTCTTTTCCAACTTGCCTGCCAGCACAGGGTTAAACCCTTTCAGCTTCCTTGAGTGATTGACAATTTAAATTCCTTTTAGCAGTCTGGAACAACTGCTTTACCACTGTGGGTGTAACTGCTTTGTCCTTAATGTTGCTAATTCATTAAATGAATTGTGTTCCTGTTCTTTTTTTACCAAGCTTAACAGAAAAGAGAGTTAAGATTATATAAGGTAATTTAAAAGACACTCCAAACACTCTAATTATAACTATGTTTTATGGTTTTCAAGGAAGCCATGATTTTTCTCCACTTCCTAGATTCCTCAGTGAAAAAACTACTAATGCAAATTCTGGGACTACAGCAATATGGAGAAGAATTGTGACAGGAAGTTATGTGATGCCTCCCTCTTGCAATCTTAGCATGAGCTCTTTCAGGAAAGCCACATGAGATGTCAAATGGGAAAATGTTTGGTAATGTTAATTCCACATCAACTCTGCCTTACATTAAATTACAGCAAGTACTAAAGCTGTGGTCTTCATGGAGCCAAATTTCTTTAGTGATAGAGGGCATAATCCCTGTTAGAGATCTTGAAGTACATTGCTATAGAATTATGCCCAGTGAGATCCTAGACATCTTCAAGAGAGAAGAGACCCAAACTAATGTATGTTCTTGTTTAGCCAGAAGCCAAATTACTCCAAAGCTCAAGTGGCTGGATATTTATTCTGCTTGCTACTTTATGAGAAAAAGTCAAATGAGAGGTGAACCCTTTCTTCGTCTGTGTTGAGAAGTAGTGTCTTAATCAAGGAAGATGATAGTACCATTGTCAAAGGCAGCTAAGTCATGTAGTGGATAGAAGGGCTGTTATGAAATCAGGAGGACCTGAGTTCAAATTTGTCCTCAAATGCAGTGTGACTCTAAATTGTTCATTTAACCTCTATTTGCCTCAGTTTCTTAAACTGTAAAATGGTGATAAGAACAATGCTTACCTTCTTAGGTTGTTGTGAAGAAAAATGAGATACTTGAAATGCACTTAAGGTTCTGGTACTTAATAAATGCTTGTTCTCTTCCTTTCTTCCTCCCTCCTTCCCTTCTTTCTTTCTTTCCTTTGTCAGATAGTCAATAACTAAGTCTCATCTGGATTATTGAGTTCAGTTCTGATGACTACATTTTAGTATAGTGTTGCTAAGGAGATATGAATGCTAGAAATGGACATACCATTGTTCAGGGTGGCAATCCCTACTGTTCCCCATCATACAAAGGAGCAATTGGAGTTTTCCCAACATGTCCAAAAAGGATAACTAAGAGTAATGGATTCTAGATGCAGAGATATACTTAAATTGAGAAACTCATTTTTCACAATGAGAGCAGCTCAGATTAAAAGGGGTTGCTTCACTGAGGTCCTCCTCATTGGAGGTCTTCACAAAGAGCTCAAATGGTCACTTGTTTTGGATGTTGAGGAGGAAATGCCTGCTCCTTTATGTGTTATTCCAGATGATCTCTGAAATTCTGTTATTCTGTGATGAAAATGAAGATAATTTCAAGGATTTATTTCTATAGACATGCTTATTAAGCTCTCATTTCCCTTCCATTCCATGTGCCTCCCTCCTCCATAAGAAAAAGAGAATTTCTATAGGCTTAATTATGGCTAAATTAAGACCTATGGCTGTCCCTATTATATGTCTTCAAATCTCAGCCACAGAGACACAGGAAGGAAAATCCCTTGTTACCTTAGAACAGAAAGAAACTACTCTTGCAGATAACAGTGTAGAGTACAGTGTTTATATATTTAGTGATTTCCCTTACTGTGCAACAGAAGTTTTAAGCAGTTTTAGGGATAATGAAATGGTTTATTTGGGACAGTAGTGAATATTCAGTATAATATTTCATTAAACTTAGGAACATAACGTTCATGGATTATAGGGTATACAATTTTTTGTTATTATTTCTTTTTATTGTATTACTCTAAGATCTTCTTTTCTCTTCTGATTTTATTGTGTTGTGGAAGTAATCCCTAGATTCCAAAAAGTATACCAGTATAGTCCAAGCTCTGGCAGTTGCTTCCAAGTTCCATCTAAGGGCCACATTTTACATGAAGTTTTCCCCTTCTCCCCCTATTATTTTTCAATTTACTCTCAATATATTTTCTATTTATTTGTATGTGTAAATGGTAGCTCCTCCAATATATATATATATATATATATACATATATATATATATATATATATATATATATATATATAAATTTTTTGAGGGCAGTAGCTATTTTGTTCCTGTCTTATATCTGTCATTGCTAGCATAGTACCTGGCATAATGATATAGATATTCAATAAATTTTTTTGTTGAATGAATAAATAAATGAATGAACAGACAAATGAATGAATGAATGGAAAGATTTCGTGTAGGCTCTGATATGGACTATATTCTCTCATGGAAGAACTGGCCTACCAAAGCTTGAAGATGACTTATGACAAAGCTAGCCACAAGATGATTTGTTGTATTTTTTGTTGTTGTTGTTTGTTTGTTTTTTGTTTTGTTTTGTTTTGTTTTGTTTTTGTTTTTGTTTTGTTTTGTTTTTAGGGGTTTTTTTTGGGGGGAGACTTCACAAATCATAAAGATAAAATGTTTTTTGGAGTTAGAAGGACTTGAATTCAAGTTATTCCTTCCACAGGTATGACTTGTATCTGGCAAATAAGAGACATTTAATTAATGCTAATATTTTTGATTGTCCAATTTGAAAACCAGAGTTATTTTTACCCTTGAAGTCTAATATAAAAATTTTATTCAGTTTATTAATGGGGGGATTGATCCAAAAAAATTAGGAAGTTTTCCAGAAACATATGTGGGGTAGTAGTGCTGAACAGAAAGGAAGAACAGAAAGGAAAAGAAAAGAAAAAAATAAAATTCAGAAAGGGAAAGCAAGAAAGACAATTTCTTACTATTAGGTTTAATTTAGGATGTGCTTTTAAAATCTATACGTTATAATACTTCAGGACTTTATTATTAAGTCTTTGGGGTCACTCTATAACTAATTTTTTTTCTTTTATACTGAAATATTCTTCTTTGTGGATAATTTTAAAGTTCATAATAAAAAAGAAAATTCAACAATTAAGTCTACTTAAAACTTTTTGGTGACAAAATCCATAGCAAGGGCAGCATTCCCTTTTTCAAAAATACCTCTCTGGTATGTTGGGGTTACTACATTTTGAGCTAAGTCACCTACACTTTAAAAATCTTACCATGTGGTTTATTGATATTTGATGTTCTGAACTATGACCTTGAGGCACTGCAACATCCCAGAGGATTTTCTGAAGCCTTTTCTTAAAAAGAAGTTTAAATTATGGGTATAGTTTTAGTGTTGAGTGTGTTTATAGTCATATGAATCATTATAAGAAATGACATTTATGTAGGGAAATTTGGGTCCACCTGGGTTGGTGCCGACAGCTAGATGCAGTCAAGACAACAAACTGGAAGGACATTTAGCAGCAGATCTTTGTTAATGTAATGTTTTCCTGTATGTTAGAAGAGATCCAATTTTCCCGATTCTTGCCTGATCAGTAACAGAGAAACCCCTGTTTTCCATGGTTTCCCTAAATGCATTCCCTGTTTACTATCATCTTCCAAATAGCCTTTTATTTATTTATTATTCTTTTGTTTTCACAAACTCCGGATGCCCCTATTCAGTTCTCCTCATTTTGGAGTCTGGACTTAAATTTAAATCTAGTTTACCCTGTGGAGCTAGTCCTTCTGTCTCCTGGTAGAAAGGGGTTGTTACCTTCTTGGAAAACAGTCTGTTCATGTTCAGTTGAGCAATTTAGAAAAGGTAAGGGAGGATGACAGAAAAAGGAGATGGATACAAAAACAGACACAGACACAGAGACGCATGGAAAGATAGAAACAGACACTACCAGCTAGAGAAGGACAGAGACATAAAGACTAGACAAAGACAGAGACAAACAGAAGATAGGGAAAAGGGGAAGGGGAATTTGAAGGGATACATACTTTGCAGCTCTAATAGTCTATGATACTCAGAATGTATAAAGAATATTTATGTATAAACTTATTTATTCTATATTTCTGTATTACTTTAAATTTAATATGATTAGTCTGCATTTGTGCCAAACTTTTGGATTTGTAACTGAATGAATGAAAAAACTACTATAATAGATATTTTGGGTATTGTTACCGTATCTTTTTTTAAAAAGAAATTTATATGATAATTTTATTATATATTTAAGAGGAATAGAAAGTTGTACAGGATAGATTTGAAAGTTCATATGCATGTTATTGTGCTATGTTATGAATTTACTTGTTTTATTCCATACATTAAAAATTTATATATTTATATATGTATATGTATATAGAGTTAAAAGAAAAATAGACTAGAATCTCAGGGACTAATAATACATTGTTATTTCCAGAAAAGAATGGGTGGGCCACATTTACATGACTAAGATAAATTCATTACAGAAAAGGCTGAGAATTACCTATTTTGGAGGAAGTGTACACTACTTTTATATTTACCATCTTTGTGATTTTCCAGATCCAAATTTCCCTTATCATGGCAACCACTGCTCTATGTGAATTGTCTTCCCCATTAGAATGTCAGGTCTTTGAGGCCAATGACTGTTTTGTTCCCTTGTGTTTATATCCCCACTATTTAATACAATACTTGGCATGGAGTAAGTGCTCAAAATATAATTTTTATTTATATATTTAACCATTCATCTGTAAGAGAGAAAGGAAATGTACTATAAGACTTCAGAAAAGATATTTGATGAAAAAAATACTTTGTGGAAATATTCTTTGCATTACTTGTTACTATTAATAAATTGAAAATCAGGCAATACTTATTTTGTGCTAAGTTTATGAAACTGGAGTGAGATAGAGAAAATAAATTTTATGGTAATTGTTTTCCTAATTTTTAAAATTTGAATAGAATAAGATGGGGATTCAAGGCTAATAAATTAATAAGAGAGATTTTGCATTTTCACCAATATGAAGAAATAACATACCTGTTGAAGGCCTTTGATGCTGAAAAGAGAGAATAAGTAGAGTGGAAAGTTGAGGACTTTGAAATCCATAGGTACATCCTCAACAACAAAATTGCTTCAGCTATACATATAAATATATACATGTAAGTATGTGTATATATTTATACACATACACAAATCTGCAGGAAGTTTTACATGGAACATGGAAGGCTCAGTTACCTATCCCTATGCCAGTAGATCCATTAAGTATGCTCACGTAAATAACTACATTTTCCCTTTTGTGAGTATTCTTAAAAGTGCAATTTCTTCCAGAGGTGGTTTTCTTTCTTATTCTTATTCTTCTTTTTTAAACTAACTTCCTTCCCTTTTCCCAGGGTTTTTTTTTTTAAAGCCTACCAAAGTTAATGCTCAGGCAAAGAAAACAGAAAGTGAATGGGGAAAAAAAACCTACACTTTACTCTTTTTTTAATCTTTTGTTCTTATAAAGGTAATGAATTTATCTCCATCAATATTTGAATTATAAACATCTCCAGACTTATATCTGGTGATACCAATCTTTCTTCTTTTCGCAATGGTTCCTCATTGGATCATAAGAGCTTAGCTTCAGTCAGAAGCAATTTTTAAAATGTCCTTAGTATAGTTCTTAAACTTTTTTTTTCCTTTTATACATCCCTAGGGCAGTTTGATGAAGCCTTTGGACCCCTTCTCAGAATATTATTTGTAAGTACAGAAAACAAACAACCAAATTAAATATAGGATTACAAAACTTACCAATTATATTATAATAGTTACCAAAATGTAAGGGGGAAAAAAAGTTCATAGTTCTCAGATTAAGAATTCGGCCTAGAAAAATAAGAAGCATTTTCCTCCCCACTCTTCTTATTTTCTCTTTGTTTTTAAATCTTAAATAAAGTATACATAAAACTTACTATTTCTTTTGGTCAATTAAATTTTATAATAAAAATGAAATCTAAATTTAATACAGCAGATAACAAACAAAATTGTACTCACACCTAACTAGAAAAGGGACAAGTTAAGAAGTGGAAGGATCATCAAATCAATCCTATATTTTAGGCTGGTACTTATCACCCTAGAACTTTAGTTCTACCTCTCTTCCAGTGCTATGATTACGACACAAGAGTAGTCCTTACCCTCTGACAGGTAGATGGAACAATGGATAGAGTGCTTGGATTAGAACCAGGAAGACTCCTTTTCATGAATTCAAATCTGGCTTCAGACATTTATTGGTTGTTTGATCCTAGGCAAGTCACTTAACTCTGTTTGCTTCAGTTTCCTTACCTATAAAATGAACTGACAAAAAGAAAGTGACAAACCAATCTGTTTGCCAAGAAAACCTCAAATGGGATCACAAAGAGTTGGGTATTACTAAAACAATTGAATAACAATTAACCCTATGACAAATTCTCATGATTTCTTTTTCAGCAACTGCTTATATGCCATCATTTTTAGGAATCTTCCTTTTGCTTACTCTGCTCTAGTGTTCCTGACTTCTTATATTTTCTTCCTATGACATCTTTTTCATGGAGGTAGGAATGGTAAAAATGATCATGCAATCAGTGGTAAGACTTCTACCTCATCTTTCTACTTGTTCTACTTAAATACATCCATAAATAAATACTTATCTTTGAGCATATTAATAGTTATATGTATTATATGACATCTATTTATATATTTATGATTACTATTTAAAAAGAGAGTTCCTTAGAGTACTAGATCTCTAACAGCCACTATGAGAATTATTAATTTCTATTGTACTAGCTTTTTGAATTTTTCCAAAAATGCTGTTTTCTTTAAAGAATCATTTGATAATAGTAAATCAAAATTCTATATTAAGGGGTCTCCTTCAAGTTATCTTTCATACCTATTTTAAGAAAAGGAAATAATCCTTGATAGATACAATATCAGAGACAGCTTTTTTCAGTGATCCCCTCATTATCAATATCAAGCATGAAATAAAACTCTGTGTTCTTCAAAGATGTTTGACATTGTCATAGATGTCCTATGTAAAATATAAATTGTAAGAGATATTCCATATAAAAAGGAATAATATTCCCAGTGTTCCTATTTTTATTTTAAATTTTGATTCTCATTTTGATTTCATTGATTCCTCAGATATTGAGTCTAGAAATGAAATCCACACAATCACTTATAAGTGTTTGATCCAACTATCTAAGTGGAAAAAATCAAGTGGATAATGTTGTTCAGTCTGTAATATTGAGTTGGATAAATGATCTAAAGAGACGAATCATCAATAGATTTGTCCTGGAAAGACTTGTCCAGATGAACAATGAACCAGTTCAAACTTTTCAAAAAAGAAGAGAATTGTCTGGAAATTATTAGAGCCCTTTGTCTCTCCAATCAAAACCACATAGGTAGTAAGAAAACTAGAATTTGAACTCAGGTCTCCTAACTTTAAATCTATCAATCTTACTCCTTTCATAGTTACAGTTCTAATTACTGATGATACTGTTTCACAGTGAATAAATTACTGTTCCCCTCTATTGATGAGAAAATGGGTTTACAGATCCCTTGTAAGTAATAATTTCAGATCAATGAAAGTTACTTATTAGGTTCAAGTGAGATATAATGGTTATTTTTTTTACATTGTTTCCAAAATAATTTCAATCTTGTCAATGGAATTAGAAATGTATAAAGCAGAGATTTTGATGAGCACCCTGTCCAGACAAAAGGATTTTTGTGGTGATTGTAGTCATATCTATATTACATCTCACTTTATCAATACCTGTGCAATTGTAACTTTCTCACTAGCATTTTCTGGGTCAGGGTCACTCTTCTTAGTGCCTAGGGTGCCAGAAATGTACAGCTAAGTGAACCACATTTCCTGGGTAATGGATATGGGCAGTTGCAACTCTATATAGGGTCAGTGAGAGCTATGCAGCAGACTGGTTTGAAATGGACATCTGGCATGTAGTAAATGCATTTAGGAAGCAATAAACTGCTCATTTTGAATGACTCCTGAAATTGGTTTCGATATGAGCAGTTGGTGGAGAAACAAGCTTTCAGAAAGGTCATTTAATGTCATAGATAGCCTTTCTCTTCTCTCCTAGTTAAACTGTTTAGCAGTTTACAAAGCAAATCCCAGCCCAATTTTGATCTAGTAATTAATCGAGTCTTCTCTTCAAGCCATGGTTGTACAAGTGAACTAAATACTATCATATTTATCTGCCCTTGATAACTCACTATTTGAATTGCCAGATGGTCCTGACAGAATATGACTCTTGAAATAGAATTGGAATTCACCCCACATATATGAATGTCTTTTTAGGTTTTTCAGCAGTGATATGTAAGGGAGCATTCACCCTCACTTGTCCAATGAAAACTTATTTATTGAAAGTTTTGTATTGATTTTATAAATATATTATCAGTTCTTCATAAAAAGAAAAACAAACAACTAATTCTAATTGGAAAATAATAACTCTTTTCATTCCTTTCCTTTGGGGAAAAATGAGATTTCTTGAAAACTTTTAAGTTCATGTATTTCACATCTTCAAATAATCATATATAGAAACCCACCAACTATGGATTGTAAAGCTTAAGTTACCAGGAATGGTTGAGAATTAAAATGTTCTGATTGACTGACATTTTGGGATGAAGGAAAGGTAATACTTTGTGTTCCCTTTTAAAAACAAATTCTTCAACATTATTAATAAATATTACACATAAACACACATACAACTTTTATGGCACTGACAATCCCATTCAGGAAAGAAAATATTCACATAAAAAAGGTAATTAATAAGTAAGATAGGTAAATTTCAAATGGATGGTGCAGAAAGACAAGTGCAATTTTCTGAGTAGGAAGTTCTGTTAAAAACTAATAACCTGGAAAGGATTTTGATCAGTTTAGAAATCACTATGTACACGTCACATATTAGGTACAGTTAGGAATGACTACATTTTCCAGTAAAAAAGGACTGAAGCTTGGGGAATATCCAACTAAAGAAGTCAGCAAGGAGGAGATTCATGGAAAGAGACTGACAAAAAGCAGTTGTGGGGAGGGTAGGTAAAGTGGATAAATTTTTGAAGCCAAAAGAAGAATTATAACATGGTGGAATTATAATTGTAAGAGACCTTGGAAGTCATGTAGTCTAATGTTTCTTCTTCTACTGTTGAAAAAACTGAGGCACAAAAAGGAAGAACATGAAAAGGGTAGTTAATAGTGTCAAATATAAGAGAAGTTGAACATAAGTACTGAGAAAATACTATTAAACTTCAAAATTAAAAGTAATAAATGGATATTAAGAAAGATGTTTCAGTAGAATTATGGGTAGAAGTCAAATTTGAAGGGGCTGACAACAAGCAGAGGTTGAGGAAATAGAGGTTTGGGATATAAGTGATTTTATCAAGAGCTTTGGCAATAAAGGTGAAGAAAAAGGTGTAGCTGAATGGAGGAGAAGACTTTCAAAAGAAAGCTTCATAGAGTTAAAAAGATCTAATCACATTTGGATGGAAGTGGGAAAGAATACATAGCAAGAAAGTAAAAAAAAAATACTAACATAGAGGCACCTAGGTGGTGCAGTGGATAGAGCACCAGCCCTGAAGTCAGGAGGACCTGAGTTCTAATTTGACCTTGCATACTTAACATTTCCTAACTGTGTGACCCTGGGCAAGTCACTTAACCCCAATTGCCTCAGGGGGAAAAAAACTAGCATAAGGTCCTTGAAGAGATGGGAAAGATTAGGATTTAGGATATAAATCAAAAGGTTAGTTTGAATTAAGAATATCTCCTTTTTTATAACCAAAGAGGCAGAATAAAGAGTTTTGGATAATGATGAAGAGTTTTGAATAGTTGAGGAAGGGAATTGAGAGAGGTTTTCTAAAATGTCCTAATTTTTTTGAAGTAGATTTTAACCTGGTTAAGGCAGGGCTGATACATGCAATTAAGAGAAACCACAGGGCTGGGGAAGAACAATTTCTACTCTGGAATGAAGAAATGAAAGCTCAGTTAGTAGAATAAAATAAAAAGGTAAGATTGATGGTTACAGGAGTAAGGAAATCAAGGGGCTCTAATGAGTAAAAAAAAATCACTTGTTATCATAGAAATTCAGACTAGACATCTCTAAAGATAATAAAAGAAAAATCAGGAAGGAGTTTTGACTATTGATTATTTGTCTTGCTTAATTTTTGTCCCCCAACTTTGGACATTAATGTCAGTTAGCAGAGTTCCTCACTTTTTATTCTTTCTGCATAATTGTACTAGTATGATCAAAGTATCCATTATTATACTTATGATTCAGCTACACCATCAGGGCCTTTAGCTTAAACTAAAAAGGTTGTCACATTTAATAAATGCTGAGAAAATTATGATATATGGATGTGGTAGAATACCTGTGTTATAAAAGATGAGGAAAGGATGATTTCCAAGAAACTTAGGAAGACTTGTATGAACTGATGCAAAGGGAAGTAAGCAAAATCAATGTAACAATTTAGATATTAACAACAAAATTATAAAAGTACACAATTTTGAAAAATTTTAGAATTCTTATCAACACAATTATAAATCATAATTCCAGAGTTATGATGATGAAGCAGATTTGAGATATATAATGGACATACATATTATATATGGACATACATATTATTGAGCCTTGAAAGTCTCAAGATATAAAATGTCATATTTTTGGACATAGTAATTTCAAGGATTTGTTTTTCTTGACTAATAATTTTTATAAAAATATTTCTTTTCTCTTTATTTTTTTCCCTTTCTGTTCTTTTATCCCAAGGGGAAGCCTAGAAAGAAGAAAAAAATAAATTCTCATTAATTGAAAAAATGTTAAATATTAGATCAATGAATCCAATACATGAGTAGAAAAGTCATTTCGGTACCTAGGATATGGACAGTATGGAGTGGTAGAAATATTTGACATTGAGTTTTGAAAAGTATTTACATATCACTCATGTAATCCTTGTGAGCTAAGGAAGGAATCAGCATTTATATAGTGCCTACTATGTTCCAGACGCTATACAAAAATGTTGTGTGGGTTTGTTTATTTTATTTTTTTCAAATATCATTGTATTTAATCTTCACCAAAACGCTGAGTGATAAATTCTATTCTTATCTCAATTATATAATTGAGGCAACAGAACTCAGGGTCACACTGAAGACAAATTCAAATTTCAGTCTTCCTGACCTCCAACCCAGTACTGGAGGTCCTTTCTGACTCTATGTCTATAATCCCATCCCATGACTCCTACATCAGATATTTAGAACCATATGAGTCTAACTCTCAAAATGTCATTGCAAAATGGGCATAATAATACTGAACCTACCTAGTATGCTTTTTTATTGTACTGTTTATTTTTTTAAAAAACACATAGCTTTATGAATCATGTTGGGAGAGAAAAATCAGAGCAAAAGGGAAAAACCATGAAAGAGTTAGAAAAAAAACAGAAAAAAGAAGTGAACATAGCATGTATTGATTTCCATTCAGGTCTTTAGCTCTTTTTCTTTATGCAGATGGCATTTTCTGTCCAAAATTTAATCCAAATTGTGATTGCTTTGTATCACTGAACCAAGTTTCTATAGTTGATCACTGTATTCTTGCTGTTATTGTGTACAATATATTCCTGGTTCTGCTTGTTTTGCTCAACATAAATTCACATAAATCTTTCCAGGTCTTCCTAAAATCTACTTGTTCATCATTTTTTTCAACAACAATAATATTCCATTACTTTCACATCATAGGTGTGTTTTGAGGAACATGCCTTTGAAATTTTAAAGCACTATATATGTGTTACATTACATTAAATTATATTAAATATATACATAATATATAAATATATTATATTAAAGAAACATAAAATATTCTCAAAATAATGTTTCATATAGTATGCTGCATAAAACTGCATTCTATTGATATGTCAGGGTTATTGTGCATTTAAACTACAGAAGTATTCTGATGCTTTAAAATCTTGTTGACCTTACACTGATTACTCCCACATTTCTAGATTGTTCTTATAGGTTTCCTTCCCTCACAATGTCTCCTTTCTCTGTTGTCACTTTTTATAACTCTAAGGGTGCTCTGCTTTTTCTTATTTCATGTTTTAAATTCTAATCTCTACTGCTGCATTTTCTGCCAGTTAACATTTTTCCCCTTCTTATATATAAAAATTTCCCCATCTATCTTTGTTTTTTGGCTCTTTACTCTCTCGCCTCTGCTGTTTTTTCATAATTTTCTCAGCTTTGCCTGGCTGACTTGGCAATATGGAACAGGGGAAAGTACCTAGAATTTTGAGGAATAACTGAATTTCAATCCTGGCTCTGATCTTGACTGCCTGTGTAATGCTGAACAAATAATTTTCCATCTTTGGCTCTCATTTCCCCCCTTCTGTAAAATGAAGGAGGGGTGATTAGTAGGCTCTTTCCCATTCTAAAATCTATGTCATGTGTTGTCAGTCAAAAATAGTTATTTTAATTAGTGAACAGTAAAATACAATACAATAAGCATTTAACAAATGCCTATTATGTGCCAGATATAATTCTGGAGATACAAATAAGAAAAAAAAAGGAAATGTGATTGTTGCCCTCAAGGGGCTTATAATCTAATGGTAGAATACAGCATCCAAATGGAAACTGTAAAGGGGAAGGGTGGAGATGCTACCTGCAGTAGCAAGTTGGTGGTGGGTACAAAACTAAGTATTGGAGTAACTAATCTTCTGAGCTATCTTTAAAAATAAGTTTTGAGAGTCATTCTTTTTCCTTTATCCTCCAGTTTTATAATCACAAGGGCAGAAGAAATTGAGAGTACTTAGGAGGTATAAGTATCAAAGCCTTTACAATCTCTGTGATGATGAGTTTCCTGGGAATGAGCTTTTCCTGGGAATATGCTGACAGTGGAGTGAAATCCAAGCAGTATAGATGATAGAAAATGATATAACAGGGGCTGAATAAAATTTTTAGTATTGCATTATCAGACACCTATCCTAGTGCTAGCTGATGTATCCCTAGAATGGGAAGCCTAACTTTTTTGTGTGTCAAGTGTCTTTTTTAGTGTTGTTAGTGTCAAGATTATTTGGTCATCTGATGAAACCTATGCAGCTCTTCTCAGAATGATGTTTTTAAAAGCATAAAACAAAATACATATAAATATAAAAGAAAGCAATTATATTGCAATAAAAATATGTATTTATAGGCATGTGCACATATGCATAATATATGTTTTACATAGGTATATATAACTACACGCACATCTTTGTACATATACATATGTATATAAATATTTTGTGTTATGTATGTATGTATATCTTTCAACTTTATGGACTCCCTGAAATCTATCCACTGATCCCAAAGGGGTTTGTGAACCACAGATCAAAAACACCTGCCTTAGAAAAAAGCCACATGCCCGTAGGCAAAGGCATACTTGAGAGGAGAGTTTCAAAATAATGAGGGACAAAATAAAATTCAAATATATAGGCATAACCACAGTGGAAAAGAAATATGAGATGTTATATTACTAAAAATGGTACTCATTTGGTGATTCCTTCTGTATCAAGCCAGTTGTCTACAATAATTAGAAGCAGATAAGATTTAATATTGGTAATCTGAACTACCTGCCTTTCTACTCACACAAGATAAGCTACTAATGACAAACATTTGTGGATTCCTCAAGAGAAATATTGTAGGACCTTTTAAATCAGGAAGCTCCATGGCCATTGTGTTAGGAAGCACTTCGTTAAAGTTTGTTTATGTTAGTATGGCTCTTGTATAACCATGAAGCAGGGCTTGCTCACCATTTCTCATCTTAGGGTCAGTATTAGGTTCCTTTGTGTGATTATGGGAAACAAATTTCAAACAATAAATCAATAAGCATATGTCAAGGGTCTACTATGTACCAGGTACTGGACTAGGTACTAGAAATATAAGGACCAAAGTAAAACCTGCCACAAATAACTTTACATTTCATTAGGAAAGAAAATATGAGCATAAACAATTGTACACAAAATAATACAAAGTGATTCGAGTGAGTCATAGTAGTATAGATAGTAACTACAGATAAGTAACAGGTCAGATTCTGCTACTTTGCCTCTTTTAAAAAATTTTTATTTATTTTTATTTTTTAATTTTTGAGATAAGACAACCATTTCCACAACAGTATAGTTAAAATGCTAGTACATTTAACTATAACTCTGTTATGCAAAACTTGTTATTCTATTTACATATACAGTAGTTATCATGTAATTTATCTTTTTTCTCTTTCCTTTCCCCCCACCCTGGAGATGGCTGTCATTAGACACAAATATGCATATATGTGTAAAAACATTCTATGCATTTTTCTATTTATCAGTTCTTTCTTTGAGTGCTGATAGTATCTCCCTATATATGTCTTTTAGAGAAATCAAAACAATTTATAATTTGCCTTTTAAGAAAGTACAGCCTAGAAGAATAGCCACAGTCTTCCACCAAAGTACATATTTTGCAATAATTCTTCACTATTTTTATCACAATCTCATATTCTAGGCTTGATTAACTTAGACTAAGAACTGATCCAACCACTGTAGGTGAGGCTAGTCTTACATAATGATTGAATAAGTGACTACCTACATATTTTTTTTCCTTGACTTCCAGAGTTCATGCTACCTGCCATATCCCTTCCCCCTTCACCATTGTGACAGGTTAATGCCTGTCACAATGTCCTCACTTTATATTAAACGTCATATCACGACATTTTAGATAAGAAAGGAATCTTAGAAATCATCTAGTTCAATGCCTTCACTTCCCAAATGAGGAAATTGAGGTCAGGGGAGGTTGAATTAATTTACCTAATCACAGAGATAATGAATAATAAAACCACAATTTAAACCCAGATTACTTAAACCCAAATTCAGTATCCTTTCAACTATATTACACCATCTGATTTAATTAAAATTAGGACCACTTTAGGACCTTAGGACCATTTTAAACTTTTATTAGACATGAAATTGTGAATTCCTCTCAAGGGCAGGGACTGTCTTTTGTCTTTCTTTATATCCCCATACCAAGCATAGTCTCTGATATATACTAAGCACTTAATAAATGTTTATTGATTGATCAAGTGACTTAAACATCAGGAAGGATATATGTATATATATATATATATATATATATATATATATATATATTTGAGCAAGGTTTAGATGAAGGAAGCAATATGAGATCTTGGGGAAGACAGGATGGAATTAGGGGCAATGTAGGCAAAAGGATAAAGAAAAGAGAAACTTGGTAGAAACCAAAACAAAACTTGGTAGGTTGTTTTTCTGGTTCACAGTTTTCCCAAGGGCCAATCTAGTTTGAGGATGCCAGAAATTTGATAGATGATATTATCTATATAGATAGTATTTATATAGATAGATGGTATCTATCTATCTATCTATCCAGTTGTATTAGTCTTGTTCTAGATACTATAGGTGGTAGGTGGTGAATAACAAAGATGAACTGCTTGCCCTCAGGAAGTTTAATTAAGGAGAGAAGATAAATAATACAAGGTAAATTTTGATGAGAGTCATATGGGAGGTTCAAAGACTAATTTTAGAGGAGGGATAACAGAAGTATTTCTGTATCCTCAAACATAACTCATCTATGCTAATATTTTGTGAGAAAAAAGAACCCTGATCATTGATTAAAATATTTAGACAGTTGGTAAATGATAGAAATTTTACTGGACATTTGAAATCTTGACATGGGGGCTGTAGTCCAAGTATGCTTTGCTCAACTCCCTCAAAGCATAGTTATATCAAAAACATCGAGCTAAAAATCAGGAAACTGTGTTCAAAATCCCATATCTGTCAATTATAGCTTCCTTAGTTTTGGGAAAATCACTTCCTATATTTTAGTTTCAGTTTCTTTTTCTATTAAAAATTCATTCTTAAAGATTTCAGAATAGATTATTTCAAATATTTCTATAAACTGGTTATAGGACAAGTGCTCTTTCACTTTTTAAAATTTTATTTTCAATTCCAAATTCTTCTTTTTTCTCCAGTCTTCCCCTCATCCATTGAGACAGCAAGAAATATGATACATATAAAGTCTACAAAATATGCTTCCTCCTCTGGCATGTTCCAAAATAAAATACACAAAAAGGCACGATTTTTTACAAAGAGGAAAAAATACTTCAATCTGTGCTCTGAGTTTATCAGTTTTCTATCTGTAGGTGAATAGAATTTTGCATCATGAGTCTTTGGAGTCATGTTGGATCATTGTTATCAGAGTTACTAAATCTTTCACAGTTGATTATCTTTATCATATTGATTTTATTGCATAGATTGTCTTTCTGGTTCTGCTCACTTCATTTTGAATCAGTTTATAACAGGTCTTTCCGGCCTTTTCTTAAACATTACCTTCATCATTTTTTACAGAAAAGAGTATTTCATCACATTCATATTCTATAACTTGTACAGCCATTCTCGGATTGATGAGCATTCCTTTAATCTCCAATTCTTTACTACAATAAAAAGAACTTTTATAAATATTTTTGTTTATATGTGTCCTTTTAGGACTTGTGTTCTTCACCTAAGATTCATGAACTTTCTTAAACTGATAACTATATCTCAATATGATTGGTTTCATTTGCAAATCTGTCTCTTTGATTTTATGCATTAAAAAGCATTATTCTCCCAAGTTATGCAGAGGCTTCACCAGGTTGCCAAAGCAGTTCATTTCACATGCAACAAAAGGTTGAGAACTCTTGCTCTAGGAGGACAATTACTTAGAAGTTGATAAAAAACAGAGTATTCCACCTATTCCCCCCATTTCCAAAGGGAAATAAAAGGAAAAAAGGCAAAGCAATATAGTATTCTGTTAAGTAAAACTATCTTTGTCTATAATAGGTCAGCAAGAACCAAGGGAGATAATTAATGTAATTTGAGATACAGAATATTAAAGCCCAAGGCAGATCAATCGTTCAAAGGATAAGTGCACATGAAAGTAAACCAAAGAGATCACTAAAAGCACTAAGGTTTTTTTCTAAGTAGTATAAATCTGGCATACATTTGATTTCTGGTTACTTGTTGTTTGACTCCATGCATAATGGAGCAAGCCAGTTCCAGGGGGTAATATGTCTAGGGAACAGCACCAAACAAAAAATAAGACAAGAAAGAAAAGTGATCACTTTGATGGAAGGAAGCCTATACTGAGAAAGTTCAGGCCTCTCATTCTTTCATTTATTCAACAAATATTTGTTAAGAAACATCTATATACAAATACCTGTGGTAGATGATGGGAAGATACAAAAATAAACATGGCTCAGAATTTACTCTTTAAAAGTTATAATCTAAAGGGAAAAGATGCTACAATTTACTATAATATAGAGGAGATAGTATAAATACAAAGAGAAAATAAAATGGTGTAAAATATGCTAGATTAATTTCTCTTGGGGACAGGGGATTCATGAAAGTCTTTATGAAGAGCTGGCATCTCAGTCCTTGAAGAAGAGATAGAATATGCTGCATTCAATAGAAATAGAAATGCTGCATTAGGAGTTTATTCTACATGTAGGGAGCAAGAGTAAGAAAAACAGATGAGAGATGACAGAATGAAAAAGCATGATGAAATTGGAGTCAGGAGATCTGAATTCTCACTTTGTCTTTGTCACTATTTGACTTTGGGCAAGTCATTTAATCTCTGGGCTCATCAGATAATCATGTGAAAAACAAGGAAGTTGGATTCAATGATCTCTAAGGCCCCTTTAAGACTATAACTCTATGATCTATGATACATGGCCTATGATTTCTGAGAACAATAAATCAGAGTAATTGAATTAGGCTAGACCAAAGAGTAAATATAAAGTATATGAGATAGAGGTTAGAAAGAAAAGAAGAAAAACAAAACCTTGTGAAGAACCTTGAATTCTGCTATTAGTAATCTAAATCTTATTTGGTAGGCAATGAAGAATAATTGTGGTTTAATCACTGTAATAGGAAAAAAAAATACTTTATTTGGAACCAAAGTACATGGGAGCACATGTGTATCCATGGACAAGTGACTCAGTTTCCCTAGACATAAATTTCTTCATCTGAAAAAAAAGCCTTTTATGATTCAAATTTATATAGCTCTTTAAAGTTCTAAATAACTAAATAAAATTATAACAGTCTAATGAAAGAGGTAGCATGGATGTCATTTCCCCCATTTAACTAAGAGGAAACTGAATCCCCCAGAAACACTGAGTTACTTCTTCAGAGTCATACAACTGGTAAATATTAGAACTTAGAAATTAATTCAGGGTTCTCAATTCAATTTGAAGTTATTTTTAACCTGAATGTTTAGAGGAAATCAATAACACTCTATCTTAGGAAGAATTCTTGCACATCGGTATGAAGAGTGGACTGGAATGAGAGTCACCATGTGTAAGATGCCTAGTACCATCTAGTCATGAAGAGATGAGGAATGAAGGAAATCTGATTAGATTTGGAGTAGAAGGTAGAGGAAAGAGGTTAGATTTATTATTGATATAGAATTTATAGGACTCAGGTGGGATAGGGTGAGCAAGAAGGAGAGAAAGACAAAGAGAGAGGCAGAGACACACAGAGACAAACCACCAAATACACCTCATTGAATGGAAGCAGCTTCAATAGGAGAACCACTGTCTATTTGATTATTGATAAATAGCAGGTTAAAGCATTGATGGGGAAGTAAGGAGAGAGAGAGAGAGATTGAAGGTTAGGTGATAGCTCTTATGCACTATTTCAAGTCAATTCAATTTGATAATCATCTAAGTTTTTCTCCCTGCTGGGCATCTGAGAATACAAAGAAAACAACACAGTTCTTGCCCTTGTGCATCTTACAGTAAAAAGGGAGGATAATGCATGTACATAAATATATATAATACAAGGTAGGCTCTGGCAGGGCAAAAGGAAAGATACAGACAATGAGCTCTAGGAAATAAGAGGAGCAAAGGAATACTTTCATCTGCTGGAATCAGGAAAGACATGGGAAAAAGGGAAAGGTCTCATAAGAGATGGATATTTGAGAAATGTGGGGTGAAGCACAGGAATATCTAGAGTTCATAAAGAAGTATGAAAGGGAAATAATGTGAAATAAAATTGGAGAGACAGGTTGAAATCATATCATGAAGGATCCTAAATAGTAACTTAATGAGTTATTATTTGATATAAGTAATGGGGATCCACTGAAAGACAAAAGATAGTCCCTTCTCTTAAAGAGCTCATTAATGGGAGAGATGATATGCAAATACTTCTGAACTAATAAGCAATACCCAAGTTAAATTGTAACTAATCAACAAAGGACATACATTAGAGGTAAGGGGATTCAGGAAAGACTGTAGAAGGTGGAATTTTAGTTGAGATTTGAAGAAATCAGCAATTCAAGAGGCAGAAAGAAAGAGGGTGAGTATGATAGGAATGGGGAAAAGCCAGTGAAAATACACCAAGTTAGGAGATGGTAAATCTTGTGTGAGGAAGAGAAAGGATGTCACTGAATCAAAGAGTATGGGGTGGGGTGTAAGGTGTAAAAAGACTTGAAAAGCAGAGGAAGGGAAGTTAGGAAGAGCACTGAACACCAAACATAGGATATTACATTTTATTTTGTAAATGACAGGTAAGCAACAGGAGTTTATTGAATAAAGGGATGATGTTTTGGGACCTATACTTTGGGAAGATCACTTTGGTTTGTTTGTTTGTTTTTAATTAAAGCTTTTTATTTGCAAAACATGCATGGGTAATTTTTCAACATTGACCCTTGCAAAGCCTTCTGTCCAGATTTTTCTCTCCTTCCCCCCATCCCCTCCCCTAGATGGCAGGTAGTCGAATACATGTTAATTATGTTAAAAATATATGACAAACCTAAAATATGTATACATATTTATACAGTTATCTTGCTGTACAAGAAAAATCAGATCTACGAAAAAAAAAAAAACCTGAGAAGGAAAACAAAATGCAAGCAAACATCAACAGAGAGTGTGAAAATGCTATGTTGTGGTCCACACTCAGATCCCACAGGTCTCTCCCTGGGTGTATATGGCTTTCTTCATCACTGAACAATTAGAACTGGTATAAAACATCTCATTGTTGAAGAGAACTAACTATGTCTATCAGAATTGATCATCATATAGTCTCGTTGTTGCCGTGTATAATGATCTCCTAGTTCTGCTGATTTCACTCAGCATCAGTCCATGCAAGTCTCTCCAGGACTCTCTGAAATCATCCTGCTGGTCATTTCTTATGGAATAACAATGTTCCATAACATTCATATACTATAATTTATTCAGCCATTCTCCAATTGATGGGCATCCACTCAGTTTCTAGCCACTACAAAAATGGCTGCCACAAACATTCTTGCACATGTAGGTCCCTTTCCCTCCCTTAAGATCTCTTTGGGATATAGGCCCAATAGAAACACTGCTGGGTCATTTTGACAGCTATGTGGAGGATGGTATGAAGTAAAGAGAAGCCAATAAATATTATGCTAAAAGTGTATTGTGCTAAAGGAAAACCAATCAGAAAACTATTGCAATTATCTAGGTGTGAAATGATAGAAAGCTTGAACTAGGGTGATGGCAATGTCAGAAGAGAGAAAAAGGCACATATTAGAGATATTACAAAGGGTAAAATTGAAAGATATTGGCCACAGATCAGATGGGTGGGTGTGAGACACAGTAAGAATTAAGAATGACACCTAGATTGTGAGCCTGATAGACTGGGAGGATAGTAGTAGCCTTGTAAGTAAAAGGGAAGCTTGGAAGGAGTAGGGTTTAGGGAGAAAGACATTGAGCTCAGTTTTGAACATGTTAAGTTTAAGAGAATTACAGGCATATCCAGTTCAAGATGTCTAATAGACAATTGGAGATTGAGACTAGAGGTCAGCTGAAAGATTAGTACCTGATTAGTAGAATTGAGATTTATCAGAGCACAGGTGATAACTAAATCCATGGGAGCTGATGAAATCAGCAAGTGAAATAATATAAAGGGGAAGGAAAAGGGGGCCAGGAGAGAATCCTGTGGGATATGAATTTTAATGTCTGACCTGGAAAAAGATACATGCAAAAAAAAAGGGTGAAGGCAGATAGGTAAGAGAACCAAGAGATTTGTGTCATGAAATCTTGGAGAGAAAAGAGCACCAGATGAACATCAGTGTCGAACTGGGATTGAGAATTGTCTTGAGTACATGCTATATGAGAATTGGTTGAAGGTACTGGATGTGCTCTATCTGTATAAGGCCTAGGGATGAAATGAGATCTTTAAAGGGATTAGTTTTAATGTGTTTAAAGGAATATTGCATGGAAAAGTAATTATATTTGTTCTATTTGATCCTGGATGACAGAATTGGAGCTTTCCAAAAATTAAAATGTGTAACAGAGGCTGGATGATGATTTAATGGATATATGGTAGTGAAGATACGTTTTTGAGTATAAGCAAGAAGAGATGGCTACTGAGGCATACTCCAATTTTATAATTCTGTGATTGTGGTTCTTTTAATTAGGAACAGAGTAAAAGTTTTAAAGAGTCTTTTAGACTTTATAAAAGAAAAACTTTCCAACAATTAGACCTATCTACAAATGGAATAGATGGTTGGTGGAGGTAGTATGTTCAAGGAAAAATTGTTGTTGGATGGCTTGCTGGATATATTAGTGAGGAGATCTCTTTCTTTTTGCCTACATTTATATTTTCGGTACTTGATGAGTTAGTCAATAAATATTCACATTTCATTTTTCTGCAAGAAACATCTGAATTAAGGAAGTGAGAGAACACAACAAAAATGTAGCATCATGAACCTCTAGATGTGGAGAAGAGCAAGAACAAAAGCAGAGGTGAAAGAGGGCAGAATAAGAAAGCATGAAGAATTCAGGGCATGGGGTGTCAGGTGCTATTGCTTTAAGACTTCTTTCTATGTACTCCACATGAATCTTGTATATACCTATTTTGTACACATCTATTTACGTACTAACTAAAATGTATCCCTCAGAATGTAAACTGCATTTTTCCTTTTTATGTGAACCTAGTTTTTAGCACAGTTCCTGGCATACACTTAGTACTGATGATTTATAACTATTTCAGCAGGTCATTTGTTCTCCCACAGGAAAGGGGACAAGGAGAGGAACAACTATAAATGATAATAAAAATAAAAATTTCAGAGCTTGAAGAGGTTAAGTTTCTCACTTGTTTCATTTCACAGAGAAGTCAACTATGGCCTAGAGAGAAATAACTTTTGGAAGGTCAAGTAGATAGTATCAGACTTGGAATCTGAATAACAACTTTGGATTCTTAGTCCAAATGTGCTTAAACTACACACATATTTCTCAATAATGACTGAGTTATGGAGATAGATCTATAGCCTTCCTGATAGGAATCTGGTCATATCTGTCTGCCCAAGAAATTTCCCTAGTTATTCATTATCTTGATTATAAAACACAGATTCTGCTGGCACTGAATTTCCTTCATAATCATCACAAAGCCACTCTTATGCACCTGGCTAAGTTCATGAGTCACTAGACAACTTATCCACCTCTTCCTGGCTACCTTCTCATGCTGGGAATGCTTTTTTTTCTCTAATTGTTGAGTTTCCAATTTGATAAAATTCCAATTTGAGGGAAAAGCACTGATAATCACTCTCCCTCTATACTTTACTCTGCCCATATCTTCTTTTATCTAAATGAATAGTTTCTTCCTCTCCCCTTCTTTTTACCATTATTTTTATATATTGTCTTCAGCTATTGAAATAAGTTCTCTAAGGGCAAGGACTTTTTCTTTTTGCCTGTATTTTTGTATTTACAGCACTTAGCACAATGTCTGGCATGTAGTAAATCAGTCAATAAACATTTATGAAGAAAATACTATGTATGCTTAATAAATGACTTCATCTTATTTTCTAGGATAATTATATGTTTCTCTACCCTTAAACATTATAAACTCCTACTGTACTATTTTAATTGATATGCTCTATAGATGACATTCCAAATCTCATCTCCAGGCCTTTTAAAGACTGTCTTCCATACCTGAAATGACCCAGAATAGGGAGACCTAGGAAAGAGCAATATTATGGAACTCAAGGGAAGAAAAGGTAGCTAATAAGAAAAGGAAATCAATAGTGTTGAAAGCCACAGAAAAGACAAGAAAGAAAGACAAATGAGAATTGATCATTGGATTTGGTGGTTTAAGAAACTCTGAAAACCTTATAGCTCTTTGAATGGAGTGATAAGAAATGAATCCTTTTTGAAAAGTACACTAGAAGGAAAAGTTAGTGGATTTTCCATCACTATATTAATGTTATAGGGAAGCCTTTGCCAAAAATTTTCCTATGTTTCACATTATTAAGATGACAAAAATGAAAGGTCTGTAGGTAGTTTTTGAAACTACAGCCTTCAAAGGAGAAAGGAGAGACTGCAAAACTTCAGTCAGTGATTCACTCTTCCAGGTTCCAGGGGATCATTTACAGTGGAGGTAGAGCCAATTCATCAAATAGTAGCCTAGTATAGTATGTGCACTATTGCAATTTTTAAGTGTAATTTTTTAAGTGTAATTTATTCATTTTCTATCAATGGATTCAGAGTTTATATGAATAAAGTATGAAAACATATGGACATTCTATCTGCCTCATGGTATTCAACATTTCAAGAAACAGAATATCCATTGAGATGAAATGGACATCCTAGAGTCCCCCAAAAAAGGAATGTTTCAAGATGAAGGAAAATTTCAGCATTTAAAGCTTTGCTACTTACTTCATCTATAGATTCAGCAGCTCATTCATTTCATTTATGCAACTAATACTGCAGCATTTTCTATGCTGAGTTTTTTTAAAAACTAGATAAATGATTCTCTTTACTTTAATCTATTGATACTTCTTGGTTCTTGAAATTTGAGTTGGGCTCCATCATCCCTAGGGACTAAATTGAGTTAAGCATTTATGGGGGGCTGCATTAACTCCTTGAGGCCACCAGGGTGCATTCAACAAGAGAAGAATAAACTAACTGCTAGGAATAGGTGCTCTGAATAGTACCCTTGTGACCAGAAAAAAGTTAATGAACCTCCTTAAGAAATAAACTTACTACCTGGGGGTGACTTCAGCACCCGGAAGAACTGTGTCCATTATTCTTACAAACTGATTTCTTATTCATTGGAGTCAGTTTATTCTTTGAGTCCCTAGTGTTCTTAACATGGAAGTCCTGAAGCTCATCGGCCCCCAGCCGACTTCACCAATTAAAGCAACTTTATCCTAGTGCTTCTGTAATGCTTTTTTTTCCCTTTGAACTGAGTCGAAGTTGTTCTCTTCCTAGCTCTTATTTTCAAGTTAAGAATATTTTGAGACTCAGTGCTTATAACACATAAGATATCCTATCTCCTGTACCTGGTTATTCAGGCATTTAAATAATAAAATTTCATCAGGTTTTTGTTGTTATTGTTTTTAGAAATGTTAACTAGGGGCAGATAGATAGTGCAATGGATAGAGCACCAGCCCTGAAGTCAGGAGGACCTGAGTTCGAATATGGTCTCAGACACTTAACATGTCCTAGCTGTTTGACCTTGGGCAAATCATTTAACCCCAATTGCCTCACCAAAAAAAAAGAAAGAAAAAAAAAGTTTAACTACATTATATGCAATTGTGAGATAATTGGATTAAATGTAAATATTGGCCAAAGAAAGGTAGAAAGGAAATTCAAAGGAACTTTTCTTTAAAAGATATGAAAATTATAGAATCATTCAATATTCTGTAACCTGTAGCCCACAGCTGAAGTTAACTTAGATTTTGGTGGATTTCTTAATATGCATCTTTCTTTGGCTAGTACTCCCACTCAAGGATTTCTTTAGGACCATTAGAGTTTGTGCCTATCTGGGCTTCCATAGCCAAAAGCAAGGATGCTTACCTATCTTGAAAGTTCTACAGGTAGCAAAACATTGAACATTATATATAATATTTTAACCATATCAAATCTCTCTCTCTCTATTTCTCTCTGTATCTCTTTCTTCTCTCTGTCTCTGTCTCTGTCTCTCTCTCCTCTGTCTCTGTCTGTCTGTTTCTTTCTCTGGCACACATACATATACAACATAAAGTTATTCCCCTTAAATTTATAGAGTTGCCAACTCTCTATTCCTTTCCATTGGGTATCTATTTTATGAAGATGTGCAGTCTTCAAGATTTATAGTAATATCTTCGGTGGAATTACCTCAAAAAGAGGAAATAAAAGAATCATTTTTGGATGGTTTGAAATAGCACCTGTGCAGGTTTCCCTATGGAAAATCAAGTCCATATTAATCAATGCTTTCTTCAGTGTGCCCTTGACTTTTTAGTACTAATTTACCTTTCTAATGTTCTATATTACTTTTCCTTCCCATAATGGATGATTGACACATATACATTATCTAAAGCTATTAGGAAGGTATTCTAACTTCAATTCTTTCTAGATTTCTTTTTATTATTGATCTAGGATCCTGGCTTAAGTTGTGTGTGATTGTGTAATTTGTAGATAACATTGGGAAGACTGAGTTATGATGTGCATTATTGTAGGAAACTCCTAATCCAGTCAATAATTCTTGCTGAAAATATGCTACAGATGATCCCATACATTTTTGTCCTTCATCAGGTTTTTGCTGCCTATTCTATTTTCTCAAGCTGCCATGGTGGATCAGTTTTGTTTACTTTAGAAAGCATAGGCATATAGTTGAAATCATTCTGCAAGCAGGCTCAAAATAAAAATGATTCTCCAACTATGCCAATTCCACTCCTCTAATTCTACTATTTCCTCTGCAACTGACCTTCTTCAGTTGTTAAGCTACATCTCAGGGCAGTAGTTTATTCCATTTTCCCAACTTGATATAAAATCAAGAATATTTATCATCATCATCATCTTCATTACAGCTAATATTTAAACAATGGTTCAAGTTTGGAGAGACACTTTACCAGTATAGTACATATAAAGAATTCTGGATTTAGCATCAGGGGCTCAAAATGTAACTACTGATTCTGCAACATACTTCCTATAAGCAATCCCCTTAAATTCTTTGGGTTTTAGTTTCTTCAATGGAAAAATGAGGGGCTAGACTAGATGACTTCTCAGATCTCCTCTGGTTCACATTCCTGCCCTTATTGTGTTTCTCTGCTAAAACAAACTCCTGATTTTGTGCTTTATTCTGCATAGCACATTCTTTCAAAGAAAGAAATGTCTTAGTTCAAGTTGTCCCTTAGCATAGAAATCTCTCTTCCTTTTCTCAGTTGCCTACTCAAAAGATCAGAGGGGAAACCTTTTAGCTCTTCATACAGGCAGCTGGGCAGAAAGGTAGAGAAAGAAATCTTGGGCAACATTTCCTGTTTCCCTATGATGACAGATGGTAGCATAGCCTCTGAAATGGTTCCCCTGAGTCTCACAAACTATTGACACATCAGATCCACTTAGCTAATCACAATGACATAATCTATGCTGTACAAAAATTTCAGAAAATCTTAAAAGATATCAGTCACAAAATGCATTCTCTGAATGGAAGACATTTGATCTAGATGAATTATTTCAGTAACTCTCTAGATTAAATTCTCATTTTTTCCACATCATTTTCTCTAACAGCTCTAGAATTATATATATATATATATATAGAACTAGAAAAAAAAATCTTAACTATTTTGCAAACATTCCTCCTTGTTTTATAGATATGGAAAATGAAGCCCAGAGAGGCTAAGGAATAATCTAAGTAAAGGTAATTGGATAATCCATAGCTTCTTCTCCAGCTCTAATAGTCTATTAACTCTGACATGCTCAATGTTAAACAATTAGATATTGGCTATTTCTACATTAGGTAGCGGGTGGTTAGAGTGTTAATTCTGAAGTCAGGAAGACTCACCTCTCAGAGTTCAAGTCTGGCCTCAGATACTTACTAGCTGTGTGACCCTAAGCAAGTCACTTAACACTGCTTACCTCAGTTTCCTCAACTGTAAAATTAGATGGAGAAGGAAATGGCAAATCACTTCAATATCTTTGCTAAGAAAATCCTAAATGAGATTACAAAGGGTCAGCTAAAACTGAAACAAGTGAACAGTAACAAATTTCTAAATTTGAATCCAGGTCTCTTTATTCACTATCCACTGTTTTTTCCATATTGTATAGTTCTTCATTAATTTTCCCTCCTAAGAGTTATATATAATGCATCCTCTTCTTCATTGTCAGATTGATATTCATAATACATATATCCCAATTCTATCATTGCCTGACCTAAAAATTTTCAGTGATTCAGGATAAAATATAAAATCAACCTGGTACCTAGAGTCCTTCATGGGGTAGCTCTCATATACATCTCCACACTCATTTCATAATAATCCATTTTGGCTGGAATATTGAGTTCATGAAAAAGAATAACTCAAAACCAAGCTGGAAATTGGATTGCTGGCAGATTGTTGAGGGCCTTTAAAAGCTGGATGTAGGAGTTTGTGTTTTATCCTAGCATCAATGGGAACTAATGGAGCTTTTCAAGCAAGGGAGTGACATGGTCAGACCTGCACCAGAGGAGAAATATCTTGTCAGGTTATAGATTGGATTAGTGAGGAGGAATGGTTAGAACCAAGTAAACCAAATAGGAGGCTATTGCAATAATCCAAGCAAGAGGATATGAATAGGGCTATTGTACAGAATATGCTATATTACAACTTTATTAAACTAGCTTTAAAAGATAGTTTCTCCTCACAGAATACATCTATCTAGTTTGCTAAAACACAGTTATTCTAAAGTTATTCTTGAATATGTTGCAAGATTCAATTAATTTCAACAGCATTTATAATGTGCCTACTATGTGAAAGGTATTGTGTTAAGCAATGGAGAACAAAGACAAAAACAAAATGGTCCCTGACCTCAACAAGCCCAATTATGCAACTATCAAAGTTCCCCTCTAGTCACATCCATCCTGATTTTTTCTTTGAATTGGGCCCAGAAATTAAATTAATGTTATTATTTTATCAAACTTTCCAAAATTATTTTATAGATCTAGAAAAAAATAACAAAATTTATCTGGAAAAATAAAAAGTCAAGATTATCAGGAGTAATAAAAAAAATACAAAGGATAGTGGTCTAACAGTCCAAGAAATAAAACTACATTATAAAGCAACAGTTATCAAAACCATTTGGTACTGGCTAAGAAATAGAGTGGCAGATCAGTGGAATAGCTTAGATACATATGACACAATAATCAATGACTATAGTATCTAATACTTGATAACCCCCCCCCCAAACTCTGGCTTATGAAATAAAAACTCATTATTTCACAAAAATTGCTGGGAAAACTGGAAAATAGTATGTGAGAAACTTGGCATAGACCTACTTCTTATACACCATACCAAAATAAGGCCAAAATAAATACATGATTTGAATACAAAGAGTGATACCATAAGCAAATTAGAAGAGCAAGGGATATTTTACCAATCAGATCTTTGGAGAAGGGATAATTTTATGACAAAAGATGAACTAGAGAATATTATAAAATGCAAATTGGACTAATAAATAATTAAATTAAATAAAAAAGTTTCTGCACAAACAAAACCAACACAAAAAAAAGATTAAAAGGGAAGTACAAAGCTGGGGAAAATTATTTACAGTCATATTTCTGACAAAGACCTTATTTCTAAAATACATGAAGAACTGTATCAAATTTATAGGAATACAAGTCATTCCCCAATTGATAAATGGTCAAAGGATATGAACAGACAATGTTCAGATGATTAAAGTCATCTATACTCATATGATAAAAATGCTTTAAATCATTAATTTTTTGACTGCTTTTTTATTGTAGCAAGTTTATTTTTAATATATATTGCTTTAGGAATTATGTTGGGAGAGAAAAATCAGCAAAAGGGAAAAATCATGGGAGAGATTAAAAAAAAAACAGAAAAAAAGAACTGAACATAGCATGTGCTGATTTGCATTCAGGCTCCTTAGATCTTTTTCTGGATGTAGATGGCATTTTCTGTTCAAAGTCTTTTAGAATTGCTTTGGATCATTGAACTCCTGAGAAGAACGAAGACTTTCATAGGTGATCATCACAGATTCTTGCTTTTATTGGATACAATGTATTCCTGGTTCTGCTTGTTTCACTCAGCATCAGTTCATGTAAATCTTTCCAGCCTTTCTAAAATCAGCTCATTCATCATTTTTTATATTCTATTACTTTCACATACTGTAGCTTACTCAGCCATTCTTCAATTGATGGGCTTTTACTCACTTTCCTAATTCTTTGCCACCACAAAAAAAAATTGCTACAAAAATTTCTGTACATGTGGGTCCTTTTCCCTCCTTTATGATTTCCTGAGATACAAACCCAGTAATGGCACTGCTAGGTCAAAGGGCATGCACAGTTTTATAGCACTTTGGCCATAGTTCCATTGCTTTCTAGAATGGTTGGATTGTTTCACAACTCCAACAACAATGCATTAGTGTATCAGTTTTCCCACATCCCCTCATACATTTATCATTATCTTTTCCTGTCATCTTAGCCAATTTGAAAGTTGTGAAGTAGTACTCACAGTTGTTTTAATTTGCGTTTCTTTAATCAATAGTGATTAAGAGCATTTTTTCCATATAACTATAAATGGCTTTAATTTTATCATCGGATGCATTGTTGGTGGAGCTGTGAATGGATCCAACCATTCTGGAGAGCAATTTGGAACTATGCTCAAAAAGTTATTAAACTGTGCATATCCTTTGACCCAGCAGTGTTTCTATTGGGCTTATATCCCAAAGAAATCATGAAGGAAGGAAAGGGCCCCACATGTGCAAGAATGTTTGTGGCAGCCCTTTTTGTAGTGGCAAGAAACTGGAAATTGAAAGGATGCCCATCAATTGGAGAGTGGCTGAATAAATTATGGTATATGAATGTTATGGAATATTATTGTTCTGTAAGAAACGACCAGCAGGATGATTTCATAGAGGCCTGGAGAGACTTGCATGGACTGATGCTGAGTGAAATCAGCAGAACCAGAAGATCATCATACACGGCAACAACAATACTATATGACGATCAATTCTGATGGACATGGCTCTCTTCAACAATGAGATGTTTCAAACCACTTCCAATTGTTCAGTGAAGAAAGCCATATACACCCAGAGAGAGAGATGTGAAATGTGGACCACAACATAACATTCTCATACTCCTTGATTGATGTTTGGTTACATTGTGTTTCCTTTATCTGATATGTCTTCTGTGTAGACATGATTTTTCTTGCACAACGATGATAAGTTTGGAAATATGTATACATATATTCGATTTGCCAATATTTTAACATAATTAACATGTAGTGGATATCCTGCCATCTAGGGGAGGGGTGGGGAGTTGGGGGGAAAAATCTGTAACAGAAAGCTATGTAAGGGTTGATGTTGAAAAATTACCCATACATATGTTTTGTAAATAAAATAAAATTTTAAAAAAGGGAGAAGAAAGGAAAAGTATGTGATATAAATGCGCATTTGTAATATAAAAATTATCATCTGAAAATTATCTGTTCATATCCTTTGACCATTTATCAGTTGGGGAATGATTTATATTCTTATAAATTTGACAGAGTTCTTTATATATTTTAGAAATGAGAATTTTATCAGAAATAGTCTATAAAGATTTTTTCCCAACTTTGAACTTCCCTTTTAATCTTGTTTCTGTTGGTTTTGTTGATGCAACAACTTTTTAATTTAATGTAATCAAAGTTATCCGTTTAGTCTTTCATAATGTTCTGTAGTTCTTCTTCAGCCATAAATTCCTCCCTTCTCCAAAGATCTGGTAGGGAAACTGTCCCTTGTTCTCCTAATTTGTTTATGCATCATCCTTTATGCCTAAGCCTTGTATCCATTTTGACCTTATTTTGGTATGCGGTGTAAGATGTAGGTATGTGTCAATTTTCTTATATATTATTTTCCATTTTCCCCAGCAATTTTTGTCATGTAGTGAGTTCTTATTCCAGAAGCAGGAGTTTGGGGATTTATCAAATACTAGATTGCTATAAGCCTTGATTATTGTGTTGTATATCTAATCAATTCCACTGATCCACTACTCTTATTTCTTAGCCAGTACCAAATGGTTTTGATTACTGCTGCTTTATAATGTAGTTTTAGGCTTGGTATTGCTAAGTCACCATCCTTTGCATATTTTTTTCATTAATTCCTTTGATATTTTTGACCTTTTGTTCCTCCAGATGAATTTTATTATTATTTTTCTAGTTCTATAAAATATTTTTTTTAGCATTTTGATTGGTATGGCACTGAATAAGTAGACCAATTTAGGCAGAATTGATATTTTTATGATATTAACTTGTGCTACCCTTGAGCAATTGATAGTTTTTCAATTGTTTAGATCTGACATTATTTGTGTGAGAAGTATTTTGTAATTCTGTTCATATTGTTCTTGGGTTTGTTTTAGCAGGTAGACTCCCAAGTATTTTATTTTGTATACAGTAATTTTAAATGGAATTTTTCTTTTTATATCTTGCTGATAGGCTGTATCAGTAATATATAGAGGCTGATAATTTGTGTGAGTTTATTTATAATCTGCAACTTTGCTAAAGCTTTGAATTATTTCCAATAGGTTTTTGGATGATTTTCTAGGATTCTCTAAGTATAACATCATATCATCTGCAAAGAGTGATAGTTTTATTCCTCATTGCCTATTCTGATTCCTTTAATTTCTTTTTCTTAAAGAACAAATTTAAAAACAGCAGTTAAACACCAAATTTGAAATTCTAAAAATAAAAGGGAAGATTAGTAAAATTGAAAGTAAGAAAACTATTGAATTAATAAATAAAACTAAGAGTTGCTTTTATGAAAAAACAAACAAATGGATAAACCTTTAGTTAATTTGATTAGAAAAAGAAAAGAGGAAAATCAAATTGTTAGTCTCCAAAATGAAAAAAAGGAGTACTTTCAACAAATGAAGAGGAAATTAGAGCAATAATTAGGAGTTACTTTGCCCAACTTTATGTCAATAAATTTGATAATCTAAATGAAATGGGGAAATGCCTACAAAAATATAGATTGTCCAGATTAATAGAAGAGGATATAATTTATTTAAATCATCCCATTTTAGAAAAAGAAATGGACAAGCTATTAATCAACTCTAAGAAAAAATCTCCAGGGCCAGATGGATTTACATATGAATTCTACCAAACATTTAAAGAACAATTAAGTTCTATACTATGCAAACTATTTTAAAAAATAGAGAAAGAAGGACTTCTAAAAAATTCCTTTAATGACACAGACATGGTACTGATACCTAAACTAGGTAGAATGAAAACAGAGAAAGAAAATTATAGACCAATTTCCCTAATGAATATTGTGTATTTCAAAATAAGGTTGAAATGGGTTAATGATCTAGACATAAAGAGTGATATTATAAGCAAATTAGAAAAACATAAGATAGTTTACCTCTCAGATGTATGGAAGAGGAAGGAATTTGTGACCAAAGAAAAACTGGAGATTATTATTAATCACAAAATAGATAATTTTGTTTATATTAAATTAAAAAAGTTTTTCTACAAACAAAACCGATCCAGACAAGATGAGAAGGGAAGCAATAAACTTGGAAAACATTTTTACATTCAAGGGTTCTGATAAAGGCCTCATTTCTAAAATATATAGAGAATTGCCTCAAATTTATAAAAATTCCAACTATTCTCCAATTGATAAATGGTCAAAGATTATGAACAGACAATTTTCAGATGAAGAAATTAAAACCATCTCTAGTCATATGAAAAGGTGCTCTAAATCATTATTATTCAGATAAATGCAAATGAAGACAACTCTGAGATACCACTACACATCTCTCAGATTGTCTAAGATGACAGGAAAAGGTAATGATGAATGTTGGTGGAATTGTTGGTGGAACTGTGAATGGATCCAATCATTCTGGAGAGTAATTTGGAACTATGCCCAAAGAGTTATCAAACTGTGCATACCCTTTGATCCAGCAGTGTTTCTACTTGGCTTATATTCCAAAGAGATCTTAAAGGAGGGAAAGGGACCCACATGTGCAAAAATATTTGTGGCAGCCCTTTTTATAGTGGCAAGAAACTGGAAACTGAATGGATGCTCATCAGTTGGAGAATGGCTGAATAAATTAGGGTTTATGAATAGTATGGAATATTATTGTTCTGTAAGAAACGATCAGCAGGATGATTTCAGAGAGGTCTGGAGAGACTGATACTAAGTGAAATGAGCAGAACCAGAAAATCATTATAAACAGCAACAAACAAGATTTTACAATGATCAAATCTGATGTATGTGAGCCTTTCCAATAATGAGATGATTGAGGCCAGTTCCCATGATCGTGTGATGAAGAGAGCCATCTTTGCCCAGAGAGAGGTCTGTGGCAACTGATTGTGGATCACAACATAGCATTTTCACTCTTTTTGTTATTGTTTACTTGCATTTTGTTTTCTTTCTCATTTTTTCCTTTTTCATATGATTTTTCTTGTGCAGTAAGATTATTGTATCAATATGTATACATATTTAGATTCAACACGTTTTAACATGTTTAACATGTATCACTTGCTATCTAGGGGAGGGGTGAGGTGAGGAAAAGGAAGGGAAAATTTGGAACACAAGGTTTTATAAGGGCAAATGTAAAAAAAATTATCCATGCATATGTTTTGAAAATAAAGAGCTTTAATAAAATAAAAGAAATGTGTATTTAAATAAATAATGTACATGTATAACCAGAAAAATAAAGAAAATAATTTTAAAAATAGTATCATTTTATTTCTGGGAAGAGGATTTTAAAATGCCCTTCCCAAGTCACCACTTCCTTTCATGTGTTGTTTTTCCCCTATTAGAATGGAGGCTCTATGTGGGAGCTCTCTATATTGTTGCTCTTGACATTATTGCATTCCTTAGTCCAGAGAATTCCATTTAGTACTTAATGTTCATTTCTGCACTATATATTCCAGCCAAATTTACTTAGTTTCTTCAGCTGTAAAATGGATATCGTTACAGGTAGAGTTATTATAAGGACCAAATAATGTAATATCTGAAAACTGATTCAGCACAGTCTGACACATACTAGCTATTATACAAATCTTTATCTCCGTCTCCCCTTCCCTGTCTTTAATCCTTGATGATGCTCTCTTACCCCTAAAATTATGTTGTGTTTATATATGGAAGAATGGCTGAAAGAGCAAAACTACCTCCCTTGTTTTTTTCTGGACTTATCACCCAAAGGCTCATCGTGCTTGTTTCTTTCATTTAGAACCTTTGACTTACTTCCCTTCAGTTCACATGATACCTGTGGCTTACTTATTTATTTACCTGAAAACATGTTAGGTTATCAGAATTGAATGTAAGCTCCTGAATAGAGGAACCATGTTAAATTCTTTGCTTTATATATTACAATCATATCATATAGGGAAAAAAACAGCAGTTGTTGAATAATTATATGTTAAGTTGAAATGAATTAGCTAGCAAATGTATTCTCATAAAATACTTGGGAAATGTTAAAGCATAATTTAAATTTGTTATGATTATTATAATTCATTTTTATTATGAATTTAACATCAACAAATATAAAGATTAAAGATATAAAAAAGAACAAGGATTATATAAGAAATAGTCAACTTCTGTATTCTATAGTTTTTAAAAGATGTGCAAATATCAAATTTAGCAAAGTAAATTCAAAATTACTCTATTGTATCTCTTATGAGTCTTTTTTCTTCTGTGAATTAAAATTTTTTTGATGCTCGATTTTATGTCCATCACTATCTTTCCCTCTTTCCAAAGTTTAAGACCTCTCTTTTAATACAAAGTAAATAACAATCCTAATTTTAATTCTCAGAGTCATTTTCTTGTTGGTTAGCTCTTTTGAGATCATTTGGATGGCTTGGGGAATTTTTTTGGGGAAAAAGGAGTTGTTTTGACCCCATTTGAATTTTTTGAGTGGGGAGGTTTTTTGCTTTGTTTATTTCTTTCTTTGGGGGGGGGGCAAAGACACTGTAGTGGTTTACCATTCCTTTCTCCACTTCATTTTGCAGATGAGGAAACTGAAAGAAAACAGGATTAGGTGATTTGTTCAGTCACACAATTAGTAAGTTTCTGAGGTCACATTTGAATTCAGGAAGATGAGTTCTTCCTAATTCTAGGCACAGCATCCTATGAATTATGGTACTAGTTTAATGGCTTACAAAGAAGTTATAAATTTGTGGTAGAAAAATCAGAACATCGATCCATATCCTTTGCTTTCAAGATCACACCAAGTAGCCTTTTTCTGCTGAATGCAAATAGGGAAGAGTGCTATTCAGAGAAAACCTTTAAATAACAAATGGACCTTTAAAATAATAATAAAAAGGCCTTTAATATTAAAGAATAGGAACGATCACTCCTAATTTATTTGTTTTGTAAATCCATGTTTTTGTAGGAATTGAGCTTGTGTAAAATGAAACTACTTTGTAAATATCACAGGCACCTAGGCCAAAACAAACCTTCTAGACTGGATAATGGTGAATACATATTGGGTCTTGGGGCAAAGCACTGTGATACCTACCTAGGCAACCTCTATGCTATAGTACAGTATGGCTTAACAAAGAAAAATAATCCAGAGTAAAAAGCTAATAGTTTAGTTATAGGATTAGTACTGCTCAACTGCAGAGGCTTTGCAAATGAGTCTTCAGTTATCTGCCCAATGGTTAAGTTACTAGTATTCTGAGATTTGATGATTATCCAGGTCTTTATTCTTAAAGACAGGTAACTTTATCCCACCTAAGTACAAGACTAAATCCATTATCCAGTTCCTTTTGTGCATTTTTATATATGAGATAGATAACAAGCCCTATTGTAATTGTAGAAAACCAAGAGGTTGAGGGCTATATAAATAGAATATAAATTGGGGACATGAAGACTTCTTTCTGTGGATGTAAAAATGTTAGTCATCCTGAGTGTTGTTCTCCAACATAGAGGGCAATCATGTAAAGAACAGAGAGGGACAGTTCACAGAGCTTTAGATCTCCTATGACCCTTCTCAGGTCCTGAGGGAAATCTGGGAATAATTAGAATTGTTTTGATGTTCAATTTTAGACTGCAATCAGGATTTCCAGTTGGACAAAGGAATGAAATAATTTATAAATACTCATGTAATAAAGAGTTGGATGCTAAACTTAGAGACCCAGCTGCTCATAAAAGTGCTTAGTCACATTGTTTCCATAGTCCTATAGTTTGATTACTTTGGCATCTCTGTTTAAGAAGCAAAAAAGGGAGGGGGAGAGGTTTCAAGGAGAATTAAATGTGGGTGAAAAGATCTCCCTTGTTTGCCAGATTGTGTGTGACATCAGACACAGGAGGACCATGTGATTTCTAGGATTTTAAAGCAACAATAGAGATCAGCTTGTTATTTTGAATGAAAAAGAAAAAAATTAAAAACAAAAAAAAAACCAAAATACCAGTTGAGTGACTATCGCATAGTCATCACCTGGTTTTCTCTTTAAGTTCACTCTCAGAGTAAAAAGCAAAAATTCACATCCTGGAGTGGTAGGCTTCTTTCTGTCAGGAAGAGCCACTCAGAATATTATTCCAATAGCAATCCCATCTCACAGACACTAAGGAGCCCAAAACACCAGCAGGCTGTCTCCTTCCTACATCTTTCCCAATTCAATTCAACTAACATTTATTCAGTATCTATGATGTATTTGCCATAGTTCTAGTGCTAGTGAGAGAAAATAAATACAAGGCCCTTGCCTTCATGGAGTTTACAACCTTTGTGGTTTCAGTTATAACTTGGACTTCTGGTGTCAGATTGATTGTTGTTTGCTGTTTGTCTTTTGTTCTGGAAGAGAATCAGTGACATCAGGAGAATAATGTCTTGATTTACGAGTCAATTGGATTTAAATAGGCAGAGCTGTATAAAGTCAACAGCTTCCTTCTCTCCTCCAGTCAACAGGGTCTAGTGTCAAGACATGGGTTAAGGTGACTAGTGATGGCCCAGGATGTAGTGGGAGACCTTGGCCTTTATAAGCTAAGGTCTTTCCAAAGTTTCAATTTGTCTGAAGCAATGAGCATTCAGTGATTAAAAGCTAGGTAAGAATTGGGAAAAAAGATGGCCTTATTTTCATTTGAAGGTGGAGCTGGGAATGAGAGGTATCTTCAGAGCAGAATACATTCTACATACACTTAGATGGCATGATTGATAAAATGCTGAGCCTGTATCAGAAAAACTAGTTTAGATCTGATGTCAAATACTTAGCTCAACTCAGGATAGCTGTGTTATCCTGGATAAGTCAGTTAACCCTGATTGCCTCAGTTCCTCATCTGTAACACAAGGAAATAGCAAGCTGCTCCACTATCTTTGTTAAAATCCTGAGGAGGGTCACAGAGAGTTGGATGTGACTGAAATGACTGAACAATCCAGGCCAGGTACAGTTATATCTGGAAACAAGTTGATGTATTCTTCCACCTCTGGAATTTTACCCCAGCCCTTGTAACTCTTTCAATAACTTTCAACATCCAAAAAGAGTTAATTATGAGGCAGGGATGGGGGGAGCCCAATGATAAGGTGAAGTTGAGACAGAAGACAAGCCACAAGAAATAAATAGAACCCCTGGAAATGGTGTCACTTCCACTGGAACATAAAGTTAATAGATTTTGGACCAAATGACTGCAGTTGGTGAGAAAGCATTACCACCTTTGTTGGGATCAGCTCTGAAGCTTTTTATTACCAATTTATATTCATCCTAAACTCCAGGAATTGTAATATTTTTAGTAGCCACCAAAGGCCTTTCCATAATAGAAAGTTACTCTTAGCAAAGAAGAAATCTCATATATGAAATGTTCTATTATAACCCTTTTAATTCTAACATACTGGTTCTCAATTATTTACTATTCTTTCCTCTGTATTGCTCGTTTGTACATATCTGTTTGTTTATTGTCTCTCTTATTAGGTCTTTGAGAGAAGGAATTTCTTTTGCCTTTTTTTTCTATTCCCAGTGCTTAGAAAAGTTCCTGGCACATAGCAGAAACTTAAAAATGCTTATTATTTGACAAATATAAAAATAAATGATACATTACAATCTATGCATAAACCTGAATTAAACTCTCATCAATGCATTCACTATCTTTTTGTGAAAGTGGACACATATATTAACTTGTAGTATAGACACATGAATGTGGAAAACTTAGGTGTTTGGAGTAACTCACAATTATGGATTACAGGCCTTAATAACATTGATTCAGGACCATCTGAACACATAAAACTGCTTCTCCCTTAACTACTTTTAGTCTCTTATTCTCTGGAATCTTTCTGGCCTAATCTTTTCTGCTCTTGGACTGATACAAGTCCTTTCAATATACAATCACCCTTTGAGAAAGTGTATTGAGAAAGGACATCAAGAAAGTGTCATACTATTGTCTCAGTTATAACTTTCCTTAAAGCCAGATATCTATAAAATTCATCATTATGAGCTTCTCTGTACATTGATGAGAAAACTACCCAATTTTTCACTAGTCAGGACTTTGTAACATCCAATCAACTATCAACCAGCCATTTCTACTACAAACCAGATGTAAAGCCCATATTTTCTCTTTCTGTCTTTCCCTCCCATGCCAAAGAAGGCAGAAGAGACTAGCAGTCATTGCTCACAATGTAAATGACTCTAAAGGGCAAGCAATTCAGCTATTTTCCAATGAAAATCAGTTTTTCTTCATCCAATTAGGAAGTGGCAGCTGTAGTCTTTTCCTCAACTGACTCAGCAAATGCTAGTTTCTTTTTTTTAATTTTTTTTTATTAAAGCTTTTTATTTGTATAACATATGCATGGGTAGTTCCCCAGCGTTGATCTTTACAAAGTTTTCCATTACAAATTTTACCCCCAGTCCCCTCCCCTCCCCTCCCCTAGATGGCAGGAAGTCCACTACATGTTAATAATGTTAAAATACTTGACAAGTTATGCAAGGAAAATCCTATCTACAAGAAAAAAAAGAAAATCAGAAAAAGGCAACACAATGCAAGCAAATGTCAATAGAGATCATGAAAATGTTACGTTGTGGTCCATATTTCATATCCCTCTCTCTGGGTGTATCATGGTTTTCAAATGCTAGTTTCTTAACCCAGCTCCCTGAGATCTGTATTTTCCATTTCCTACTGAGAATTTGCTCAATTGTCTTCCCCAGCAAGGTTCTTCATCTGTCTTCACCTCTCAAATCAGGGCTTCTTGGTACTCAGGAACTCAACTTTCCAGAAGTAAGTGGAAAAACTCACCAGTTTTCTTCTTCTGTTAGTTATGTCAATTCTGATAACAAATGGCCAAAGAGTCACAGAGGTTTTGCAACCATTGTCAACTCCAAAAATGCCAAAGAGCTTACAATGGTTATAAGCAAAAAGCTTTCCTTATTCCACTGGAGGAGAGAATTACACACATCAGGGTTTCCTCTAGTAGGAAACACCAGGCAGTGAGAGTAAACCTTGATTTATATAATGTAGCTAGAACCAAACAGAATAGTATAGCAAGAGTGGTAAGGCACAGCCACAACAATGAGGCAAGATTGTCTCATGATAAAAAGGGCATTCACAGCAGGACTTCGTGTTTTGATGCTTACTTGAGCTCAGGGACCATCAGTTCTGTGATTTAATTGCAGCAATGTTCATTCAGAGGGGGAGTACAAAGGATTATTGTTATGCCAAACTCAGGGCACAACTTGTTTTCTGGAATGAGAGTTTTGGAAAAGATGGTGTCCTCTAATAGTAAAATAGAAGAGTAAAAAGCATCTTTTTTGGCTGCAGCATCAGCCATTTCTTCCTCAACAAGGTCTTCTTAATATTTTGCAACTTTGATATCTACTTCTTTATACTCGTTTGGAACAAATTTTTAGTGAATGAATAAATTTCCTGTTTTAGTTAACAAACTGTTTACTTAAGAATAGTGCATCACCTTATACCCTTTAACAAGGTGACTGAAACTTTAACAACATTTTTGCAAAAATCTATCTTCTGTCCCTTTTGCCAACTAAATTGCTTCCATATCATCTGAAAACTGATTTTTTGCACATGAATATTGATAACTTTTTATTAAATATAAATTCTTTCCCTTCCATTGAAGCCATTGAACTAATTCATCTAAGAAAATACAGTCTTTCCAATGTTTTTCCCCCTTCTTTGTGCAAAACTATTCTGCCTCTTTTAGTAGCCAATCTGTTCCTATCTTAAAGAAATGGTATGTTACTCAATTTTCCCTTGGTATTGAAGTTAATCAGAGCAGTTTACATCAATTAATATTTACTTAATTGGTTTTATTTCAATGCAATCCAATACTATTATTTCTCACGTATTTACTATGTGCAAAACATTCTGTTAGATGTAGTATATATAATAACAGAAACAAAGTAGTCCTTACCTTCAAAGAACTCATAATGTTATTTTGAGATATGCAATATCAGAACTGTATGTATTTTGAAAAAAGCTAGTCAATCTCAGGTGTAAATGTTTCAAACAATTTGAAGGCCATCCAAACATGAGAGACCCTTTATCTAAAGTTAGGAGACGAGTTGGATTGATTTGTCTAGAGACCAATTTCAATAGAAGAGAATATATGAATGAGAGTAATAGGGTATAAGATTGGAACAGTAAATAGGAAACATATTGTGGAGAATTTTACAAACCAGCCAAAGTTGCCATCTTTTTTCCTAGAGGCAATCAGGAGACATTGAAAAACTTAAATGTAGGGTGACCTTGTTAGAAATATGTTTTAGTAAAATAAATTTGATAACTTGTGTAATAGACTAAGGAAGGGAAAAACTAGAGAAAGAAATACAAGTTAGGCTAAGACATTATTGCAGTAATCCAATAGGCAATAAAGGCCTCAACCAAAGATAGAGGCTAGATTTGTCTGCTTTTTGTTTTTTGTTGTTTGAGACTGTGTATTATCTTGCTCACTATGGAAATGTTGCTCCTATTCACATACCAAATACCATTATGTACTGACACAAGAACTTTGAGCTGTTCCAATTCTTACTTTATTAGGTTCATCCTTCCTTAAGTGTTCTGGTAGCCTCTACTTTCCACTCCCTATCATTCCTGAGGGCTTAATATATTGGTGCCAATGTAATTTTGTTTTCCCCACTGTGGGTTAAAAAGGCATGACTCTAAAAACTATGAGACTATATCAAGGTTCTGATACTTATTACCTGTATGACTTTGGGCAGGTTATTTTGTCTCTATGTACCTTGATTTCCTCATTTTAAAATGGAAGTATTGGTTTAGATAATAACTTATGTCCCTTCCAAATTCAAATGTTGAATCTAAATAAAGTCACTATTTTTCCCAATTTTTGATGTTTTTGTCATATATTTTCATTTTTAAATGTCATTTCTTAACACTAATCAATACTCAGGTAATATTTGACTTCTTATAATACATTCAGCATCTGCATTTTTCTTATCCTCCCAAAAGGGGGAAGTATATTTCATTATTTGCCCTCCAACTCCAAGTTTAGTCCTTGAATTTAATCTTACTTCATCTGATTATGAGCATTGTCTTCATCATGGTTTGACTGTTTTTGCTGTGCCTCAATTCATACAAATCTTTCCAAGTTTTCTTGTGAATTCCTCATATTTATTATTCCCTCTTCAGTCATATTCATTTATCATTTTTTACTAGCTCAAGAAAGTGCTTCTATTAATATTTTGGTATCTTTGATCTTACATTCTATTTTTAATATGCAAATCCAAAAGAAGCTGATTTTTAAATAAGCATATCTGACATTTTCATGAAAATAAATATTGTCTCTTTTGACAGTCATCTTGTGAGGTTATATGCTTGTTAAAGTGATATTGTTGTTTTTTTTTTTTTTTTTTTTTTTTTTTTTTTTTTGCTGAGGCAATTGAGGTTAAGTGACTTGCCCAGGGTCACACAGCTAGGGAATGTTAAGTGTCTGAGACCAGATTTGAACCCAGGTCCTCCTGACTTCAGGGCTGGTGCTCTATCCACTGCGCCACCTAGCTGCCCTGATATTGTTGTTTACAATATTCCTAGAGGTCCTTTTTGGAAATTCTCTTCAAGTCAAGGCAACATTTGTGAGTTAATTATTTGTTTGTTTGTTTATTATGCATTTATTAAACATTTACCCTGTGCCAAGCATTGTGTTAAATGCTGAGGATACAAAGAAAGCTGAAAGATAGTCCCTTCTTTTAAGAAGTTCACAGTCTAATGGGGAGACAACATTCAAACAACTATACAAATTACATACAGGATCAAGTGGAGAGATTCTAAAGAGTACCACCAGAGACTATAGTACCTTATTTTGCCTATCTTTAAATAAAATAGTTTTTTGTAAGTGAATTTATTCTCTGAAATAGTAAAACAATTCACAAATATCAAGTGGGTGAAGATAGTTTGACTAACTTGATTTTTTTTTTATTTAAAGCTTTTTATTTACAAAACATATGAGTGACCTTTCAACATTGACCTTTGCAAAAACTTTTTTTTTCCCAAGCTTTTCCTTTCCTTCCCCCCACCCCCCACACCTAGATGACAGGTAATCTAATACATGCTAAATAGGATAAATTATATGACAAATACAATACATGTATACATATCTATACAGTTATCTTACTGCACAAGAAACATCAGATCTAGAAAGAGAAGAAGAAAAAAACAACCTAAGAAGGAAAACAAAATGCATGGAAAGCGTTAAAATGCTGTGTTGTGGTTCACACTCAGTTCCCACAGGCCTCTCTCTGGATGTATATGACTATCTTTATTGCAGAACAACTGGTTTGAATCACATCATTGTTGAAGAGAACCATGTCCATCAAAATTGATCATCGTATAGTCTTGTTGCTGTGTATAATGTTCTCCTGGTTCTGCTGATTTCACTCAGCATCAGTTCATGCAAGTCTCTCCAGTCCTCTCTGAAATCCTCCTGTTGGTCATTTCTTACAGAACAATAATATTCCATAACATTCATATACCATAATTTATTCAGCCATTCTCCAATTGATGGGCATCTTTTCAATTTCCAGTTTCTTGACACTACAAAAAGGGCTGCCACAAACATTTTTGCACATGTGGGTCCCTTTCCCTCCTTTAAAATCTCTTTGGGATATAGGCCCAGTAGAAACACTGCTGGGTCAAAAGGTATGCACAGTTTGATAACTTTTTGAGCATAGCTCCAAATTGTTCTCCAGAATAGTTGGATCTGTTCACAGTTCCACCAACAATGTATCAGTGTCCCAGTTTTCCCACATCCCCTCCAACAGTTATCATTATCATTTCCTGTCATTTTAGCCAATCTGACAGGTGTGTAGTGGTATCTCAGAGTTAAGACTAACTTGATTTTGAAATAATGATAGGAATTTTCTTATTCTTGTGAGGACTTTAAATGGCTCTATTCCCAAAGAGGAGGGCAGGATATTGCAAAGTATACCCTCATTTAAAGTGTCTACTTTGTATGACAGCCAGATGCATAGATAGGTTTTTAATGCCTGTTTTAATAAATCAATCAATAAACATTTATTAAGCACTTATTATGTCCCAAGCACTGTGATAAATTTGGGAGATACAAAAATGGTCAAAATGCAGTTCTTGTCTTCAAAAAGCTCACAGTCTAATGAGGGAGACCACAAGCAAACAAATATATATAAACTCTATGATGGAAAAACAGGAATTAATTAAAAGGAGGAAGATACTAGAATTAGGAGTTTTAGGGAAAGTGTTCCTCTAGAAGATAAGATTTAATTTGGGATTTGAAAAATGCCTGGCTAATTAGTCTGGCTAAAGAAGCCAGACTAATGTTACAGTCATATCTTTGGTTTTATAGTACCAACCATCATCTCCATGCTTATCATTAGCTACAGAGGACTAAACTGATTTTAATTCAGTTAGCCATTTGACTTGCATCTTTGTTTTAAAGTCCTCCTTGACCACTTTCTTATCTACCTTGGTTTGGTGTTCCACTCTTTCATCACAGGTGGCATTTATTCTAGGTATCTGATCCTAGTTGAGTTTCCCTTCATGTTTTAAAAAAATGTAAAAGGAAAGAGAAGAAAAGTCTAGCATGAATAAGAATCTACCCTTTCACTATCATCTCTTATCAGCCCATTATACCTATAGAGTTGAGGAATGTTTTCCTCTTACACTTTATATCTCACAAGCTGTATCTCTTTTCTGGTTTTAGGTTTCTTGATCTCATCCCTAAACAGTTGTATGGTTTCTTTGTGTGTGCTCTTAGAGACTTGGCCTGTTTTCCACTTTTGGGGGGAACATTCCCATCAGCCTTTTCCATCTCATGACAATTCCTAGTTCTGCCAGCTTGGCATCCTGTTACTCTTCCTAGTCTACAAGTGGTATGAGCTTTTGTTCTTGTGACCACTGATGTGTTTCATTAAGGTCTATTCAGTTCTCTTAACCTCCTGTGCTTTCTCAATTGTCCTTATATCAAATCCTTTCTACTAGTGTTCAGAGGCTTGCTGAAGTGAACAAAATAAAAGAACTTGAAAATTATAGGGGGACCGCATATCATCTAAACTGGCCCACACCTGAGCACACTAGCACCCTGGCAAATGATCAGAGAGTCTATAATGCAATATTATTACCAAAACCAACCTATTCCACTTTTGAATAACTCTAATTGTCTGAAAGTATTTTTCCTCCTTTATATCTAACCAAAATCTCCTGGCTTCTCTTCCACTATGGCCTCTGTAACCAAAAACAAGTTATATTCCTTTTCTACATGACAGCTATTCAAGTGTTCTAAGTATATACCACATTTTCCTTAAATTTTTATTTTTTCCTCCTGGATGATATTCTCATTTTCTTTAACTAATGCTCATTCATTTTATCTACCTTGCTAGTTTTTCTCCATCTATTTTCCCTGCGTTCTAGAATTTTATCATCTTGATTTTATTTCCATTAGAGTTTCAATCCATCTTTATGTAGAAAACTAATTCATTCAGTTGTGATAACTCTTTTATTGTGTCTGCTTTCTTTTCAATTTTCTATTTGGTTTCCTACCCTCCAGGTATTTTTTGGCATGCTATTCTACCATGCCAACTCTATTTCGATTAAGTAATAACTAAGAATCTGATCTTAGCCCTTCACTTTTCTTGAAATGCTCATGTACTTTTCTATAAGTTCCTTGCATTGCCTCCTCCATAAGATAGATGTGAGAGTCTAGTCAACTGGCAACATATTGGAAATATGATTCAGCATCCAAAAAGAGTCTGATAATTCAAAGCATAGGTAGAATCCAATAAAATGAAATTTCATCATGGCAAATGTATAGATCTGATGTTTGCATCATGGCAAATGTACAGATCTGATGTTTGAGTTTTAAAAAATCAACTTCAAAAATAAAAATGGAGGAAAAATTCCTCTGATAATTATTTGGAGAGTTTAGTGGGTAGTAAACTTAATAGAAGCAATAAAGTGGTACAATAGATGAAGTGCTAGGCTTGGAGTTAAAAGGACCTGAGTTCAAATCATTCCTCAGCCCTTTATGACCTTGGGCAAGTCCCTTACCCCTCCTCTGTTTTCTACTCTTAAAATGAGCTGGAGGAGGAAATGGCAAATTATTCCAGTATCTTTGCCAAGGAAATCCCAAATGGTGTCATAGGCTCAGACACATATAAAAAGAATGAACAGGAACAACAACAAAAAGCTTAATATGTCTTTACAGTGTGATTCAGAAAGATGAAAAAAATTGAAATGAAACCAGGATGAATTGAGAGAGATAGATTGCCCAGAGCTTAAGAATGTAATATTCCTCTTGTATTCTGCTTTGGTCTGACCATATCTGAAGTATAATGTATTGGGTCTGGGATGCCATAGTGTAGGGAAGTCATTCTTAAATTGGTATGTGTAAAATCAGTTGATTATGTGGTACTGGAGTTCAAGAAAGAAACTAGGAAATATAAAAATCTGGAAGTTATTTGTACAGAGATGATAACTGAATCAATGGGAACTAATATGGTTAATGAAAGAACCAACTGAAGATAGAGGCACTGCCACAATTAGGAGGTAAGATATGAATGATGATTCAGCATTGAAGACTGAGAAGGAGCATGTACAAAAGTGGGAAGAGAATTGTCACAAAAATACAGAGAGGAAGAGAATATCTAGTAGGAAAGGGTGGTCAACAGTGCCAAATGCTGCACAGAGAGGTCAAGAAAGATAGTAAAAAAAAAGGTATTAAATTTAACAAATTAGAAATTACTATTAACTTTGGAGAGAGCAATTTCTCTTGAATGATAGGAACCCAAGTTGCAAAAGATAATTGAAGGACCTGAGAAGAGAAAAAGTGGAGGCAAGAAATATAGATAGCTTTTGTAGGAGATAGGTTATTAAATGGAAAAGACAGTAGGAGAATAGCATGAGATGGTGAAATCAAATGAACATTGTGTTAAGAATGAGTGAAATCTGAGTAGGTTCATAGGCATCAGAGAATTGACCAATAGATGGGAAGAAATTGAAGATTAGTGAGAGAAGATAATCGTATGGTTTGGTTCATCTGTTGGAGAATATAAGTTGTGCACTGTAAGAAAAAGAGTTCTTGGAGAAGAGAAAGGATATATCTTTATCAGAAACTGGAGAAAAAGGGGAAAGAATAAATGATGGTTTTAAGGGTATGGCAGATTACAAACTTGGTTTTTTGATATTCAAAGTCCTTCATAATGCGGATTTATCCTGTATTTTTGGCATATTACACATTATTCCTATTAGCATAATTTATGGTACAGCCAAGTTGCTTCTTGTACATAATATTGCATCTCACATCTCTGCCCTTTTCCACAGGTGGATTCCCCATCATTCCTGGCATGTAGTCTCTCTTCACTGACATCTCTAAGAAGCCCTAGTTTTCTTCAAAACAGCTTAAAGATTAATTCCTACATGAGACCTGTTCTCCTGACACATTTTAAACTTTCTGTTATTGCCTCTTTCCTCCCTATGCTAAAAATATTTGATGATTGACCATTAAGGTCCTTTCTAATCCTATATCTATGACCTAGAAATGTATTGCAGAGGAATCTCAAATGCTTAAAAAAAAAGCTAAAAGATTTTAAAAGAAGAAAAAAAGAAAAAATCAGTTCAAATTTACCTAACTCACTCTAGATAACTGATCCTCACATCTGAAATCAGAAAATGCTTTACTTTCACATCCTATTCATTAATTTATACAGGTGATCTTACTACCTGGCTGCTGCCAAGGATATATACCTCTTCCCACTCCATCTCAGCTTTCTACCTGTTACTCTGAGCATAGTAATTAAATCAATACTACCATCAATTCTGGAAAAGCATGGTAATTGATGGACCAAGTCATCACCCCTGTGATTCCCCAAATATTCCCTTCCTCTATACCTCTTCCCTATTTGTATTATCTTCTATTAGGAGATAGACTTCACAAGAGCAGTACTTCCTTACTCTTTGCATTTCTATCCCTAGGGTTTGGTACAGGTCATTTATCTATCTAGCTAATTATCTATCATCTATCTATCCTTCCATCCATTAATTTTACTCAGGCTTGCAGATATTTTCCTGGATAACTGTAAATAATTACGACTGCTAAGTATGGAACCCAAAACTCTTTGAAATATAATGCCTGATACATCACCATCCATTAGAAGTAAATGAAAGAGGATGCCATTTCTTAATTTTTAATAGAACTTCTTTAAACAAAATAAGCATGATTGGCCAATATTTACTAATGTGGACTTTTATAGACTTTCTGAGTCATCTGCCTTTTACCATAACTTTATATTAGTATCTATAAGACACTAGTACATTGTGACTTTAATCACTCTGTTAAGTCTCTTATTTTTTATCATAGCCTTTCCTTTAAAAAAAAAAAGTAAAATCTTTTCTTGGGAAAAGCTATCCCTATAAACCAGATGCTTTTCAAGTAGAAACAGAAGGATGGTTTTCATGTTACCCAGATAACAAACCTCCATTTTTCTTTTCACATGGTGGCAGTGGCAGATAGCACTTATGCAACACAAAGAGCTCCTCCTGGACTATATTACCTTGAAATGAATAAAAACTCAATGCATTATTGTAAACACAGAGATGTGCTGATTTAGGAGGCATAGGGACTTCAATAAGGAAAAACAAGACAGTCATAATGGTAAAATAAGAGAGCTGAATGCCCTGAATACAGACTCTATTGCAAGAAGAACTGGCGAGTTACTATGAGAGAGGGACACTTTAGCTAAACAAAAGAAGAATTAAGTTGACTGAACCTACCTCAGATCTCAAGAGTGAACAATTCCAATTCTGGCCCTCTTGATGCACAATGTACCCAGGCCTTCTTAAGGCAGAGTCCTAGGGAGTCTGCAGGAACAAAGGCTCTAAGTAGGATTTGTTGTGAATATCCTCTCCTCGCCTACTGAGGAGCTTTTGTTCAACTTCCACCTGCTCAATAAAATCCTACTGCTAATTCTCTTTAGACTCCTCTCCTCCTGGGATAATTCATTTACCCCAGATTGTTCTGTCAGACCTTCTAAAATCTAGGGCACTGAATTAGTTCTCTCTCACACTAGGACCTCAGAGGGATTAGGACCAATAGAAACCTGGTCAGGAAAGAGGTAAGAAAGGAAAGAAATTATTCATAAACTGGAATAGAGTCATCCAGAACTGAACTATATCATCCCAAGATTTTTCCTTTTCTTTCTAGATCTAAAAGTAGTCTGTTACAGCATAAGTCTGGAAAGTTTGACCATGACATTCCTCTACTATTTCTCCCCCCTCATCCATGAAAAATCCATCCATCTACCCACCTTCATTAACACCTACATTCATACATGTTTCCAAATGTATGTATATGTGCATGTACACATATATATTTATGCATGTATATTCACATGTATATACAAAATATATCTGTTTTGTGTATACAACTCTATAAATATTGTCTCCCACAAATAAGATATAAGCTTTTGTAGAACATAGTTTAATTTGTGTAATTGGACCCCCAGCATTTAGAACCATGCATGATGTATAATAGGCACTTAATAATGGCTTATAGATTGGTTGAATCCTGATTCTGCAATCTTAAAACAGTGTGACTTCAGACTAGTCAGTCTTTGGTCATCAGTTCTTTAATATGTAAAGAGTTGGATTAGAAACCCTTCAAGATCACTTCTAGCTCTTAAAATAATAGGAATTAATTTTTAACATTCTTGTCTTTTGAGTTCCAAATTCTCTTCCTCCTCCCCACCCTAGAAACACTTACCATTTCTGGTTGTAAAGTTCTTCCATATGTTTATGCCTAGAACAGATCCCACATAGCATCTTCATTCACTGAAGACTTTCATGGAACAACTAACAACAAACTTTCCATGAAACCTTTCAAGCATCACAAGATCAAATGATTAGTCAACCTCTAATTCCTATTATGACATTTATGGGGACTATTCTGCACTTATTTTGTTCTCTCTGATGTTATAAGCAGGGCATTTGTGAATATATTTGCCACTCTGATTAGACTATAAATTCCTTAATGGTAAGTCTGCACCATAGTAGGTGTTTAATAGGCACCTTATTGCATTGGATTTTGGTCACATTGTTTCTTTCCTTTTATATTCTTCTGTTTTAGAAAGTAAGGGGAAAATGGAAAGGAAGGAAGGAAGGAAGGAAGGAAGGAAGGAAAGAAGGAAGGAAGGAAGGAAGGAAGGGAGAGAGGGAAAAAAGAAAATGTTTTATAACCAATGAAAAGAATGCTGCTATTAAATTTGGAAGACACAGGTTCAAGTTTCAAATGTGCAAGTTACTATCTAAATGATATTGATCAAGTCAATTAATTTCTCTGAGCCTCGGTTTCCTCATTTGTAAAATGCCAATAATATTTGCACTATTCCTCCCATCAGGTCATCATGAGTTTCATAAAAAACTTTATGAAAGTTAGGATTATATAATAATAGATTTAAAATGGGAAAGAAACTTAAAGATAATCTAATCCAACCTTTTAGTTTTACAAATAAAGACATTTTAAAAATAGCTAAATGATTTGCTAAAGATCACGTATATATTAAGTGTTTGAAATACAATTCTAGAGACAAGACTTTAAGTCACTCACTGACTCTTAGGCTTTGTACTGCTTTTCCTGAATATGAATGACCAAATAGTGATCCTGAGATAAATATTTATCTAGCAAAAAAACACAGTAGCCTAAAATTTGATAAAACCAATGTCTGCAGCTACTAGAGAAAATAATCATTATATGAAAAAAAATGGTCAGAAAAATTGAAAAACAATCTGATACAAACTAGATTTGGGCAAGTATCTTACATTGTATACCAATAAGTGTTCCAAATAAATTCATGTTAGATGTACAGAGTTACATCATAAAAAAGATATTTAAGGAATAAATTACCTTTCAGATCCATGGATAGAAGAGTTTATGACTAAGCAAGGCAGAGGAAAGAACAAAGATGACAAAGCAGACAATTTGGAAGGCATGGTAGTGGTTTTGGTTGTTGTTTGAATAAAGAAAACTAAAGCAACTAAGATTGTAAGGGAAATAATTTGGGGGGAAAATATCTATGCAAGTTTCTCTGATAAAAGTCTCATTTCCAAGATAATTAAGGAGCTGATTCAAAATTTTGAGAGTCATTTTCCTGTTGGTAGTCAAATAATATAAACAAGAATTATTCAAGGGAAGAAATACAATTTTTAAATAATTATATTAAAAAATTCTCCAAACAACTAATAATGAAAGAAATAAAAATTAAACTGAGATTCTACCTCACACCCATCAGATTATCAAAGTTAACAAAAATAGAAAATGATAAATGTTGAAAGGGATATGAGAAAACACAAATAGTTAACAGAGCTGAGAACTAATCCAAGTCTTCTTGGTAAAGGAAAGATACAGCTTTCCTATACCTGATTATTTTATTATTTTTATTATTTATATTGAATATCTTTCTTAAAGCAACCTTGCTAATCTCTCTTTAGGGAAGACCCTAGACATAAGCCACACTTAACCTTTTTTAACAGATTTCTCTCTACTTCTCCTCTAAGGTGGATATATAACATTCCAGTGAATAGAAGGAGAGTTGAAGAGAAACTTTAATTCTTATCTTTGAGGTCAGGCTCCTGCATTCAGGAATGAATGTAGTTTGTTAGATCTTAAGCCTAAATATCTTAATGGGGAGAGGGTATTCCCAAGAAGGAGAAACTCACAATGACAATTATTTACTTAAATTCATATAGTTGTTGAATACCAGAGTTAGGATTTCAATCCAGATCTTTTCATCTAAAACCAAGGATTTTTGTTTATTTTTATTTATTTATTTTTGTATTATACCACACTGAAAATTAATCTGAATTGGAGTGTAAAAGATGACTAAAATTTGCTTAGGAAAGGAATTGGAAATGTATAATTGAAATGGAGGAAAATGGGAAACCTCATAATAAAAAGTCATGGAGGCAATTATGTACATAATATGAGATACACAGAGGCATCAGCTTGATCAGAGATGACGGTATCTCAGGGAAAAGGTTGATAAGCTTGAGTAGAACAAGATAATTGTGAGAATAGGAAGTCAAGCCAAGGATTGCACTTCCAGAGCCATCACTGGATGCCTACATTATAATTTTTTTCCAATTTTATAAATTAGGATGAAAAATATGACCCTCATAGGGGTTCCAACTGTGGGGACATGCTGGGAGTTGTCGCTTCTAATGATCCTTCATTGGCAGTACCACCTAGTTTATGCAAATGGCTCTATTACTCTTCTTCATTATAGTTTTAATTAGCAAGTCTGGTTTATTATCTTTAGTTACAAAACTTTTATTATCACATTTTCTCTTTTATAAATAGTAGGGCACTTGAACCCAAAAGTGTTGAAATGCATAATCTAAATAGGGAAAAGATCTAATCCCCAAGTCAGGTGGTTCAATTGTTCTCAGTCTAGAGAAAGGAAACCAAGTTTGCAAGCCACCAGCAAAATTTAGAATTTCACATTTTTTTTCCTGGTTAGCATTTATTATAGCTCTATTCTATTTATTCTAGTATCTATTTTACTTTAACTAATGTCATTACTTGGAAGGTCTGTGATTTTGCTATTATGGATACTCTCTCATCATACCTGTATAACTTAGCTCAGTTTCCAAAAGTATCTATGCTTCCCAAAGCATTCATCTCCTATTGGCTAAGCTTCTGTGATTAGTTTTCTATAATTAGTTCACTTTTCCACAGAAAATAATACATTGTGTCAATCTATCAATCAATCAATAAGAATTTATTAAATACTTATTAAGTACATTCAGTTCTGGTGAAGCCTGATCTCAAATAAGGAAGATCAAGCATTTATTTTTCCTCTCTCACCTTTAGTGTGACTTATTATTACCTACCACAGAATAAAACTCCAGGAAAAATCTCTTTTAAAAGTTTGTGAGTCACATCTAGAGCCTTCTTGAAAAAGTATCGGAAGGATGCTTTTTCAAAAATATTAAATGAACAAAATAATTATTAGGTATAGAAGAACTATTTATTTCTTCCATCAGACCTATTTACAAATCTATGAAATATTTCTATTTTCCAATCTTCTTACATCTTAAATTCCCTTAATAATTCTGCTGTTCAGTTACACCAACCACCTTCCTGTTCCTTGAATAAGATACTACATCTTCCTACTCTGCGCATTTTCACTGACTGTTCCTCATGCCTGTAATATTTTCCCTTTTCATTCCTGTTTTTCCTTCAAGTCTCAACTAAAACCTCATCTTCCACCAGCAGCTTTTACCAATTCCCCTTTAATGCTAATCCCTATTCTCTAATTAACCCTGTATATATCTTGTTTGTATAGTTGATGCAATTTTATAGTTCTTGCATGCTCTATCTTCCATTAGACCATCAATTATTTGAGATCAGGAAACTCTCTATACTTTCTATCTCCAGTGCTTAGTACTGTATCTGAAATATAGTAAATGCTTAATAAATGCTTATTGACTGTCTCATTTAGGTAACTGAATCACTCACAAAGCTAGCTGAGTCCAGTTAACAAGTTCCGGATAGTCCATTGATATTAAAAGACAATATGAGTTTAAAGGGCATTTTACAAATATACTAACTTTAGAGAAATAAACTTAAGCCCAGAAGCTGGTATAATTTCTTTAAGGTCAAGAGCTATGCTCATGAGTATTTATTAGTTATTCTAGTTATATCTATTTGCAAGGCATAAGTCTTAGAAGTGGAAGTGGAAAAGGGGGGATTTGTCTTGAAAAACTAGGAAAAGTCTTCTATAAAACAGAGCAACTTTTTGCCATGATGCATCATTAGAGGAGCATTGGTGCAAAAATTTCTATGAAACATACCAATTATAATTATTGAGGAATTGGCTTGGCAAGGGAAGGAAACGCTTTGCAATCAACTATTTCAGAACTCCTGAAAAATAATGAAAGTGCCCTTAAACCTATTAAAACATGAATTTAAGATGGTTTCAACCATTAGTGTATCATGTACAGATACTATTTTTCACTTACTTTATTTAAGTCATGCTAACATTCAGGATAAAACATCAGCAAGTTAACTTGGCATTTTTGTTATAGCCCATAGAAGGAAACTTGCTCATTTGCAGATAGACATGTTGATTTGCAAATGGGTAATTGAGTGCTGCTCATATCTGAAGAGCCTTTTAGGATGATTCAGAGACAAATACCACCTTACCAATAAACACATTAAATAACACAATGGACCTATTATAAAGTACTTTTTAGATAAGATGGCTAAAAATGAACATGAAGGCTGAGAGAGGCAAAAAACCAGTTTCCATTTGTGCAAAGGTTGATTTATTTAGCCTAGCTGGAGTCAGAAGCAAAGATTAACATTTGCATTACTATCAGTCCTCTTCCAAAGTATGTTGACACAGCAGTTGGTTTTAAATGGCCCTAAATGGTTCCAGGAAATTGAGTAGATTTCATCTGCAAATGGCAATGTTTCTGCATGTTGTCCATGACTTATCAGGAAAATTTCATAAGAGTACCATCATCCCACTTTAATAACCATCATTTTCTCAAAAGACATTATCCAGGATATATTCACCATGGCTCTTTAAAATAGTGGAATAAATGAACAAAAGAAAATGAAACCACCTAATCTTTTGATTCCACCAGTTTTAACGGCACATGTCCATATGGACATACAATAATATCCCATAATTAAATACTTCCTTCCACTAAAAAAATTGGCTATCCTTCTTCATCTTATTAGGTTAGATGCCTAAATGTAGGAAATTAGGAAAACATGTCTTACTTCCCATTTGCCCTTCTGGGAGACTATCTGGTTGAATAAAACAAAACTTTAGGAGATAACTACTTTTTAGAAAAGTGGTGAATTTTGGATGCAACTTTCATAGTGAGGATGCAACACCTCATCCCAGAGGTTCCAATCTAAAAGCAAATTGATTGAACTGAATATTTACTAAATTGCTTTTGATCAGGTCAAAAACAAAACTCAAAAGTATGAGGTGAAAAGTATCATGTGTCAACCAGGTCATCCTTTGTAGGATGAAAGAAACATTTGTCAACATTTTTAGAGAACCTGAGATTCCAAACGAATTCCCACAATTGCAAATAGGAGCAAAGAGCAAAAGAGTTATGTACTATATGAAATTCTACTGGCTAAACTCTCTCTCCTGTGGTTGTCATGACAACATTCCCATTCTTCCTAAAGTAAAAATAATGAGGTGATAGCCTGGGCATTTGAAGAAGTGAACTCCAGCTCTGGTATGTGTTGGTAAGCAATAATTTTTTGTTCACAGAATAGTGTTAATGGAAAAGAGGCTAGGTTGAAAGTTAATAGATCTGGATTCTAGTCCTAGCTCTACCAAAAAAAGATTTTATGACAGTGAGCATGTTATTTCACCAAACTGAGGCTGCTTTTGTATCTATAAAATAAAACTGTAATAAATGTAATGACTTACAAGGTATTAGTGGTAATATCCTAGGGTCTATGCTAATTCACTCAGTATTTTCTTTCATGAAGAAACATGGAAAAGAGACATAATTTTAAAGGTACTCAAAATATTATATTTTCCCATTTTTTCCCCAAGGCTGACTGTTGTTATTTTTCCCCACAGCTGACTGTTGTTTTTTGTTTGCTTGTTTTGTTTTAGAATTAGACAAGGAAACTGAAAAACAGTGGTAATAACACCTTTGCAAAATATGGTAGACATTGCAAGAAGTTATGAAATTAGGAAACATCTCAATTTAAAGTTATATGGTTTTCCTAATTTATATAAGAGTTCGATGTTGTCATATCAATGAATTTCAAAAAGCACATTATAGAAACCCAGTGTAAGTTTAAAAAGACTACAAATTTAGAAATACTTGAATAGTATATTATTGGCAGACCCTACTGTAGTAGGAATGGATCTAATCACCTGTACTTGAATAACAAAATGGGTAAAATGAATCTGCATAACACATACTCCAGGCTGTTATCTGGATTAGTGGACTATCATGGATAGAGATGGAGATATTAAAATAAAAATGGATATATAGGGTTTTTTATTAAAATGCAGCTACAGTTATAGCTATAGATTTAGATATGAACAAGAAGTACAGATAGATAAAAAGCTAGCCCAATAAATTACACACATGCACATACATACACACAAACATATACATACACACATTTCTCTCTCCAAATTTTTATATATACATATATATGGAGAGACAGAGACAGAGGAGTGGATTGGGGGTGGGTATAAATGGAAGGGTATCTATTCCCTTTACACTGAGATCAGGAATCATTTTACATATCAAAGTTTAAAAGTATAATGAATGTTCACACCTCTCAGATTGGCTAAGATGACAGGAAAAGATAATGATAAATGTTGGAGTTGATATGGGAGAACTAGAACACTAATGCATTGTTGCTGGAATTGTGAACTGATCCAACCATTCTGGAGAGCAATTTAGAACTATGCTCAAAGGCGATAAAACTGTACATGTTCTTTGACCCAGCAGTGCCATTACTGGGTCTATATCCCAAGAAAATCATAAAAGGAGGGGCAAACACCCACATGTGTAAAAATGTTTGTAGCAGCCCTTTTTGTGATAGCAAAAAATGAGAAAATGAGTAGATGCCCATCAATTGAAGAATGTTATGGTATATGAAGGTAATGGAATATTGTTGTTCTATTAAAAAATGATGAACAAGCTGATTTTAGAAAGTCCTGGAAAGACTTAAACTAACTGATGCTAAGTGAAACAAGCAGAACCAAGAATACATTGTACATAATAACAGCAAGAATATGTGATGATCGGGGGGGCGGAGCCAAGATGGCGAACTGCGGACAGCTTTCTCTGTGAACTCCCTCCGACATTCCCTCAAACCCAGACAAAGTAAGCCTTAAAACGGGTTTCTGAGTGAGGTCCTCGCCAAGCATTTGGACTACAACGCACTTCTATAAAAGATCTACCTTGAAAGAACTCCAGAGAAGGTTAGCCTCAGGGGAAATCGGCCTCTGGTCGCGATCGGACTCCAGCCGGGGCGGAAGTCAGGGCTGCGATAGAGGGGCGGATTTTGGGCACCCAGGAAGCCCCTGGGAGACGCCTGGGCCACTTTGCTCTGCTTGCGGGCAGGTGCTTTGGCAGATCTGCCTTTGGAAGGGGGTGGAT
>JAJPUD010004277.1:10029-51934 GCA_023553655.1 Myrmecobius fasciatus
CTGGTGGTCATTTCATAGGTAGGTGATATCCAACTCCTTTTTTTTTTAAATTTTATTTTATTTGCAAAACATGCATGGGTAATTCTTCAACATTAACCCTTATATAGCTTTCTGTTACAAATTTTTCCCCCCAACTCCCCACCCCTCCCCTAGATGGCAGGATATCCACTACATGTTAATTATGTTAAAATATTGGCAAATCGAATATATGTATACATATTTCCAAACTTATCATTGTTGTGCAAGAAAAATCTTATCTACACAAAAGATATATCAGATAAAGGAAACACAATGTAAGCAAACATCAATCAAGGAGTATGAGAATGTTATGTTGTGGTCCACATTTCACATCCCTCTCTCTGGGTGTATATGGCTTTCTTCAGTGAACAATTGGAGGTGGTTTGAAACATTTCATTGTTGAAGAGAGCCATGTCCATCAGAATTGATCGTCATATAGTACTGTTGTTGCCGTGTATAATGATCTCCTGGTTCTGCTCATTTCACTCAGCATCAGTTCATGTAAGTCTCTCCAGGCCTCTCTGAAATCATCTTGCTGGTCATTTCTTACAGAACAATAATATTCCATAACATTCATATACCATAATTTATTCAGCCATTCTCCAATTGAAGGGCATCTATTCAATTTCCAGTTTCTAGCCACTACAAAAAGGGCTGCCACAAACATTCTTGCACATGTGGGGCCCTTTCCTTCCTTTATGATTTCTTTGGGATATAAGCCCAATAGAAATGCTGCTGGGTCAAAGGGTATGCACAGTTTGATAACTTTTTGAGCATAGCTCCAAATTGTTCTCCAGAATGGCTGTATCCGTTCACAGCTCCACCAACAATGCATCAGTGTCCCAGCCCTCCCACATCCCCTCCAACATTCATCATTAACTTTTCCTGTCATTTTAGCCAATCTGACAGGTGTGAAGTGGTACCTCAGGGTTGTCTTGATTTGCATTTCTCTGATCAATAGTGATTTGGAGCACCTTTTCATATGACTATAAATAGTTTTAATTTCATCCTCTGAAAATTGTCTGTTCATATCCTTTGACCATTTATTGATTGGAGAATGGCTTGAATTTTTATAAATATGAGACAATTCTCCATATATTTTAGAGATGAGACCTTTATCAGAACCCTTAAATGTAAAGATGATTTCCCAATTTATTGCTTCCCTCCTAATCTTGTCTGCATTGATTTTGTTTGTACAAAAACTTTTTAACTTAATATAGTCAGTTATCTATCTGGTTTTCAATTAAGAGTTCCAGTTCTTCTTTGGACATAAATTTATTCCATCTCCATAGGTCTGAGAGGTAAACTATATTACGTTCCTCTAATTTACTTATAGTATCGCTCTTTATATCCAGATCATGAACCCATTTAGATCTTATCTTGGTATGTGGTGTTAGATGTGGGTCAAGCCCTAATTTTTTCCACACTAGTTTCCAGTTTTCCCAGCAGTTTTTGTCAAATAGTGAATACTTATCCCAAAAGCTGGGGTCTTTGGGTTTATCAAAGACTAAATGGCTATAGTTATTGCCTAGTTTGTCTTGTGATTCTATCCTATTCCACTGATTGACTACTCTATTTCTTAGCCAGTACCAAATGGTTTTGATGACCGTTGCTTTGTAATATAGTTTTAGATCTGGTACAGCATGACTCCATGTATTTTCAATGGCTTTCCCCAAAGACTATAATTTTTTCCTTCCTGCTTTCTTCAGGCAGGTCTTGGCTAAAATTTCACCTTCTAGAAGAAGCCTTGTTGCTTGTGCTTTTCCACTAAAATATCTCTCATTGATCCGTCTATATCTTATTTGTACATAGCTGTTTCTAGTGGTCTCTTCCATAGGCTTGTGAATTTCTTGAAGACACAGCCTGTTTTTCCATTTCTTTGTATCTCTAAAGCTTAGCACAAGGCTTGACACATAGGAGCTTAATAAAGGCTTACTGACTTAATTCTAAATTACTAAACTGTGAACTAAGAATTTTACTTGGGGCAACAATTTGGAAATATTTGGAAGTATTCAATAAAAAAAAGATGTTATAATTAAAATAACAGTTTACAGCATGGGGGGGAAACCCAATTTTAGTCAACTTTCACATTTTTTTTATATGTGTGTTCATTTAATCTAGAAGTTATAGCAAATCTAAAGCCAAATAATAATAAAACATTTGTGTAGCAATTCACTGTGTGCAAAGCACTTTATAAATATCTCATTTGAGATTCACAGCAACCCTAGAAGATTGATACAATTATCCCTCCATTTTACAGAGGAAACTGAGGTGACTTTCCCAGGGTCACCTCAGTTTTTTTTTTTTTTTAATTATGTTTAATAAAAAGGCAAAATTTGAACTCAGGTCTTCCTGACTCCAAACTATAATACTATCTACTGTGCCATCTAGTTGTACAACAAAAAGATTCAAAGAGTATGAAGTTGTATCTGTTTCTCTTTACATGGAGTAAAAGCATTAACCTCTTGATACTGTTTTTCCCAGGACAGTGCTAACTGGATCATCCATGTAAGAAATTAGCTTACAGAAAAAAACACTTCTCAGACACTCAGACACTCCAAATTATTTTACTATAGGGGAACTTCATGTTAATCATTGTTCCCAAAAGTTGGCCTAGTTTTTATGCATGTTTTATTCAAAGGATTTTTGTTCTAGGAGAATATAATCTAAGTGCTTCAGAGTAAGAATATTCAGACCTTTCAAACTTAAAACTAGGTGCATGATATAAAATTTAATCCTGTTGTACATCTTGAACATCATAATCTATGGAGAGTCAATAACCAAGAAAGTTGTGAACCTTCAACTTCCTATCTTTCTAAGTTCCAAATACCTGGCTTCTTAAGGTCTGAAAGGCTTTCTAGGTCTGAAAACTTTTGTTAACATCAAACCTAGCTTGGCTACAAAAATCCATGTCCAGAAGTCCTGCCACAGACTCTCAAATTCAGTAGTCTTGCTGCTTCGGTTCCCAAAGGACTAAAATCTTTGAAAATCCTAAAACATAGTCTCTCTCTAACCTGCTGAAAAAGAAAACATTCTGCTACTCAAGAATATCCCTAACTCAATGAGTTTTGCAAAAGGAAATTTCCTTTATGGTTTGGGGAAAAAAGAGAGGATGCTACTTACCATGCTCATAAGGAGAAAATGTTCCAGCATCAATATTGATATATGGGTCGATTTTAATTGAAGTTACATGTAAGCCACATGATTTCAAAATTGTCCCAACACTACTGGCAATGATCCCCTTTCCAATTCCTGAGATGACTCCACCAGTGACAAGAATGTACTTCATTTTATTCAAAAAGACCTGAGGAAAAAAGGGGAGGAAAGTCTTTAGAATAAAAATAAAACATTTATTAAGAGGAAGGATTTTCTGAGGAGTTAAGTATCCAAGAATCATCAGGAAGTGACACTGATATAAAAATGAACATCAACAAAATGTTCTTAGCAAATCAAAACTTTTTGATTCTTCAAATACCATACTAAATGAAATAAAATTGATAATTATATTCCACTTTTGATGAAATAGGTACAGAAAGAAGTACAGTGAAATTAGTGTAGGTTTTCCATAAAGTTTTGACATATTTATGAGTTAATTCAACAAAGAGCCCAATTCTAAATATCTGATGAACAATTTCAGAAAGGGGGATTTGGGTACACTTTAAGAACCAAAAACTAATGTACTGACAAATTTCCCTTAAATGGAGAAAAATTCAGCCAACAGCATAGAGCTATATCCATGTCCCACTAACTCTCCAAAAGCTGGTAAGCCAAACTGCATGTAGTGCATCAACCAGAAAACATAACGCCAAGGTATGTATGTTCTTACATCATTATTAATATACAGACCAATTTTCACTGAAGTTAAATTTATATCCAATGAAATCCACTGAGGCAAATCACACCCCCTTAGCAATTCACTGGACAGCCTTGAAGGACTACTTCAACAGGAGCATGCATCACCCTGTGCTAACCTAGAATGTATACCTCTCTCAATTTAGTTAAACTGATTCCCGGTTTAGATACACTAAGTCTAATGCTAGCCTATACTAAAATATTGTATTACACTAGGAAAAAGAGACTTGCTTTAACATTCTAAAAAACTGCTATATTAGAAAAGTAGAATACTCAGGATGCTAAGGTGAGGAAGCCAAACTAGATAACTGGAAAAAGGAAATTGGGATGTGTAATCTAGCAAAAGAAAGCTTTAGGAAGGACACTAAGCACTGTCTGAGAAAAATGATTTTTTAATTTATTTTTATTTTTTGCTTGGCCCCAGAGGGTAGACCTAGAAATAACACCTGTCAGTTACAAAAATAGAAGGTTTAGGAAAAAAAGGTAAAAGCTTTGTACTGAATAGGACTATCAGAAAATAAAATAGGTTGTCTGTGAAGATGTAGTAAATTCACCAAAAAACTTCAAGCAGGAGCTCATGGCCAGCAATGCTCTAATAGGGATTCTTGGTTACAAATAACTAGCATTTACATGATGCTTTATGGGTTTGCAAAGCATTTTAACAATATCTCATTTTATCCACATAACCACCTCAGGAGGTAGGTACTGTTATCCTCATTTTACAGATGAGCAAACTTATGGGATCACACGTTAATTATTGTCAGCTTAAATATTGTTTAGATTTGTTGGCTTCTAGGGTCCCTTCTAAACCAAGATGCTATGAGATACCAACCTAGAAGTCTCTTTAACTAAAAAGATAGTTCCTTTACATTAAAACTAATTTGCCATAAACTTCCCTATAATAAAAAAAAGCATAGATCCCAAGAAAAATAGAGGCATCAGAGAGTAAATATCTAGAACAGTTTGGGCCCTAATAAAATAAATTTAGCTATGGTAAAAACATAGCAATAAAAAATAACCTTAGTTTAAACCTCAACTCCACTATTTATTTGCTTGACACGCATAAGTGGACAAGTCTTTTGACACACTGAGCCATTTCCTCAACAAGATGGTCTAATCATACTTGTATTAACTATGTCAAGTATGATCTTGAGGTTAAAATGAGATGGATATATGAAATATTGTGTAACCATAAGTACCTCAGAGGATTGTTATGAAGAAAGCAATTTCTAAGACCTTCAAGGGATAAAGAAATGTTATTAATTAATAGTGACTATAATGGACTATATGATATAGTGAATAAAAGTGCTGGAAATTTGACATGGGGTCAAATTTAGCCTCTGACTCTATGCCTAGAGTCAAGTCACTTATTTCACGTGGTTCATGCAATTCCCATATCAGATTCTTCTTTCTTAATTGGTAATAAACATTGATGTTTAAGTGCATAAAATCTGTAAAGTACTTTACATAAACTATCATATTTGTTCCTCTCCATAATATTGTAAACTAAGCACCAGAAGTATCACTATACTCATAGCCCTTTTATAAGTCATCAACAACATTTATTATGTATCAAAGAGCCAGGATTGGTACTCTTCAGGAGTTAGGTGACTTACTTGTCCATGGTCGCATTACTAGGGTTTGAGGCAAGCCTTAAAACCTGGGACCCTCGGGATTCCAAATATAGCACTATCCACTAAGATTTTGAGGAGGCAGTTAGAAAGTGGGGCTGTGGGTAACACCCAATTAAGTGAAGGTAAAGGGAGAAGAGAAGGAGGTAGATAACATATGGGAGACAAAGGGATGAGATGAAAATCAAAGAAGGGGAAATCAGAGGCACCAACTATTGCACAGCTTCACAGAAAGTTAACTCAGCTTTCAGACTGCATCAATTTCTTCTAAAATAGTCAAAAGTGAAATTAGCTAGGGGATCAAGCATTCTTGGAAATCCTAACCAAGTGGAACCCTCACAGAATCTAATTGAATACCCTCTTCTGAAGAGGAAGCCCCCATATTTATCCTTGGATCAATTAGTTCCAGAAGAATAAAAGCTTTGGATTGAAGTCGAAGGGGTCTAGGATGAAAGGCTTGCCAATCATTTTGTTATACATATTAAAGGGCCAACATCACTGGTAGCTGTGTGAATTTCAGCAAGTTCCTTCCTCACTCGAATCCCTTTCCTCGTTGGCAAACTGCTGAGATCTTCGGGGTCTAAGTAGCACGACTCTGGGTCTCAGCAACAGCTTCATACCATATCAAATCATCGGATACCCTCAGGAATCCTGAGAGGGGGGCAGGTCTGGCCGTTGTTATAAACACCGGTTTACACAGAGGAAAACTGAGGACAGGAGAGGGGCAATGGTTTGCCCATGGTCACACAGCAAGTTGGTGACAGCACCGAAATTAGCCCTCTAGTCTCTCCGGAGTGTTTCCGGCCAGTTTCCAGGATTTCAATACGAAGTGGGGTGGGGGCTGAGGGGAGAGGCGGATGGAGAGGATTCTCCGGAGTGGTCTTCCCTCCCACTTCCCCCAAGCTCTCGCCGCGGACCGGAAGGAAGCCGGGACCCCGAGGTGCCGAGGTGCCCAGACCCGGGTGGCTGCTGACCACGCGGCCGGTGCGAGGAGCCGCGAGCCCGCGGCCCCAGACAGCCCGCCCCTCGCCCGTTACACAAGCAGTCCATTGGGCGGGAGGCTCAGCCACCTAGCCCCCGATTGGCCAGCGAGACGCCGGTCATCGAGGCCGGGGAAAAAAAGTGGGGGGGTCGGGGAGGGGGGCATGGGAAAGGAGAAGGAAGGGAGGGAGGATGCCGGACGCCTCAGCCCCGCGCTCCGAAGCCGGCTGCTTTGCTTGGTTCGACCCGATCTGGCCCGGCCCGACCCGACCCGGCTCCAGCTTCGGCCCCATGCTGGGACCAGGGTGAAGCGCGGCCCTACCTCCCAGATCCCGGCAGCTCCAGTCCTGTCAGTCCCACCGTCTGAGCGTGATCATCCGAGGCCGCCGCGCGCAGGTCACTGAAGAACCGGGCGGGCCTGACCGGGAGTCTTTGAGGGAAGGCGGGCGCGAGGCGGTGCGCGCGCACAGGTCCCGGGGCTGGGGGCCACCGACAGGGAGGGGCGGGGCCCAGAGGGACTGGGAGGGCCTTACTGCGCAGGCGTGGGCGGGGGCTCCGGGCTGAATTGTAGCTGTGGTCCAACTCCCGGGAGAAGGAGGAGCTCAAGGAGGACCCGCCTACCTCCTCCATCTCCGCCCCCATCACCCGCCCGCCCATCCTCGAACCCCAGGAATCTAGGAGTGACTAGGACTAGCGTGCTTAGAGATCATCCAACCCAACCTCCTCATAACTGAATGACCGAACACCGATTAAGCCTGAGCTCCAGGGTAACCTAATTGAGCTTAGTCCCTGCCTTCAAGAACTTTACCTTCTAATAGGACATTTTTTTTCTTTAAAGGAAGAATACAAGGGGGTTCTGGAAGGACAGCTAGATGGCCCAATGGCTAGAGGGCTGAACCTGGAGTCCTAGCTGAGTGACAAGTCACTTAACTCTTTTTGCCTTAGCTTCCTCATCACAAAATGAACTGGAGAAGGAAATGGCAAACCACTCCAGTATCTTTTCAGAGAAAACCCCAAATGGGATCATGAAGAATCTGACATGACTGAACAACAAATTCTCTGCAAAGTCATTAAGATGGTGTGTGAAGATGTGGGCAAAGAACTTTACATGCTTTTCCTGAAAACAATGGCAGTACTGATTTTTTATGGTCCTAGAATTGGAAAGTAGGGAGAGAGAATGTCTTCCTTCTGTTGTTTATTTCCGATTTGTCATCCATATAGTTTGTTTGTATGTAGTTATTTCTATGTAGTTTTTTCCCTATTTGATTGTGAGCTCTGAGAACAGGAACTGCCTTCTACCTTTCTTTGTATCCCAGACTTAGCAGGATGACTGGTACTTAAGTGACTGATTATTAAAAGCTTATTAGCATGAGGAAAGTGGAACCCAGAGGTCAGTTACTTGCCAGTATTTTCAGATACAAAATGGCAGAACCAGGGCCCAAATCCAGATCATTTCTATCCAGCTCATCCAGTAATTGTTTGCTTTTTCACCCAAATGGGTAGGACTAAATGTTGCCTAAATTTCTTTACAACTCTAAATCCTGGAGTCTTCCTCTCCCTCACACCTTCCCAGCACTTTGTTTTGGACCTCTCAGAGTATTTACTTATGTAAAATAGTGAAAGGTCTGTAAAATTTTCTCCTTGGGCCTCTGTTGAGGAGGGACTCACTCCAGGGAAATAAACCCTAGGAAGCTGCTTGAAGCACATAGTGTGACTAGCTGGATTATTTAGCTGGTTGTCAGAGTTGGGATTTGAAAGTAGGTCTTCCATCTTTTCAGTGGTTCAGTGATCCAAGGCAGTCCCAATAAATTTTGGATAGAAAATGCCATTTGCATCCAGAAAAAGAACTATGGAGATTGAATGTAAATCAATACATGCTATGTTCACTTCTTTTTTCTGTTTTTTTTTCTCTCTTTTTCCCTTTTGTTCTGATTTTTCTCACCCAACATGATTCATAAAGCAATGTGTATTAAAAAAAATAAAATTTTTAAATAAATAATAAAGAAAGTAGGTCATCTTCCTGCCTTCAAGTCGATGTGCCTAATCAGATAATGAAAGTGTAATAGCAATAATGCCTTTGTTGTTGTTGAGATGTGTCTTCATAACTCCATTTGGAGTTTTCTTGGTAAAGATTCTTAAGTGATTTGCCATTTCCTTCTCCAGCCCATTTTATAGATAAGGAAACTGAGGCAATGAGAGTTAAGTGGCTTGCCCAGGTTACAACAGCAAGTAAATTTCTGAAGCTAGATTTGAGCTCAGGAAGGTGAGTCCTCTTGACTCCAGGCCTAGAGCTCTATCCATGTCACCATCCAAATGTGCGTTTATGTAGCACTTCAAAATATGCAAAGCATTTCAGATATTTTCATTTGATTTTCATAAAAACCTCACGAGATGGATGTTACTATCTGTATTTTATAGGAAATTGAAGCTCTGTGACTTTAGGGTTTTACAGATAAGAAAATAGCCTTTTTAGAGGTGACTTGCCCTGTAAAAAATATATCTGAGGTATAAACATAGCACAGATCTTCTCAGGCTCCAAATCCAGCACTTACTTTATTTACTCCATCACAATGATGGATTAATTATGTTTGTGTCTCCTTCTCCTCTTGATTGTGAACTTCAAAGTGGCAAGGAGCCTGTTTTATATAATTTTGTATTGCTCTCTCTGCACTTACCCCATTGCTCTAGACATAGTCAAATTAACCCCTGGTTTAGAGTATGCTTGGAATAAGGAAGGAAAGACTATTACACTCAACAAACACATTATAGATAGACCTGATCCCTTTTTTCCATTCCCACCTTGAGAGTCTTAGTATCCTATCTCCACAACATCTCTTGACTCTGTGCATAGACTGGACTCAAAACCAGCCCTTTAATCATCTCTCCCCTAGATTATGACAATAGCTCCCTATTATAATAGTCTCTTGCCTCAAATCCATCACCTTTCCTATCCATCCATTATCTTCCTGCCAAATTGATCCTCTCAAAGCACAGATCTGACCCTATCACCTCTCTTAGCAAATCTTCAATAACTTCCTGTTGCTTCTTGGACAAAATGCAACTCTGTAGCCTCTGGCATTTAAAACCCTTTTCAGTTTGGGTTCTACCTCCCTTTCTGGTCTTATCTCCTAATACTCTATCCATTCTCTATTCTTATTACATGACCTGGTCCCTATACACTATCTTCTTGGAATTCTGATTTTTATTTATAAGAAGTCTTTCTTGATGCAACATAATAGCACACTTTTATCTGGAAATCATTACTTTGTATGCATTATGTATTTACTTTCTTGGGAACATGTTCAATCTATCCAAATGGATAATAATTTAATAAGTGCTTATTGCTTGACAGGTACTGTTCTAGACTTTAAGATACAAAGACACAATGAAACAGGAGTTTTTTAAACTCTTGGAGCTCTCATAATTCTTTTTTTATTTTTTGTCTTTCGTAGCCCTATTATTTAGCACCTTGTCCTGTACATAGTAAATAAGCATTTGACAAATGCTTTTTAAAGTGAATTAAACTGAGTTGAATTATGATCCTACTAGAATAGTCTCCTCCATTGATTTCTGATTGGAGGCTAGAGTCATTAACACCAACCCTCCATTTAAGGACAAGAACTTTTTTTTTTTTAAATATTCCAGGATTTTAGCACAGATTAGCCTGGCACATAATAGGGAATTAATAAATATTCCTTGGGCCTATAACCTGGATCTGGAACATTTAATAACTTCTTACTAGTTAGTTGGGTTAAACTCCAAGCTCATTTCCTGGAAACAAACCAAGAGTCTTAGAAATGTCCACAATCCTGAAACCACCAAACCTGCTTCTAATCCTGCCCCCATAACCATCGCTGAGGGAGGAAAAAAATCATTGATGTTCTGTTGGGCACATGACAAAGTTCTGTTTTATTTTGTATTCCTTTTTTCTATTTTTTTAATAAATTAAAAAAAATTAAAATAATAAAATAAAAATTAAAAAATGGGGGCATTTTTCTCAACACCACCAGAAATAATTGTTGACTTACCAGCAAAAAGCAGATAGGTATAGGAACCCTGGGAATGACAGCACTTTTTAGACTTGTTTCCAGCCCGTCCCTCTCACCTTTCATTGGGGGAGTTGGAAGGTAGGAAGAAGCTACTTCTGCTCATGATTCTCAAATCTACCTATCCTGCCCTAAGCTCTCTACTGACCTTCAGTCTTGATTCTCCCACTACCTATTAGACTTCTCAATCTGGATATCCTATAATGTCTTAAACTCAACACATCCAAAACTGAATTCATTCTCTTTCTCTCCAAACTCTTCTCCTCTTCCATATTTCCCTATAACTGTCAAGGAAACCACCATCCTCTCAAGTCACCCAGACTCATAACCTAAATTTCCTCCCCATATCCAATCCATTCCTAAGATCTGTTGATTGTACTTTTGCAATATATCTCCAATATGACCCTGTTTTCTCCTCTGATACTATTACCACTTTGGTGCAGTCCCTCAAAACCTCATATCTAGACGGTTGCAGTAGTCTGCTGGTTAATCTCTCTGCACAAGACAATCCCCACTACAGTCACTCCTTCACTCAATTGTCAAAGTGATTTTCCTAAATCACAAATCTGACCATTCTACCCCTCTCCTTCTACTCAATAAACTCCAGTGGTTCCTGATCACCTCCAAGTTCAACTATAAAATGCTTTGTTGGATCTTTAAAGCCCTTTATAACCTCTTCCCCCCACCCCCCACTCCTAGTCTTCTTAAACATTCTACCCCTCTATGGCCTCTTTGATCCAACTATGCAAATCTTGCTTTTCTTTATACAAGACACTCCAGTGAGGATTATCTCACTCCTTTTTTCTACATTTAAATATTATGCTCTTGCAGAATTTCAGGCCTATTCTGATCTCTCCACACTTTTGAACAGGGTATAAACAATTATTGTTGCTAGGTACTGTATTAAAAAGAAAAAAAAAGATGGCCAGGATAGTAAAAGAGTTTAAAATATGTTGTATGAAAATATTTGTATGAAATATTTTTAATGCATTACAAAAAACCTGGAGAACAGAGGACTTTGGAAAAATATTTTAGTTGTCTTCATATATTTGAAGGACTATCATGTAGAAGAGGATGTGTGGCTCTGGGATTAGTTGGGGATGACAAGGAAAAGATTTTAAGGAAGAATGTCTGTCCAGAAATAGAATTGGCTGCCTTATGAGACTGTCATTTCCCATCACTGGAAGTTGTTCAGGCAAAAGTTGGATGACCACTTATGTGGCATGTTGTAGTTTAGATCCATGCCTCCGAAAGGGTGTGAGGCAATTTGATGTAGTGGTGGGAACAATTCCTGTTTGGAATCAGACGATGTGGGTTTAAATCTCAGTTCTGCCTGCCTCATAGTACCTGAATGACCTTTGATCCCTTCCAAAAGTCAGAAATTTGATTGCTCAGCGTCACTTCCCATCTTTAGATTTTTCCTTGCCTAGCTTACCAGTTTCAGAACCGGCAGCCTTGGAATTCCTGTGATGTCCAGTATCCCAGAATTCATGGCAGTAAAGAAACTTGGAGGAATTCACCAGTTCTAAGCCCTGGGAGTCAAGTGCCTATTGATGAATGACATTTTTCTAAACCTTTTAAATGTTTTGATGGTTGAATATTAAAGACACATTTTCAGATAGGACTGAAGGAACTCTCTCAAATTTTATCTGACTGGGTCTTCTGAATATCATTTAGAAATCTTGTCTAAGCAGCACTTGTGTGCTAGAGCCAACTGAGATTGATTCACAAGAACCAGAGCAGATAAATATTTATCAGCCCATTTCTGTGGGACAAAGTAATTTGGTTCTTCAAAATGACATCAGAGTGAAGAAACTTTGCTTTGGATTCAAAAGGACAAAGCACAGTGTCCCCAAAGATAAGGTATTTGATAAAATGCCACTAGAGCATATATATTTATTGTTCAGTCTTGTGTTAACCTAACCTATCATAAGGGCAAGGCTGCTTCATCACATTACGAAAGCAGAGGCTGAAATGAGTCCTGGTTATTAATGATAATGACAATAATATAGTAATTAGACATGTTTCTTTAGCACCATAAAATTTATAAAGGGCTTTCCTAAAAGCAACACTGTGATAAATAGCTAAATAGCTGTTGCAAGTATTTGTAGCCCCATTTTATAGTTGAGGAAAATACCCAAAGATATCAAGTCCCTTGCCCATAGTTTTATAGCTGATAAGTGATAAAGTCACATTTCACATTATTAACACATAATCTTAACAGGGAGAGGGGGTCTCAGAATAATAATTCTTGCCTCCAAGTTATCCCTCTTTCTTGGCTTTTTTTTTTTTTTTTCTTTTTGCTGAGGCAATTGAGGTTAAGTGGCTTGCCCAGAGTCACACAGCTACGGAATGTTAAGTGTCTGAGACCACATTTGAACTCAGGTCCTCCTGACTTCAGCACTGGTGCTCCATTCATTTCTTGGCTTTTCAAGGTCAAAAGTCACAAAGAGCAGATGTGTATAATGGGTTGGATGAAGGCCTCATTTGGTGGCCCCAAACAAAAATGTTAATATGTAGTATCTAAGTCATTATATTCCCAAAGGGATATGTGTGTGTATGCATGTATATGTATTAGTGTGTTTTATACATATACATATGCATGTATATGTATAAAACACACATGATAATACTTGCATGCAGGTGTGTGTGTGTGTGTGTGTGTGTGCGCGCACACGTAGCTTAGTGTGCTCTATTTCTATTTGAGATTGGAAACTAATGTAAAAGTTGCCTGGATTGACCTCAATCAGTAATTCAACCAACAGGTGGCAGAATGGCATGGTCAGACCTGTACTTTAGGAATATCAATTTGGCATCTGTGTGGAAAATGGACCACAGAGAAGAGAGAATGGAGATACAAAGACCTAATAGGTAGCCAACTGTGGTAATAAAGAATCGATAAAAGACAAAGAAAGATGGAGTGAGAGACAGACAGAAAGAGACAGAGAGGAATTCCAGGGCTGGAGCCAAGATGGCGGAGATCAGACAGGAGTCTCTGTAACCTCTTCTAACCTTCCCTCAAACCAACAACATATGAAGCCTCTAGACTGACTTTGAAGTAAAAAAAAAATCCACAATATCTGGAGGACAACACATTTCTAGAAGAAGATACTCTGGAAGAACTTCAAAACAGGTCTGTTTTAATTGGGCAGGGGGGTGGTCTGCTGAACCCAGATTGCAGCACAGGGAGATGGGACAGGAAGCTGGAGCAGGGAGCTGGAACAGGAGTCAGAGCCTTGTGCTTTTCACACACTTGGGAGTCTTCTGTGGGCCTCTTGGGCCAATCTGTCCTGATTGTAAGCAGGTGGTCTGGAAAATCTGCCTTTTGTGGGGGGTAGATTGTGAACCACTGAACCCCTGAAGAGCAACAGACCTAGCTGCCATTACACAGCACCATAAAGCAATCAATCAGCAGAACTGCTCAGCACCTGAAATAACTCAATCAGTAGAACTGCCCCAGGGCAAATTAAATCAGCTGTCCCTCTTTTGCCTTGAACAGACCTCACACCTTAAAAAAGAAAAAATGAATAAAAAACCAAAAAGAGCTCTCACCATAGACAGTTTTTATGGAGAAAGGGAAGAACAAACCTCAAATCCTGAGGTCCCTAAAGGTAAAGCAACTCCAGAAAAAGCCCCAAAGAGAGACATAAACTGGACTCCATGTCACAAGGCTTTCTTTGAAGATTGCATAAAGAATCTTAAAAGAGAGTTAGAAGAAACATGGGGAAACGAAATGAGATCATTGCAAAATAAAATGGAAAAAATGGAAAAAGAATGCAATGAACAAAATAATGTAATTGGTCAATTGCAAAAGGAACTAAAAACAGTAACAGATTATTATGATATTATGATTATTGTGATTTTATTATTATGATGATGTTATTATTGTGATTTTATGATTATTATGATATAATAATCTGAAAAAGAAATTAGAGGTAGAAAAGGGATAACAATGGAAGAAGAGGAAAAGGAAGTAAAATAAGGGAAATTACATCACATGTAGAGGCAAAGAAAACCTATAATGATTGAGGGGGAAAAAGGGAGGGGAATGAGAATTGTGTTAATCTTCATCTCATCACATTTGGCTCTGAGAGAATAATAGACATATTGGGTATCACAAAGAAACTAGTCCTACCTTATAATGAAACAGGAGGGAAAGGGGGAAAAGAAAGGGAATAGACTAATAGAAGGGAAAACAGAAGAATTAAGGGAAAGGTGTAAAAAAGGGGGTGGGGCTCTAAAGAGGAAGGATTGTTTGAGGGAAGTGGTTATCAAAAGGAAAATACTAGGGAGGAGGGAAAGGGGATAGGAAAGAGAAAAGCATAACCTAGGGTAAATAAGATGGCAGGAAATACAGAATTAGTTATTTTAACTGTGAATGTGAATGGAATGAACTCTCCCATAAAGCAGAAGTGGATAGCAGACTGGATTAAAAACCAGAATCCAACAATATGTTGTTTACAAGAAATACATCTAAAGCATAGAGACACATACAGGGTGAAGGTAAAAGGCTGGAGCAGAATCTATTATGCTTCAGGTGAACAAAAAAAAAAAGCAGGGGTAGCAATCCTGATCTCAGACCAAGTAAAGGCAAAGATAGATCTAATTAAAAGAGACAAGGAAGGAAACTATATCTTACTAAAGGGTACCATAGACAATGAAGCAATATCAATACTAAACATATATGCACCAAGTGGTATAGCATGGAAATTCCTAGAGGAAAAGTTCAGAGAGATGCAAGAAGAAATAGACAGAAAAACTATAATAGTGGGGGATCTCAACCTCCATCTCTCAGAACTAGATAAATCAAACCACAAAATAAATAAGAAAGAAGTTAAGGAGGTAAACAAAATGTTAGAAAAGTTAGGTATGATAGATCTTTGGAGGAAATTAAATGGAGACAGAAAGGAGTTTACTTTTTTCTCAGCAGTTCATGGAACTTATACAAAAATTGACCATGTGTTAGGACACAAAAACCTCAAAATCAAATGCAGGAAGGCAGAAATAGTAAATGTATTTTTTTTTCAGATCATGATGGAATAAAAATCACATGCAATATAAAGCCAGGAGAAAATAAACCAAAAAGCAATTGGAAACTAAATAATCTCATCCTAAAGAATGAATGGGTGAAACAGTAAATTACAGACACAATTGCTAATTTCATCCAAGAAAATGACAATAATGAGACAACATATCAAAATTTGTGGGATGAAGCCAAAGAGGTCATAAGGGGAAACTTTATATCTCTAGATGCTTATTTGCATAAAATAGAGAAAGAGAAAATCATTGAATTGAGCTTGCAACTAAAAAAGCTAGAGAAAGAACAAATTAAAAACCCCCAATCAAATACCAAACTTGAAATCCTAAAAATAAAAGCAGAGATTAAAAAAATGAAAGTAAAAAACTAATTAATAAATAAAACTAAAAGTTGGTTTTATGAAAAAACCAACAAAATAGATAAACCTCTAGTTAATTTGATTAGAAAAAGGAAAGAGGAAAATCAAATTGTTAGTCTCAAAAAGGAAAAGGGAGAACTTTCCACCAATGAAAAGGAAATTAGAGCAATAATCAGGAGCTACTTTGCCCAACTTTATGCCAATAAATTTGATAAACTAAGTGAAATGGAGGAATATCTACAAAAATATAGATTGCCCAGATTAACAGAAGAGGAAATAAATTACTTAAATAGTCCTATTTTAGAAAAAGAAATAGAACAAGTCATTAATCAGCTCTCTAAGAAAAAACCTCCAGGACCAGATGGATTTACATATGAATTCTACCAAACATTTAAAGAACAATTAACTCCAATATTATATAAACTATTTAAAAAATAGGGAATGAAGGACTGCTACTAAATTCCTTTTATGACACAGACATGGTACTGATACCTAAACCAGGTAAAACAAAAACAGAGAAAGAAAATTATAGACAAATCTCCCTAATAAATATTGATGCAAAAATCTTAAATAAAATATTAGCAAAGATATTACAGAAAATCATCCCCAGAATAATATACCATGACCAAATAGGATTTATACCAGGAATGCAGGGATGGTTCAATATTAGGAAAACTATTAGCATAATGGACTATCAATAACCAAATTAACAAAAAACATATGATGATCTCAATAGATGCAGAAAAAGCATTTGATAAAATCCAACATCCATTCCTATAAAAAACACTAGAGAATATAGGAATTAATAGACTTTTCCTTAAAATGGTTAGTAACATCTATTTAAAACCACCAGCTAACATCATATGTAATGGTGATAAACTGGAACCATTCTTAATAAGATCAGGGGTGAAACAAGGTTGCCCACTATCACCATTACTTTTCAATATTGTATTAGAAATGCTAGCTTTGGCAATAAGATAAGAAAAAGAGATTAAAGGAATTAGAGTAGGTCATGAGGAAACCATATTATCACTCTTTGCAGGTGATATGATGGTATACTTAGAGATTCTAGAGAATCAGCTAAAAAACTATTAGAATTAATCCACAACTTTAGCAAAGTTGCAGAATACAGAATAAATCCACATAAATCATCAGCATTTTTGTACATCACTAACAAAATCCAACAGCAAGAGATACAAAGAGAAATTCCATTTAAAATAACTTTCGACAGTATAAAACATTTGGGAATATATCTGCCAAGGGAAAGTCAGGATCTATATGAGCAAAACTACAAAACACTCTCCACACAAATAAAGTCAGATCTAAACAATTGAAAAAATATCAAATGCTCTTGGATAGGTCCAGTGAATATAATAAAGATGGCAATACTACCTAAACAAATCTATTTATTTAGTGCTATACCAATCAAACTCCCAAGAAATTATTTAACTGACCTAGAAAAAATAAAAACAAAATTCATCTAGAAAACAAAAGGTCAAGAATTTCAAGGGAATTAATGAAAAAAAAAAAAGCAAATGAGGGTGTCTTAGCTGTACCAGATCTAAAACTATATTATAAAGCAGTGGTCATCAAAACCATTTGGTATTGGCTAAGAAACAGAATAGTGGATCAGTGGAATAGGTTAGGTTCACAGGACAAAATACTCAATGACAATAGTAATCTAGTGTTTGATAAACCTGAAGACCCCAGTTTCTGGGATAAAAATTCACTATTTGACAAAAACTGCTGGGAAAATTGGAAACTAGTATGGAAGAAACTAGGCATTGACCCACACCTAACACCGTACACCAAGATAAGGTCAAAATGGATTTATGATCTAGACATAAAGAATGATATTATAAACAAATTAGAACAATGTAGTATGGTTTACTTCTCAGACCTGTGGAGGAGGAAGGAATTTGTGACCAAAGAAGAACTAGAGATCATCATTAATCACAAAATAGATAATTTTGACTATATCAAGTTAAAAAGGTTTTGTACAAACAAAATGAATGCAGACAAGATTAGAAGGGAAGCAATAAATTGGGAAAACATTTTTACATTCAAAGATTCTGATAAAGCCCTCATTTCTAAAATATATAGAGAATTGACTCAAATATATAAGAATTCAAGCCATTCTCCAGTTGATAAATGGTCAAAAGATATGAACAATTTTCAGATGAAGAAATTGAAATTATTTCTAGTCCCATGCAAAGGTGCTCCAAATCACTATGGATCAGAGAAATGCAAATTAAGACAACTCTGAGATAGCACTACACACCTGTCAGATTGGCTAAGATGACAGGAAAAGATGACGAATGTTGGAGGGGATGTGGGAAAACTGGGACTCTGATACATTGTTGGTGGAACTGTGAACGGATCAACCATTCTGGAGAGCAATCTGGAACTATGCTCAAAAAGTTATCAAACTGTGCATACCATTTGACTCAGCAGTGTTTCTACTGGGCCTATATCACAAAGAGATCTTAAAGGAGGGAAAGGGACCCACATGTGCAAAAAATGTTTGTGGCAGCCCTTTTTGTAGTAGCAAGAAACTGAAAATTGAAAGGATGCCCATCAATTGGAGAATGGCTGAATAAATTATGGTATATGAATGTTATGGAATATTATTGTTCTATAAGAAACAACCAGCAGGATGATTTCAGAGAGGCCTGGAGAGACTTGCATGAACTGCAGCTAAGTGAAATCAGCAGAACCAGGAGAACATTATACACAGCAACAAGACTATACAATGATCAATTCTGATGGACGTGGTTCTCTTCAACAATGGTGTGATTCAAACCAGTTCCTATTGTTCAGCGATGAAGATAGTCATATACATCCAGAGAGAGGCCTGAGGGAACTGAGTGTGGAGCATAACACAACATTTTAACAGCTTTCTGTGAATATTTCCTTGCATTTTGTTTTCCTTCTTAGGTTTTTTTTTCCCCCTCTCTCTCTTTCTAGATCTGATGTTTCTTGTGCAGTAAGATAACTGTATAGATATGTATACATATATTGGATTTGTCATATAATTTAACATATTTAGCATGTATTAGATTACCTGTCATCTAGGGGTGGGGGGTGGGGGGAAGGAGGGGAAAAGCTTGGAACAAAAAAAAAGTTTTGCAAAGGTCAATGTAGAAAAATCACTCATATGTTTTGTAAATAAAAAGCTTTTAATTAAAAAAAGAGACAGAGACAGAGACAGACAGAGAGACAGAGAGAGAAGAGAAAAGAGAGAGAGAGAGAGAGAGAGAGAGAGAGAGAGAGAGAGAATAGGAAAAGTCCAGAAAGTCAGCAACATCCTCGATGAATGAGTGATGAATCTTCACCAGAGTTTGAGATTTGGAATTAGAAAGACCTGGCTTTCAAGTCCTGTCTCAGATCCTTACTAGTTGTGCAATTCTGGGCAAGTCATTTCCATTCTGGGTCTCAGGTGAACTTGATAACCTTCAAGGTTCCTTCCAGCTCTAACTCTATATTCTCACAAGATGGATACTCTCTCCAATAATGAAATTGCAACCATTCAGGCTTTTTCATTCTGTCAAAATCTTGTCAAAAGATTATACAAACTGGTTAGATTTTTGAGGTTATTGAGATCAAGCCTTTTATTTTATAGATGAGAACCTTTGGTCCAGAAAAGGTATCCAAAGTTACACAGGAGAGAGGTGGGATTTTAACTGGCGTTCTTTGATCCCAAATATGGGATTTTCCCCACTGAACAATGCTACATCTCCATCAAAGTAATAATAGTGTATTTAAAAGTAGTAATAAAAATTATTAAGAACAATAATAAACTAGCCAAGCATTGAATTGAGGGAGGAAAAGAGAACTAGAAAGTAATAGATTCATTCTCATTCAACCCTGGCCACCATATTTCTCTCCAAATTTGCTTTGGGCTTAGCTGAGAAGGAAAAAGAGTCAGGGAGAATAGCAAGAAATGGCAAGTTTGCTATTAGCAGGATTGAGAGGTATTCCAAAGCCTGCACCTGGTCAGAAGTGGATAGCCAAAGTTAAAAGCACTATTACTCCTCCTCTCCCATCCCTTTAGTTTATTCCTTTGAAGAATATGTAGATCTAGTGACTAAGAAGTCAGGGAATAAGATGACAGACAGAAAGAATGGGGCTTTTCATTTCCTTACTTAATTCTATGTATGTGATTTATCTAGTGTTTGCTGTCATTATACATATTCATCTGTTTGTTGTATTTTGAAGTTTATCTTTCCCTGACAATGTCATACATTAATTATAATATACAGGAGGACAGTCTCTGCCCCTTTAACTTGTTTTGTTTAAATAATTATTGTGTATGACAAATGCTTTGACACTATAATCCCAGTTTTTACTCCCACTGATGAGTTAGATCCCCAGAACATAGCTACTATATCCCTCAGGGATCTAGGAGTAGTTTTGAGGAGTTAGGTGAGTGACTTTATGTAGCTTCTAAGCCCCTACCTATGTGTTTCCCACCATAATTATCAGTTGAAAATCATTTAGTCAAGCAGATTCAATTAGTTTTTAGAAAGGGGTATTTACTAAAGTGATATAGTAAGAACAGTTGTTACCTCAGAGTCTTTGATACATTCTCCCACAAGTATGTGCAAAGCTCAAGGCAGAGTAGATTCAAGCTTAGAGGGCATATGTGACAAAGGAGTACCTCACAGCTCCTGACTGATGGAAGTCTTTTTCCTTCTTATTATGGGGTGCTCAAGAAGTTTTCCTTAGGCATGGTGTAGCTTTTTTCCTGGGCTTTTTCAAAAGCATCTTCATCCAGTCTTTCTTTGGCTCTAGATGCAGATACTGCCAACAGCTGCTGCTATGGATGGAAAGATGAGAAGTCCAAAATTAGCCATTCTTTGAAGCTTGAAAGGTCCTACTTTGAAGAAGGATAGAGGTCGAAGAATGGAGGGTGAAGAGGAGACCAAGGCTGAGGCGTTAAGTGCTTTCCTGTCTCCCTACACCCCAAGCAACTCCCCAAGAGATTTAACTGGAATATCCTATAGTTGTTCACTACTCCCTAGAATCTCTCTGAAATAATGTTAAAAATTAGCCTGATAATTTCTAGATAACCTCTAGAGTTATGAATAAAATTCTTCAGTCTGATCACTCTTTTTGTTGACATCATTTCAGTTTAATTTCCACATTTAAAATGATGAAGATTTTTCTACATACATTTTGAATGCCTTTTATTTGTTGGATTTAATTGAGATGAGTTCTCACTGAGTTAAGGGGTGTGTGTGTGGGGGTGACTCAATGTACCTTACACATATATATAGGACAAGATTATATGCAGTGTTTTGGAGGTAGAGTGTTAAGAGATGTGACTTACTGTTTCTGACAGTGACATTTATTTAGCCTCCTATTTATGTAAACTGCTTTATAATTCTTAAAGCAGATAAATATAAAACTGGAAAGGATCATAAAGGTCATATAATCCAATCCCCCATTTTACAGAGAAGAAACCTGAGGCCCAGGAGGGGGTTCAGAGTTACACAGGTAATAATAAAATAATATAAAAATAATTTTTAAAATTCTTTGTTCTTTCCTCTCAGATCCAATCAATTACTAAGTTCTACAGATTCTGCTGCATGATTCTGTTAAATTCTTTTATTGTCAAACTCTTTCATCAGAGTTTGACTATTTCTAGAACCATCCCCTTGCTGTCATTACTATTCATCTGGACTTTGCAATAGCCCCCTAAAAGGTCTTTCAGAATAATTTTTCTTAATACATTGATATAGACATATTCCACTGTTCTGAAATTTTCATTGTCTCATTGTGGCTTACCAGATAAATTTCAAACATCTTTGCTTGGTATTCAAGGCCCTCTACAAGCTGGTACTTGTACCTTTCTAGTCTTTGGACAATTCTCTTGCCTTAATCTCTTTATCTTTGTCCATTTCTGGAGTGTCCTCTTTAACTTTGCCTGTTGAATCTTGCTTCTGAAGACATTGAAGAAGAGTGAACAAGCACTAGTTTTGAATTCAGAGGATCTGGTTTCAAATGTTCCTGTTTACTATCTGTATAGTCCTAAGCAAATCACTTCAGCTACTTGCACCTCAGTTTCCCTATTTCTTACATAAGTTTGACCACATGACTTCCAAGGCACCTTCCACTTCTACACCTATCACTTTATTGAACCTTTAAAATCTAATTCAAACACTTCCTTCATGATGATGCCCCTATTCCTTGCTATCAGTAATAATCTTTACTCTACCCCATTCTGTCTCTTTGGTTTGAGCTCCTTTAATTTACTTATCTTGTATTGTGACTTGTTAACCGTATGTGGGTTGCTATCTCTTCAAATACTTTAAGTACAACTCTTTATATAAGTTTTTCCTAATCCTTTCTGATGCTAGTGGTCTCCCACCTAACTATTATGAATGGAGAAAGAAATGGCAAACCACTTCAGTGTCTTTGCCAGGAAAACCTCAAATAGGGTCATAAAGAGGCAGACACCATGATTACTACTCTGGAAGCTTTATAGCTTATAACTCAGTTGTATTAAGAGATACTAAGAAATAATAATATGAGGTTGTTCTAATCTGAAATCTTGATTTCACTGCAATCAAAGACTTAATCTTTCTTGAGTAAAAGACTTTATCAATTTTAGGGAAGGATTCAATTCCCTGAAACTAAAAGATTTAAATTTTATTTAAGAGTGGAAATGATTTTTTTTTTTAATCCCCCAAAGAGGCAGGTAGGTGGCCTGAATAGGGCACTAGGCCTGGAGTCAAGAAAAGCTGAGTTCAAAACAAAGCCTTAAATACATACTAGCTGTATGACCCTGAGCAAGTCACTTAACCCTGTTTGTCTCTGTAAAATAGATTGGAGAAGGAATGGTAAGCTACTTCAGTATCTTTGCCAAAAAAATTTTTAAAATGGACTCATGAAAAGTCAGACAGAATTGAACAAGATTATCTCTACTTTTGACCTGATGAAAAGGGGAGGAATGGATGAAAATGAAAAAGCATTTAATAAGTACTTCCTGTTTACCATGCATTGTGTAAGGCTGAAGATATAACCACCAAAAACATTCCTTGCCCTCAAGTAATTTACATTCTTTTAGGGATAGATCACTTTTAGGACAACTGGGGTTAGAAGAGAGTGGGGAACTGTATGATTCCAAGCTGGCCAGGAAATGACCCAATGGTCTGGTCCTAGACTAGGTGAAAGTTTCTTTATTAAAGCTGATCATCCTGAGCTTTAGGGACAAGAGCCAGAACTCTAATGGGGGGAGAAGGAAGAAGTTCAGAATATGGGTAGCCGAGTTTGGGAATGTTCTAGAAATGATATGAAGACCTGGTTCTAAGCAAAGTAAAGTGAAAGTTCATTTAGAACCAGAGCTTTTGAGTTCTAGGGTGGGAGGGAACGGAAGGGGGAGGGAGGGAGAAGAGGCAGAGAAAAAAAGAAGGGGGAGGGATTTGTCAACTTGTTTCAAGATATTTTCTTTGAGAGTTTCACTTCTCAGCCAATGAAACAGAAATGTGGGGGGGAGAGGGAAAAAGAAAGATTATAAATGGCTAATATGTTGATTTGTTTTATTTGTCTTTATTTACTGGTTAAAAAGGAAATATTAGGGGAAAGCTTGATTCTAGTAGTTAGTTCAAGCTCATTTTGGAAATGAATTGAGCTCTTTGTAAGCCTTTGAACCATTAACAAAGAAGGAAGATTGTTTACATCTAATATAGCAAGGCAATAGGACAAAAATATGATCCATATTGTCTGTCCTGGTAGAATAAAATTTCCTTGAGAGTAGGAAAAAAAAAATCTTTGTATCCTATAGTTTTTAGATCAGCCTTATTCTTCAACTTAGTTGTTGATTATCTAAATGTAATATCCTTATTCAATGGATATTCATTATTCAATGACTGAGTGGACATAATACTAAAGTAAATGAATCTTGTCTGTCCTCACATGCATCCTATAAACAAAATCGAAAGATAGAATAAAGTTGCAGATAAATGGAAGAATATTTTATATGTTCATTTTTGGTCTGCTATGGCAAATAAATAAGGGGCAAATTTGGTTTTTATCATATGTCTAAAGTCACCAAAGAATATTTTATTTTTTTAAATTATTTTACATATATTATACATGTACATTCATTTTTTACATAGTTCTAAATGAGTCATGTTGGAAGAGAAAAATCAGAACAAAAGGGAAAAACCATGAGAAAAAAATCAAAGGGGAAAAAAATGGTGAAAATAATATGTTGCAATCTGCAAAAAATATAATTTCAAAGGACCTTTTGATCATCTTGCTGTGTAGTCCTTATGTCTTTGCAAAAAGACTACTACATGAAAATAATTAGATAGATGGTCTGGCTATGCCAGCTCTCAAATTCTTAAAGCCATTATTATCAAGACTACTCGATACTGATCACTTGAGTCAACATACCTTGACCAGCTTTTCCCGTTTCCATATTAAGATAAAGGAGGCTGCTTGTAGAAGTTAAGTAATTTTTAACCTTGCCCTATATCCTTGCTGTGTTAGATCTAAATGAACCTCCTTTTTAAAACTATTATACCTCAAATTATACCCAAATTGAATTTACACCAAGAGGATACTGGCTTGAGGCCCTCCCCCAGTATCTTCCTTTTAACCAATAATTATAGACCAGCAAAACAAATCAATTCAATTCATTGGCTATTTCTATTATCCTTATTTCTGTGTATGTATATTGACCAATGAAAATGATTGCGTAAACAATCCAAGTAGAATAATTTTTGATAAGTATAGCCAAGGACAGCAACTACTGAGATTAAGCACACTTATTTGACAAAAACAGCTCAGGAAACTGGAAAACAAACTGGAAATCAGATTTTCACCAACAATTTAAAATATATATCACAACAACTCCAAATAGATGCAAGACATAAATGTAAAAGACCATAGTATAAAAAAAAATTAAAAGAGAAAAGAAGATACCTTCACAGATATAGCTGGGGGTGGGGGGGAAATACCTAAACAAAGGTTAGAAATGATCAGAGAAAGCAAAATGGACAATTTAGATCACCGAAATAGAAAAGTTTTTGCATGAGCAAAACCCATGCACTTAGAAAGGAAAGCTAGGTAAGGAAAACATGCAGCAAATTTCTTTGGTGAATATCTGATATCCAAGATAAATAGGGAAGTGATAGAAACATCATAAGAATTATCCCTGCTACATAAATTTTCAAATGGAGAAATGAAAGCTATCAGTTACCATATGAAAAATGTTACAAATCACTAATAATAAGAGACATGCAAAATACAACAACTCTTAAGCATTGCCTCACACTCAAGAGATTGGCAGAGATGACAAAATAGGAAAATGGCAATTGTTGGATGGATTTTGGGAGGACAGGCACACTAATATGCTATTGCTAGAACCGTTGATCTAATCATTCTGGAAAATGATTTTAAACTATAACTCAAAAATCACCAAACTTGAGTGTTGGAAACTATCTTTATGTGTATTGGAAAAATAAAATACTGTTGAGGAAACAAAAAGTCAAAGGAAAGAAAAATGAAAGAGAATGATAGATACCAGTCATGGTAGAAATAGCAGAATCTCTATTTGTGATCCAGGAGAGGATATAATCACCAGTGCTGTACTTTAATAGACTGGTGTCATTAGTGTATCATGTCGAGAGTGTATTAATCAATAAAAGGAAGTATCCACTAAAAAAATTACCACACTGTATGTCTCAGTGACACAGCCACAAACCCTGTACCCCAAAGAAGTCAAGGACAAAGGGAAAGAATTCATCTTACAAAAATATTTACAGCAACAATGTGTTCAAGCTATCCTCCAATATTTTATTTCCAATTAGAAATGAAATATCATATTATGCTAGAATGTAATATTATATAGATCATCACTGATAGAGTCAGAGAAACTTGTAAGGAATATGGGAACTGATTCAGAATAAAATGAACAGATTTTTTTTTTCTTTTGAGGACCAAAATAGTGTAAAGGGAACAAGGACATAGCAATGACAAAATATGACTTTAAACCTCTGATGATGAGGCCATTTCTTGGCAGGGAAGACAAAGACTAGAGGGATGGAATAAAATATATATTTTTTAGAAATAGACAGTATATTAATTTGTTTTGCTTGTTTATACTCATTGGTTAAAATGGAGGAATAAGGGGAGAGCCTAATCCCAATACCCTGTTAGTTCATGCTCAATTTGAGTAAGAAATGAGGCATTTATAAATCATTGAACAGTTGACAAAACGAGCTTTGTTGTTCAGTCTTTTCTGTTGAGTGAAATTCCCTATTTGGGGAGGTTGTTTTTGGTAAAGACACTGGAGTAATTTGCCATTTCCTTTTCCAAAAAAAGGTCTATTTAACCCTAATATAACAAGATATAGGATATGAATACAAAGGCATTAGCCCCCTTTTATCTCAGAATGGAAATGTGTCCATTCAGCAGGACAGAGTGTGCTGACTCATGTGATTTTTAGACATCCATCAAGTTGCAGGGGTCCTTTTCATATTTTTTAGGTGACCAGGAAACTACATCAAGGATTGCAGGGGCCAAACATGTCCCAGTAATAGCTTTATTGCCTTAAAGGAAAACTAGTTCCTTGGAAAGGGAGATGGATTCCTACTTCTATCACAGTACACCTACTTCTTGATGAAGGCTAAGAAAGTGTAGTAATAGAAATGGAAAAAATAATTTCACTAAGGGCCAGCTAGGTAGTTCAGTAGATAAAGCATTGCCCTAGAGTCAGTAGGATCCAAATTCAAATTCAACCTCAGACATTTAACTAATTGTGTGACCCTCAGCAAGTCATTTAAATCCAGTTTCCTCCTCATATGCTTCTCCTCTCCATAGAAATAAAAATAAGCTTAATGTATGCTTTTGAAAATTATATACAAGGAATCCTCAGTTTCCTACTATAGCTTGGAACACAGTATACTGAGCACACAGGACACCGAGCCAAACCACCTGAGCCATTTCTGGCAACATATATGACTCAGTACTGCAAGGCTTGGACTTTGGGACAATGAAGCAAGACCTTTTTTTTTTTTTCCACCTCTGATAAGAGGCAGGAGTGTCTACATTAAAGATTATTGGTTATTGAGCCTTAAAATGTGTCTCTTTCTCTCCTGGTACTCTTTCCCTGTCTGCCCAGTTGGTAGAGATTCTGAGAACCTAAATCTTAGACTTATTTAGTGGGAGACTTCCTCTTTTTGGCAGCTATGGTGACTGATTGAACATATCAGTGAGATATGTGTTGTATAGGTGAGCTTGAACCATGGTTTCTTGTCTGCTTATTCTTTATCTTTCTTTTCCTGAGCACAGGTAAACCAACAATCCTGAAAGGTGGACTTTTCAAGCCTGGTGGTTATCTTGGGAGTTTGGGGGTTTCTGGGTTCCCTGATTGGTACTTGACTGGCAACAGGATGAGTTTTTTGCAGCCATAGCCTTCTTATGGGAAAAGGTGACTATAGCCAGGAGGAGGAACCCAAGCCAGACATTGATTTTCCAGAAAAGAAGGCTCTTGAGGAACTTAGAAGGTTAAGGGCTGAGGTGAAAGTGAAATGTATATTCAACAGTCCTACAGAAGCTTTCATGTTGTGATGCTTTAAGCATTAGTGAGCAAGCCTCTAGGCCAAAAATAGAGGCATCTTAAAGGGGCTTATCTGTATATACCTAATTCCCTGACCAAGGCACTCACTTGTCATTTTTTTTTTTTTTTTTTGCTTAGGCAATTGAGGTTAAGTGACTTGCCCAGGGTCACACAGCTAGGGAATGTTAAGTGTCTGAGACCAGATTTGAACCCAGGTCCTCCTAACTTCAGGGCTGGTGCTCTATCCACTGCGCCACCTAGCTGCCCCTATGCCACCTAGCTGCCCCAGTTGTCATTCTTTATCACGCAGGGAGTCTTAACCTCCTTTGACTGATTCCAGCCCAGTTACATCAGTATCAATTTCCCAGGAAAGGAATTTATGGATTACTGTTTCATGTTTTAAGTCTCTGTCAATGAACACTTTTTAGTCGTTTGTGCTTTACGCATTTTTTTATGTAGTAAGGGAAGCAAATATCTATCTTTTACTTGATCTATATTATATATTGGCTTCTTTTCTAAGTCTTTTTGGGAAGACACAAAGCATGAGTCAAAACTAAGATTTTTCCTGGGACATCATTCCAGAAAGCATCTTTAGAACTGGTCACACTGAGATGGTGGCTCTTTTTCTGGCTCTGACTCTTTGCTGTGACATTCAAGGAGTGAAGATCCCAATTGACCCACAATAAGGGGGCCATGAATTGAACCAGAGAAAGGAAGGACTTTCTCCCTTTGTTTTCCCTCTTTTACCCTGGATCTGAGGAATGGGCCTGGGAGTGTTTGCTTTTGTTCAGTTTATTTTATCCTTCCCAGTTTTTAGGTGAGTGTATTAGCAATTTTGGAGACAGGATTCCAGGTGGGATGGTGCATTTAGCAAGCCAATAGAGAAGGACTGAAAATATAGGGCACCTGGGACTTTGAACCTGATGCTGGTTTTGAATTTGGAGCTGGGACTGGGAACTTAAGGAACTGAGTTAAACTACAGACCTAATAATAATCTTCCTCTCCAAAGAGACAGAGGTAATGGATGAATAGTTGAGTGATGGATTATATATCCAATGTGATAAGTAGATAAATGTGTATAGTTGCTATATGTTTTGAAATAAATATTCTTTTGTGAAAGCCAATGTTAGTGGTTAAATGAAAAGGGTTCTTCTAGGACCAGGAAAAACACCATAAGTAAAGCCACTTACAGAAAATGTAGCCACTCCAAAAAATCCTTAATGCTACCAGAGAACCACAGGGGTGACAGTGAAATTTGACATACCTGGCTTTTAGGCAGTGAGGGCCTGGGTAACAAATATTAATTATATTTGGTGATCTGGGCATACCCAGACAAGCCCAGTTACATAAGTATCAAATTCCCAGGAAAGGAATTATGGGTTACTGTTTCATGTTGTAAGCCTTTATTAGTGAGCACTTTTTAATCTTTTGTGCTTCAAGCATTTTTTTTATGTAATAAAGAAAGCAAATACCTATCTTACTTGATCTTATATATTGATTTCATTTCTAAGTCTATTTGGGCAGACATATAGCATAAATTAAAACTAAGGTTTTCTCTGGGGCTCCACTGTAGGGATAGAAAAAGCCAGACCCAATGATCAAGAGCCTGATGATCCCACTACTGAGTCTGGTCTGGGAGAATCCAGAGCTGAGGCTTCTTACTGGGGTTTGTGTCCTTTTTCCTTAGTCAGAACCTTGCCTCATTGTTGCTCTTATGAGTTGCCACTATTGCTACACTTCACTGTTAGATTTTTTTGTCTAACCACAAATTTATAAATCAAGGTTTAGCCTCACTGCCTTGGGTCTCCTCCTAGAGAAAATCTCAATACATGTATCTAATTCCCCTCCTTCAATGGAATAAAATAACCTTTTTGCTTATAACCTGTGTGAATTCTTTAGTATTCTTGGAGTTAACAGCCATTGTAAAGCCTCTCTGACTCTTTGGTCACTTGTTACCAGTTGATATTTGTTATAAAAAATGTCTTTTAGAAAAGACCACTATGAAAACAATTTCAGTTTATGAACCAACATATAGTGCTGAAGATGAAGAGGTGTAGAAATCTTACAAAGAACTAATAAAACAATTTAAATTCAATCAACATATACTTTGACAACAGGCAGTGTCACATGGTTGATAGATCTAGTCTCAGAATCCAACAAGATTGAGGTTCAAATTCTGTCCCTTGAAAGCTCTAAGAACCAGCTGCTCTTTTTTTTGGCATAGAGCAGAAGTAACTAAACTATAATATTAGAAATCAACTTTTCAAGAGTGGTGACTAACTTGGGAATTTGGAAATTTCTGGATCCCTTGGTTAATGCTGACTGGAAGATCTAAACTATAAGTCAGAACAGAGGCTTGACCTGCATGAGTAGAAGGAATTTCCTCTATTGGTGACTGTTTCCTCTACCAATAAAATAAAAGACATTAGTTTAAAAAAAAGGGGGGGCAGGGTGGAATGTGTAATTAAATAAAAAGCCTTTTGATAGTGACTTTAATGTAAAGGTGGGAAAAGGTAAGATCCATGAAAACATATGAGAAAATATGACTTAGTAATAAAGAAGATAGACCAAAGATTTGTAATCTACAAAGAAGACATAACAATGCATCATGAATATCTTCTTCAAAAAAAAAGATAAGCAGGCACTAGAAGAAATAAGAACTGAATAATATCACAGAAATGACATATATTTTAACAATAAGAAATGACCCATTTTTGATGTTGGCATCATTCCTGAATCAGCAATCTATGTACAATCAGAACATCAACTTGTTAGAGCAAAAATCAAATTTAATATAAAGTCAGAAGAAAGAATAAAAATGAGAAAAAGATATGGTGAAGAATAAAAATATATAACAATTAACTTCTTTCTAATTTAAACACATTATTGATGCCATGGGTTATGGATGGAATAAAGGACAATGATGTTCATTACAATAATATGACACAGAAAAATTTATCAATATAAATCAATTGCCCTATTGAAAAGACCAAAAGAATCTAAAGAATACCTTTGTCAACAAACATTTGACTTGCCAAACAAAGAGATGTGGCAGCTAAAGGCATACAGAATTGATATCTATTTGTAAAATCTTATAGAAAAGAGAATGGAAGATTGTAAGTAGTATCATTTTATACAAAAGAAAAAAAGCAGTGGAGAGTAAAAGCATTTTAAACAAATTTTGTCAATAGACCCAACTAAATAAAATCAACCTAAGGGTATTCTGAGATAAAACAGGAGGTTCTACTAACTGGCAGTATATCTGTGCTAAAAGCAAGCACAGAGCTCAATTAAGGGAATCCTTAGTCAATTTGATGTTTGCCATGATGAAATTTCCATGATGAAATAACAGCATGTGCTATTTGGTTTGGAAAAATTCAAAGAGCACCATCCCAGAGAGTGTGGACATGTCCCCTGCTGCTTTTTTGATAAGACATAGGGAGTTCAAGATTGGTGAGCTGATGTCTATCTGGATGGCTTATAAAAGAATGCTAAATGCTTATATCTCTGTTTCTGTTTCTGTCTTTGTCTATGTCTCTCATTTTCACTGTCTTGCATATATCAGATATGTCAGAGCACATACATATTCTAGATTCGAGAGAGGATAATCTATATCCATGAGCAGTTTCTTCCTCCTCAGGGATAGCTGATGGTGATTTGTGGTTGAAGCACATGCAAAAGTAGAGATATACTTGCCTGTAGCTTGAGAGTTGTTAAGAAAGGGCTACTATACCTTCACAGATTGTAGCAATCAAACCACTGATAGATTTTTTGCAAAAGTATCAGACAGAGGCATGATGAGTTTATTTAGCCCAATAGGATAAGCTCATCAACATTGATCAAGAACTCCATATCATGTTAAATATGGAAATTTTAAATAAATTTAAATAAAGGCAGCATAAAACTGAAATCTACTCTTCTAGTCAAAGAAGGCAATGTCTCATGAATAATCTCAAATTAGCAAGTTATCAAACTTTGAGAGCTATGGAATTGGACACTCTAGAATGAGAAGTGAATTAATTGATGCTGCTTGTTGGAGAAAAAAATATATACATCTAGTTCCTTCTTAGTGTCAGTGGGTTATAAAGACAGTTCAGGTTTGTTGGGAAGGAGATTGCTTGTTCAATAATTCCCCAAACTATTTTTACTCTCTGGGGGGGAGTCAAATCTATAGGATGGTAGTCCAAATTGGGGAAAATGATACAGGGCTCCTTGGGAAAGATGGATTTCCTTGAATCTTAGAGGGTTGCTTTGACTACACCTCCCAGTTCATTTTCTATTGGAGATGAACTGGGAGTTGTGGTCACAAGCTATTTGAGTCCTGTAGTTAGTTTCTGCAAATATTTTAATGCTCTTCTAAGTTCTTACCATCCTATACATTTTTTTGATGAAGCAAAATAAATCACTTGCACCCAGTATGAGTTTGTTATCTTGAGTGTTTCTGTGGGAGCTAGGGACATTTTTTTTTTCTTCTTAGGGAAACCCAGACTTGAACTATATCATGAGCATATTAGTAGATGTATTTCTTGTCATCCTTAAAACAATGTAAGCTCCTTACAAGTAGAGATACTATTTGTATCTTTAGTGCTTAACACATTGCTTGACAATAATACTTAATAAATGTTTAATTGATAGATTGAGTCTCCTCTGCTCCTCACTCCAAATCTAGACCATTGAATTCTATAGAACAATGAATATTTACCTTCTATATTAGCTAAACATTTTACAAAAATGATGATAGAAATCACCTTAACAAATTCTTTTTATGAGACAAATGCTGTCTTAATACCCAAACTAGGGAGAGAGAAAGAAGAGAAAGAAAATATAAACCAATGCCACTGACCATTGATGCAAAAAAAATGAATAAAATATTTTCAAATAGTCTTATGCAATACATACCAAAGATTTTTCAGTTTACCAGGTTATACTAGGAATGCAGGGATAATTATATTTGGAAATCTTTAAATGAGCTGTTAACATAAAAAAACCCCATGATTATATAAATAGATATTACAAAACATAATGCTCACATATTAACAGATGAAAAAGCAGGGGAATAGATGATTCCTTAAGATTATAAATAAAAACTTATCTAAAACTGAGAGCTAACATCAATTGCAATGTAGAAATACTAGAAACATTCCTAACATGATTGGATTTCACTGTTACTACTATTATTTAATATAATTCTAGAACATGCTAGTTATAGCAATAAAATAATAGAATAAGCAACAGCAAAAAAAATTTAAACTTTTTGTTTTCAAAACATAGGCATGGATAATTTTTCAACATTGACCCTTACATAACCTTGTGTTTCAGATTTTCCTCTCCTTTCTCCCAGTCCCTCCCCTAAATGACAAGCAATTCAATATGTTATACATGTTAAATCCAATATGTATAAACATATTTACCCAATTCTATATTCTTCTACATAATAAATCTATATAATTCTCTTGCTGGACAAGAAAAATCAGATCAAAAGGAAAGAAAATGAGTAAAAAAATAAAATGCAAGCAAACAACAAAAAGAGCAAGGAATGTTATGTTGTGATACACATTCAGTTCCCACAGTCCTCTCTGAGTGTAGATGGCTCTCTTCATCACAAAATCATTGGAACTAGCATCAATCATCTTATAAGCAACAACAAAATTAATTGAGGTATTAAGTGTAGGCAAAAATATTTCTATTTGCAAATGATAGAACAATTTCTTTATAGAATCCTAGAAATTTTTTTTAAAGGATAAAAACTCCTGGTAACTTCAGTACTATAGAAGGTTGTAATATTAAACCCACAAAAATCATCAGTCTTTTTGTATATTACTAACAAACTTATTAGGGGGAGAGAGAAATTTCATTCAAAATAACTGCAAAATGCAATAAAATAAACCTTGGAAATTAACTTGTCAGGATATTCAGAATATACATGAATACAAGTCTAATCACTTGACAAAAATAAAGACAAATAATTTTGAAGAAATTATGAAGTTCTAATATGTATATTTATATATTATAATTAAAATCATAATGCTTTAATGGAATTTTTTTTTGGCTGAGGCAATTGGAGTTAAGTGACTTACCCAGGGTCACACAGCTAGATAATAAATGTCTGAGGTCAGATTTGAACTCAGGTCCTCTTGATTTCAGGGCTGGTACTCTATCCACTATACTAACTAGCTGCCCCTAGAGGAAGAATTCTTAACTAACCAAGGAATAGATATGATAAAAAATGATTAAAAAGGATAATTTTGATTAAACAAATTAAAGTGTCTTTATATGAACAGAAGAAATGCCTCTAGAATTTGAAGAGAAGCAGGTAATTCAAATAAATTCTGTGTAACAAATACCCCTAATAGCAAAGACACAGTGGGCATTGAGTCATAATCTACTAAAGAGTTACAATATGATTCAGTAATTTTCAATAATGCCATACCCAGCCAGCCTTACAGAGACTCTTTGACAAGCCAGGGTACCTGAGCCTTGAGTTCAAGAGATTTTGGACTTGGAACTTGGCACCATGTACTACAAAAACTGACCTAAACTGTCAACTTAACCTTTTTTTTCCCTCCCCAGAGACTGAGGTGTGTTAGAGAATAAGTTTATATACTTGTTATTATATCTTTTATTTGATATGTTTTCTTGGCATTAATTGTTAGGACACTTTGTTTTACAGCTCAGCTTCAGGGGTTGTATTGAATGTACCAGCACCTGCAATTAAGAAATCATATAGCAACTCTCTTTCCACTTTAATCCTGACTTATAGCCTTTTCAAGTTGAATAATTTGCCATTAGTGCAGTAGCTGACCTTAATGCCATCTTCCTTCTTGAATGAAAACATGCTAAAGCAAGCACACTGCCCTATTTTATGCCATTGATGTTGGGAAAATGTGAAAGAATCATTCATTTTCTAGAATTTCTGCAAGTATGTCATCATGAAACTGGAGTACAATAATGATGATCTTTGCCATGCAACTGAATTTTGTCATGATCTATAAGTTTTCATGACTGATAGTTAGGATGGTCAGATAGACAAATGTTATTTATAGACCTCTGTCCTGCTCCTGGTATTTCTCCTGTAATTGCTAGGTATCAAATACAATGTTGACTATTTCTCAGCCCTTTCTGAAGCCACACTGGCTCTTAGGTGAGCATCTTCCAGGTGAAGGATCAGCTGATTAAGGACTCTAGCAAGAATCTTGTTAGCACTGTGATTGTCACAGGACAACCCATTTCCTTTTCTTTTATACAGATGGACAATGGAGATGTTCTTGATCTCTTTGGGGATTACCTCCTCCTGTCATATAACCTGGAAGATTTCAGTCAGCTTTTGTATGAGTAGTGGACCCATTGCCTTGTAAAGTAAATCTTTGCTGGAATAGAATCAGCACCTTGTGTTTTGTCACATGAAAGGAACCTAATGAACTTCAAAACCTCTTCTTCAGTTGCAAGCTCATCTGATTGACTTCAATCTGAGATAAATGGTCAATGACTTCAGCATTGATTGATGACAGTCTATTGAGAACATTATAGAAGTATTTGGCCCATCTCTCCATGATCTTATCTTTATCACTGATCAGTATGGCTCTGTCAGTACTGAGTAGGTGAGATGTACCATTGGACTTTGTCCCATAAAAAGCCTTTAAAGCATCACAGGAACACTTTGGAGTGTTACTATTGCTGTAAAACAATTTCATTTGTCTTCTTTCTAAGCCAAGAATCCTCCATCACTAAACTTTACTTGCACTTCACTTTTTTTTTTCTTTTTGCTGAGGCAATTGAGGTTAAATGACTTGCCCAGGTGAATGTTTGCACTTTACTTTTGATGAGCTTCAATGATGCCTTTTTAGAGGTGGATGAACTATCCTGCAGATAAATCCTCTGAGGTTCTCATTTTTCATTTAGAAGCTTCTAAATTTCTCTAACTTTTTCATCAAATCAATCCTGATGTTTGCAAATGCTCTGATCCAGATGAGCAAATGCAGTGCTGTACATCAAATCTCTGAAAGCTGCATACTTCCTTTCTGCTCCACTATTGACAGTTGAGTGTTGGCTCAGTTTTAGAATGTTCATGCCAAGAGAAGTGCTCTAATCTGCTGCTATTGAGTATTCTGATAGTCATTTTGCCTTCAAGCTGCCACTTTGTTGAATATCAATGTTTAGATTTGAGAAGATAAGTCTATGATCCCTCCAACACACTGTGCTACATGCCTCTTTCTTCATTCTCACATCCTGTCTCTCTTCACCTTACAATAACATAGTTTGTTTCTAAAGTATATTCATGAAGTCTTTTTGCATTTGAGATAAATGGAACACAATGTTGGTGGTGAAGACATCATGAAATACCCAAGTCTTTAGTATTAAGTGACTGTTGTTGCTTCTTTTTCTGACTCCATTCCTCACAGGGACTCCATGCCATGCCTCTGCCATGTACAAACTATGGGAATATATGGACATGATAAGTAGCCCAAAATAGGCTATGATCTTTGGAAAAGACATTCAAATTGATGAGGTCATATAGCCTTCTCAATATCTTAAGAATCTGGCACAGTCTCATATGTAAGGTGCCTACTAAATGTTTATTTAAGTTGAATTAAATCCTCTTCATCTTCATAGGAAACTGGTGTTTCACTCACATAGTGCACTAGACCTGGCGTTAAGAAGAAGTAAAGTCAAATCCAGCTCTAACCTTTACTAGTTTGATGTTTGATCCTAAGCAAGTCATTTTACTTGTGTGTCTCAGTTTTCTCAATTGTATAATGAGGATACTAACAGCACCTACTTCACAGGGTTATGGTGAGGATCAAATGAAATTATATTTGTAAAGCACATTAGTACATTGCTAAGCATAGTAGGCACTTAGAAACTGCTGGTTCTCTTTTCTTCAAATTGTTCTCTTTCCTAACTTCCTAATTTCTATTCAGGAGACAAAATTCTTCTAAGCTCAAGGCCTAAGGGAGTTTTTAAATTCTTCCTTTAAAACCCATTTAACAGGTACCTAATACTTTCAAACCAAGTTTCATATCTATCCCTTCCTTGTCATTCTGACTGGTGCCACCTTATCCTAGGACTTTATTACATAATGATTATGTAATAACTCAGTCTCTCCATCTTCTGCTCCCAAATCTTTCTGTAGGACATCTTGAGATCTGTCTTCCTAAAATACTATTCTTATTATATAGTTAGCCTACTTAAATTTTTTTTTTATCTCCTTATTACCCTCAAGATAAAATCTGAATTCCTCAGATTAACTTTCTAGGCACTCCAAAGTCTGGCCCCACCTTTCCTATACAATTTCATCTCTCATTACTCCCAAGGGAGAATCTTCTGGTTCAGCCACACCAGTCTCTTGTCTGTAGATTCACAGAATCTCAGAGTTGGAAGAGAAGATTCTTATATCCTAGAAGATCCTTAGTCCAACCAGTACCTATAGAATCTCTTCTATAACCTGACTCAAAAGTGATCATAGCCTTTGGACTGAAAATCTCTTTATGTTCCAGGGTGACTAGTTCTACTTTGGGGTAACTAACTAAGAACTTTTTTCCTGTTATCAAACTTAAACTTGCCCCTATGGCTCTCTTTACTTCCTGCTTCTTTCCCCTGAAGTCAACAAACTAAGTGTCATTCTTTTCACCACAGCAATGCTTTAGCTGCTTGGAAATAAATATCTCGTTCCCTCTAAGTATTTTTTTCAGTTAGCTAAATGTTCCCAGTATGTTCAGCTGATGCTTCTATGGCATGGCTCTAGGCCTCTCAGTTGCTTCATAAGTTCATCTATGTCTGTCTTTTCTTTCATAATTCCCAGTTGTGCTTTGATGGAAAGAGTGTTGAATTTAGAATCAGAAGGCCTAGAGTTTCACACTGGTTCTGCTCTTTATTACCTGCATGATCCAGGAGAAAACCATTTTAGTTTTCTTGATCTTTGTTTCTCTAGAAAATAAGAGAATTGGGGACTTCCAGGGGGCGGAGCCAAGATGGCAGAGTGAAAACGTGACTCTCTGCGTCCTCCTCTGATCTTCTCTCAAACCAATAATAAAATAAGCCTTTGAACTGATCTTCAAGTCAACGAACTCAGAAATATTTGGACACTGCTTTCTGAAGAACTTCATATCAGGTTTGTCTAACTCAGACAGAGGGATAAACAGTGGACTCGGGTGTAGGCCGGAAGTGAGGGTGGGACTCAGCTCAGCTCATCGTGGCAGAAACTCCACACTCCAAACTCCAAACACCTGTAGTTTATCTGAGGCACTCGGGACACTCTGCCCTGATTGTAGACAGGTGTTCTGGCAGACTTGCCTTGTTTAAGGAGTAATCCCGATTTAGTCCTAGCCCCCACCGGCCCAGCATCTTAAGTTAATTTGCCGAATTGCCCCAGGGCAAAGATTTTTTTTCGATCCTTAAAGAGACATCCACACTGTCTTAAAAAAAATGAAGAAGCAAGAGAGCTCTCACCATAGACAGCTTTTATCAAGAGAAAGAAGGGATGACCCCAGATCCTGAGGTTCCTTTAGACAAAACTCCAAAGGAAGTTATTAAGGACCATCACTGGTCCCCTTTTCAAAAGGCCTTTCTGGAAGATTGCATAAAGAACCTCATAAGAGAGCTGGAGGATAAATGGGAAAACAAACTGAAATCAGTGCAAGAAGGATATGATGCCCTGCAAAAGAGATATGAAAAAGACACCAATTTATTGAAAAATAAAATTAGTGAAGTGGGAAAAGAGTGCAATGAACAAAAAAATTCAATTGGCCAGTTACATAAGGAGCTTAAAAAAGTAACTGAAGAAAACAACACTTTAAAAATAAGAATTGAACAAATGCAAGTGAATGACTCAATAAGACTTCAAGAATCAGTCAAACAAAAACAAAAAAATGAAAAATTAGAAGAAAATATGAAATATCTCCTAGGAAAAACAACTGACTTGGAAAATAGATCTAGGAGAGACAATCTAAGAATTACTGGACTTCCTGAAAGCCATGATGAAAAAAAGAATCTAAACACTATCTTCCAGGAAATCCTGAAAGAAAACTGCCCTGAGATTGTAGAATCAGAAGGCAAAATCACCATTGAAAGAATTCACCGATCACCTCCTGAAAGAATTCACCGATCACCTCCTGAAAGAGACCCCAAGGAATATCGTGGCTAAATTTCAGGACTATAGCATCAAGGAACAGATTCTGCTAGCAGCTAGAAAGAAACAATTCAAATACCGAGGATCAATAATTAGAATCACACAGGATCTGTCAGCCTCCACATTGAAGGATCGAAGGGCCTGGAACCAGATATTCCAAAAGGCAAAGGAACTTGGATTACAGCCAAGAATAACCTATCCAGCTAGAATGAGCATTATCCTCCAGGGAAGAAGATGGTCATTCAATGATATAGGTGAATTTCACCTATTTCTAATGAAAAGACCAGATCTGAACAAAAAATTTGACCTCCAAACACAGAACTCAAGAGAAGCATAAAAAGGTAAAAAGGAAAGGACTCTTGAGAACTTTATTTCTACTATGGGGATACTTAAAGTTTGGGGGTATAATTAACTAGATATTACTTTGATAATATGAAAAAGAAAACTAGAGGGGAAAGGTTGTCATACTGGGGAAAAGAGGGAAAAAGTGGTAAAATAAGATCTAAAAAAAAAGGAGGTAAAAACAAGGTAAAATCTCTTGAAGAGGCAAAGAAAACCTAATATAATTGAGAGAAAGAAGGGAGGGAGATGAGCATTGTGTAAATCTTACTCCCATAAGGTTGGGTTCTAAAAGTGTATATCAGACACTTGATTTCACACAGAAACTTGTCTGTTGCTAGAGGGAAGTGGGAGGGAAAGGAGAAAATGAAAGGGATAAACTATTAGAAGGGAAAATAGAAGAATCAGGGGAAAGGGGCTAGGGGATCTAAAGGGTGGTGGATTGTTTGGGGGAGGGGGTCATCAAAAGCAAAGTACTGAGGAGGGGAGAAGGGAGAAAGGGGAAAGGAAAGGGGAAAACATAACTTGGGTAAATAAGATGGCAGGAAATAAAGAATTAGTTATTCTAACTGTGAATGTGAATGGGATGAACTCTCCCATAAAGTGGAAGCGGATATCAGACTGGATTAAAAACCAGAATCCTACAATATGTTGTCTACAAGAAACACATCTAAAACATAGTGACACATATAGGATGAAGATAAAAGGCTGGAGCAGAACCTATTATGCTTCAGGTGAACAAAAAAAAGCAGGGGTAGCAATCCTTATCTCAGATCAAGTAAAAGCCAAGATAGATCTAATCAAAAGAGATAAGGAAGGAAACTATATTTTATTAAAGGATATCATAGATAATGTAGCAATATCAATACTAAATATATACGCACCAAGTGCAATAGCATCCAAATTCCTAGGGGAGAAATTAAGAGAGATGCAAGAAGAAATAGACAGCCAAACTATACTAGTGGGGGATCTCAACCTTGCTCTCTCAGAATTAGATAAATCAAACCACAAAATAAGAAAGAAACTAGGGAGATAAACCAATTGTTAGAAAAGTTGGGTATGATAGATCTATGGAGAAAGTTGAATGGAGACAGTAGGGAGTTTATTTTTTTCTCAGCAGTCCATGGAACCTATACAAAAATTGACCATGTGTTAGAGCATAAAAACCTCAAAATCAAATGCAGAAAGGCAGAAATAGTAAATGCATCTTTTTCAGATCATGATGCAATAAAAATCACATGCAATATAAGGCCAGGAGAAAATAAACCAAAAGTTAATTGGAAATTAAATAATCTAATCCTGAAGAATGAATGGGTGAAAGAGCAAATCATAGACACAATCAATAATTTCATCCAGGAGAATGACAATAAGGAGACAACATACCAAAATTTGTGGGATACGGCCAAAGCTGTTATAAGGGGCAATTTTATATCTCTAGATGCTTACTTGCATAAAATAGAGAAAGAAAAGATCAATGAATTGGGCTTATTATTAAAAAAACTAGAAAAAGAACAAATTAAAAACCCTCAATTAAATACCAAATTGGAAATTCTAAAAATAAAAGGAGAAATTAATAAAATTGAAAATAAGAAAACTATTGAATTAATAAATAAAACTAAGAGTTGGTTCTATGAAAAAACCAACAAAATAGATAAGCCTTTAGTTAATTTGATAAGAAAAAGGAAAGAGGAAAATCAAATTGTTAGTCTCAAGAATGATAAGGGAGAACTTTCCTCCAATGAAGAGGAAATTAGAGCAATAATTAGGAGTTACTTTGCCCAACTTTATGCCAGTAAGTTTGATAATCTAAATGAAATGGAGGAATATCTACAAAAATATAGATTGCCCAGGTTAACAGAAGAGGATATAAATTATTTAAATAGCCCCATATTAGAAAAAAGAAATAGAACAAGCTATTAACCAACTCCCTAAGAAAAAATCTCCAGGGCCAGATGGATTTACATGTGAATTCTACCAAACATTCAAAGAACAATTAATTCCAATACTATACAGACTATTTGAGAAAATAGGGACAGAAGGTATACTGCCAAATTCCTTCTATGAGACCGATATGGTGCTGATAGTTAAACCAGGTAGGGCGAAAACAGACAAAGAAAACTATAGACCAATTTCCCTAATGAATATTGATGCAAAAATTTTAAATAAGATATTAGCAATGAGATTATAGAAAGTCATCCCCAGGATAGTACACTATGACCAAGTAGGATTTATACCAGGGATGCAGGGCTGGTTCAATATTAGGAAAACTATCAGCATAATTAATTATATTAATAACCAAACTAACAAAAATCATGTGATTATCTCAATAGATGCAGAAAAAGCATTTGATAAAATCCAACACCCATTCCTATTAAAAACACTAGAGTGTATAGGAATAAATGGGCTTTTCCTTAAAATGATCAGCAGCATCTATGTAAAACCATCAGCAAGCATCATATGTAATGGAGACAAACTAAAACCATTCCCAATAAGATCAGGAGTGAAACACCATTACTATTTAATATTGTATTAGAAATGTTAGCTTTGGCAATAAGAGAAGAAAAAGAGATAAAAGGAATCAGAGTAGGTAATGAAGAAACCAAATTATCACTCTTTGCAGATGACATGATGGTATACTTAGAGAACCCTAGAGACTCACTAAAAAAACTACTAGAAACAATTCACAACTTTAGCAAAGTGGCAGGATTCAAAATTAATCCACATAAATCATCAGCATTTTTATATATTACCAACAAAGTTCAGCAGCAGGAGATACAAAAAGAAATTCCATTCCAAATAACAGATGATAGGATAAAATATTTGGGAATCTATCTGCCAAGGAAAAGTCAGAAACTATACGAACTAAACTACAAAACACTTTCCACACAAATAAAATCAGACCTAATCAATTGGAAAAACATTAAGTGCTCATGGGTAGGCAGAGC
>JAJPUD010004277.1:56934-113566 GCA_023553655.1 Myrmecobius fasciatus
AATTGTCTCAAACCAGTTCCAATTGTTCACTGAAGAAAACCATATACACCCAGAGAGAGGGATATGAAATATGGACCACAACGTAACATTTTCATGATCTCTATTGACATTTGCTTGCATTGTGTTGCCTTTCTCTGATTTTCTTTTTTTTCTGGTAGATAGGATTTTTCTTGCACAACTTGTCAAGTATTTCAATATTATTGACATGTAGTGGACTTCCTGCCATCTAGGGGAGGGGAGGGGACTGGCGGTAAAAGTTGTAATGGAGAGCTTTGTAAAGATCAATGCTGGGGAACTACCCATACATATGTTATACAAATAGAAAGCTTTAATAAAAAAAAAAAAAGAGAGAGAATTGGTCCTTTCCATTTCTGAGTTCCCAAGGCTTTCTATCATACTAGGTGGTCTTGTTTTTTCTCAGTACATCCAAGTCCTACTTTTGAAAGAGCAGATCAAGTTCCATCTTCTCTGTGAAGCTTTCCCCAACTCCTTTAGGCCCAGTAGTTTCTCTTTCAGTCTTTGTCTTTCTCTCCTCTTTTCTTCTTTCTTTTTCCTCTTCTCTCTCCTTCTCTTTCTTCCTTTCTTTCTATTTTTGCATTCCCAGAAACAATTTTGACCTTTCATAATTTATTGCCTTATATTTAACTGTAAGTCTTAATCTCTGAACTAGACAACAGGTTCCTTGAGGGAAGGAAATATATTTTTCTTTCTTGTATCACTCACTCCATCTAACACAGTAGTAGCCATACAGATAATGATACTTAGTAAATTCAATTCAATTCAATAAAAATTTATTAAATGTCTAGCATGTATCAGACACTACGATAAATGCTTGGGGTGCATTCCTCTGTGTGTGTGTGTGTGTGTGCACATACGTGCACATGCACAGGTGTGTGTATATGTGTATGTGTGTAAATGACACAGAGGCAACAACAAAAGTTCTTGTGCTCAAGGAACTGACATTCTACTATGGAAATACATGTATCTTCTAGCATCCAGCTACCAAATCATTTCAATTGAATAAACATTTTGTGTGTGCAAGGTATGATTCAATAAAAATACAAAGGCAAAAAGTAGTATTTGCTTGCAAGATGCATATTCTACTAGGGAAATGTCATTTACATAGATAAATAAATACAAAAATAAAGTTGCCTCTTAACAAGTTTTCCTGCCTCCACTCTCTTCCCTGCAGGCCATCATACATATCACTGTTTAAATAATCTCTCCTATGCATATATCTAGTCAAGTTACTTCTCTGCTCTAATTGGGCGGCAATTATTTTCCTAGTTATTAAAATAAGGTATTTTGACCAATTCCTTCACTTTGCCCAAGAAAAGAGTTTTCTTGGTTTTCCAATCTGATCATTCTTCCTTGTCTTTGCTGATATTCCTCCCCATCCATAACTGTCTGCTAGGAGATTCAGAACTAGGTTTCCTGTTCTTCTCCCACTAACTCACATGATTTCTGTTGTTTATCCTTGGTTTTGAAGAAGTCTAATGGTATCACAGAGAGAAGCAGTGACTAGGGGAGTTAGATTTAAGTGAGACAGAGTTCCACAAAGTCTTCAGCCTCACTCACTCTTCCAGGGTCATCAAAGTCCAGTGGCAAAACAAAAGTCAAGAGTGATGATGACTCAGGATGACCTTGCTCTAAATGCTCCACAACGCCTAATTCTGCCACCTTTGTGGCCTGTTGGAACAAATTATTCATATCCACACATTCCATCAAGGGAACTTTTCACATGTTTGGGGTGGATACCCCACCCAAAGGCCTATTGGTTACCTCCCACCTGGTGAGGTGGTTCTACTGGGGTATGGCTGCTGTGCATGTTACAGATTTTTGGCACCACTGGTGAGAAGTGGTTCTGAGTGAAAGGTGAACACCAAACATAGATGAACAGTCCTGAAAAGGGTCCAGCAGCAAGCCTTTACACTAGAAGTGTTAGTCTTCCTTAACATTCTATGAACATGATTTCTAAGTATCCACAAATAAATATACTCTCTAAACCCAACAGTTTTATGAAGAAATATTGACTGGAAGATAGTGTAGTTGGGTAGAATCAGAAGTTGTTCAATGATCAGATTCAAAAAGTGCTGGTTAATGGATGGACAATCACTGGGAGGGCGGTACCTAGATCTAATGATCTGTCCTTAAATTTGTACTCTTTAATATGTTTATCAGTAATTTGAATGAGGGCAAAGGTATATGAAATTTGCACATGACAGAAAGCTAGGAGGAACTGCTAGCATAGAAAATGAAAAAATAAAGATCCACAATGATTTTGAATGATCTTGAAAGACTGAATCTAATCAACTGAAATGTAATTGAGATAAATACAAATTTCCTATTCAGATCTAAAATGTTAACTGCACAAAAGGGAAATGGAAAGGGTAAGGCAATCAGGCAATAGTTAAAAAAAAAAAAAAGATCTGGAGGCATTAATGGTCTGCCACCTCAATAAGAACTAACCAAAAAAAAAAAAAAACACATTTGAATCTCTGAATTAATGGATACCATACCAGTTTGGGATAAGGGAGGCAATAATTGCCCTATATCTTTGCTCTACTCATACTACATCTAAAATTATGTTTAGTTCTGCATTCACTTTCTCAACCTAAAAAAAGCAAATAACTTTGTTCTCCCCAAATAAAATCAAAACAGGGGATAAGCATTCAAAAAAGCAGTATTACTATACTACTACTAGGTCTGTATCCCATAGATAATTTTTTTTAAATGAAAAGGAACTATATATATATGCATATATATATATACACAAATATTTTTAATAATTCTTTTTGACAAAGAATTGGGAATTGAGGGAATGCCCATTAGTCGGGGAATGGTTGAACAAGTTGTGGTGTATGAGTATGATCGAATGCTATTGGAATATATAAGATGATGAGCAGGATGCTCTCAGAAAAACCTGGACTTACATGTGCTGATGCAGAGTAAATTGAGCAGAGCCAGGAGAACATTGTGCATAGTAACAATATTGTATAATTATCAACTATGGATGATTTATTTATTCTCAGCAATGCAATGATCCCAGACTATTCCAAGGGAACTGGGTTAAAAAATAATTATCTCCACAGTCATAACTGATGAAATCTGAATACAGATCAAAAGATACTTTTTTTTTGGTTTTATTTTTCCTAGTTTGGGGCCTGTTTTCTTTTACAACATAATTAATAAGGAAATATTTTATATGACTACATGTGTATACCCTTTATTAAATTGCTTACCTTCTTAGTGAGGGTGGTGGCAGGGAAAGAGGGAGAGAATTTAAAACTCAAAATTTTAAAAAGTGAATGTGAAAATTTGTTTTTACATATAATTGGGGGAAATTAAATATCAAAAAAATTAAAAATTAAAAAGCAGCTGATATAATCAGATTGGCAAATTATCTAGCTAGCATTTCCCCCAGATTTTAACTAACAAATGTATTTTATAGATTCCCACTAGAACTGAATTTGAGAGAATACCCAATAGTGATTTTAGATCAGAGATCTGACACTAAAAACAAAAACAAAAACAAAAAAACAGGGCCTCTTTCAGAATAGAACTAGCATCTTGTGAGGTTACTAGAGACATGTACATGAAGCATGGTTGAAGGAACTGGGAAGTTTGGAGAGGGAAAATTTGGTAGGCACATGATTACTACATTCAAGAATTTGACAGTCTTGATGAGGTCCAGGATATCTAGGTGGACATCAGCAGAAAAGGCCTGAAATATATTGTAAGAAACAAATAATTTACCAAGAACTCCTCTGACTAGCTGATGAATTCAGGAAAGATTATTCTTTTAAGAGCAGGTATCTATGCTAGAAGGCATACTTTTGAAGGGTAAAACAGTTTCCTATCAGGAAATTCCTCTTTTTTGGGGGTATAACAGAGGTTACAAACTATTTAAACACCTAATATTGCAACTTGAGCATAAATCCCCACCCCTGATTACATCTCCCTTTGGCATTTACCTTATTTGGTCATAGTTCTCTTTGAATGCAATCCATCTATAAGTTTTGTGTCTTGTGCTCCAAGTTAGCTTAACTCCTGATATTCATTTCTCAGGTTTTAGTTTCATTTATTTTTCAAAAATTTAACTTTCTAGTTTAGTGAAAACAAAACCCTCATCCAATTCTTACAACTGATAGGGTGCTGATGAGATCCTCTCAGCCTTAAGTAGGTCTTTTGTTCTTAAGCCAGCCTTTTGTTCAAGTGGACTTTCAATTACAGTCCCACCCCAGGTGGAGGGCTCCAGAAACCCTTTTTTTACTATATCCAATTGGAAAGTCTAGTTATGATATCAAACCCCAAGGTTATATTTCCCCTATAAAAGATACTTGTGATGTAGATCTTAGCTAAATCACTTTATCACTTTTTGGGTTAGTCTGCCATGGCGTCTTGCCTCATGGTGCCTTTCCCCTTGTTATAGCTAACTTGATATGTCTCCAGTTTCTTCTACCATGAAGAAAAATGTGGCCTCCTTTGACTGGCTGTGTAGCCAGAAGAGTTGGAGTCTTTATAACTGGCCAGATTCAGGCAATCTCTTCTGGTGTTCTCTTTCCTACTATTTCCTAAAGGTGAAGATCATAGTTCACCTACAGCACAGAGACCATAAACTGACCTAGTGAAGGAGGAAGGACTTCCTTCTGTTCCTCTCTTCCTCTATCTTTTAGCCAGGTTCCAAGAAATGGCTCTGGGGCTATGGTTCTGTTCTGTTTCATTTCTCCTTTTCAGTTTATATGCTGGGAAGATTCCTGGGATCATCAGAACTTGGGCATTAGAGCCACAGGCACCATAGAGCCAGGATTCCAGATGGGATGTTACAGTCAATCAGTCTGGAAAGGGAGCCAGAGTGCTTGGGTCTCAAGCCTGAGGAGCGTTTTGGACTTGGAACTGTGTTCTATAGAAACAGAGCTAAGCTGTGAACCTAGTGGAAGGAGGTAGGAAAATTATGCCTTTTACTCATTGATGGAGTAAAATTATATTTGTGTGTGATTATATGAACAAAATATTCCTTTGAAAAAGCTTATTTGGTTGTAGTGGTTAAATAGAACCAGGGGACAAGGGATTTCCCTTAAGGAATCAGAGAAACCTGGCATAGGGGCATAATATAATTTGTCTAGCCTTTAGGCAGTGGGTGCTAAGGTAATTAGTCAAGTATTATTTCTGTGGGATCTCTTGGTCTAGGGTATCTCAAAAAATTAAAAATCTCAAGGAGAGAATTTCTCCAGAAGTCCTCACAAAAGTTAGAAACTCAATTTTATCCCAGTCAAGATTCAAATATAACATTAGCTATCAGGGAACTCTCATTGTCTGAAAGCTAGGTGTATTAAAATATCACCTCTCCCCCCAGGGTTCTCTAGTACCCTTAAGGAGTTTTGAGGGTATTTAGGTTCTCAACGAATGGCTCTACCCCCACACCAATGGGTCTTCCTCAAATGTAAGAGGTAGTCTTTTTCATCCTAGTACCATTTAGTCACTAACATTCAGACTAGCTTTTGCAAAGAAATATTTACTTCAAAGGAATAATCACAAACATACAAAATTGTGTGGAGCTCCATCTTCCTTCTCTTTTATAACCCCTCAGTTTCTGGAAAGCTACTCCTACCCACATGGGAGAAAGATGCAGTTTGCTGGGGAACTCTTCCTTGGAACTGAATACCTCCATGTGGAAAGAGGTACTTAAGTTCTTTACTTATGTAACCTTTACACATTTAACCTTTATTTCTTTAGAAATAGATCAATAAATCAAAAGCTTCTTAAACTGTGGCTCTCTTTCCCATATGGGGTCAGGTATCTTAATGTAGGGGTTGTGAAAAATTTGGCAACAGTAAAAGGTATCAAATATTCTGGAGAAGGGAAGAAGATTCATAGGTTCATGTTGTTTAGTCACATGGGATTTTCTTGGCAGAGATATTGGAGTGGTTTGCCATTTTCTTCTCCAGTTTATTTTATAGAGGAGAAAACTGAAGCAACTCAGATCCTTCTGACTCCAAGGTCAGATATCTATCCGCTGTACCACCTAGGTGCCCTCATAGGTACATAGGCTAGTTCAATACCTGTAGAGTACTGTGCCAGATCCAAGTCTAACATCCCCACCTCCCACTTTGGGTTCAAGTCCTAGGCAACTGGCTTCTCCATGCTTCTCTGTTGAGTGAACTGACTGTACCATCTCACTTGGGATCCTGGCTTCAAGGTCACCATGGTTCAAACTCCTAAGTCTGATAGGTCCAGCGGGGTCATCGCTTATACCTGAAACTGAGGACAAATGAAACAGAGATGAACTAACATCCTCAGACCCAGTTCTCAGAGTTGGGTAAAAAGAAGGGAGAGTCAGGGCAGAAAGTCTTTCCCCTCTCACTAGTTTAGTTCATGGACTCTCAGCTAAGAATAAATTAGAATCTTGACCCTCTGGATACAGCGGCAAAGAATAGACAGGAAAGATCAAGAGAGCCACAACCACAGGCTGGGCAGCATCAACAGTCAAAGGAAGCTACTCCCATCCACATGGGAGAAAAATGCAATTTGCTGGGGAATGCCTCCTTGGAACTGAAAACCTCCATGTGGAAAGAAGTACTTAAACTCTTTACTTATGTAACCTTTACACATTTAACCATTATTTCTTTAGAAATAGATTGGTAAATCAAAAGCTTCTTAAACTGAGGATTTCCACCCCATATGGAATCATATAACTTAATGTGCAGTCATGAAAAATTTGGCAACAGTAAAAGGTATCAAATATTCTGCCAAGATTTCATTTTTATGTAAAAATAAATAACATCCATCTCATTAGTCTGCAAATTTGCTTTTAGCTTTTATAAGTGATAAAATTATATGTATAACAAAGAAATGTTTAAAAATAAATTTCTTTGTGATTTATGTAAATGTTTGATTTATATACTTATGACTGGGATTGTGAAAAAATTTCTCAAGTGAAAAGGGATCTTGAGTGGAAAAAATTTAAGAAGTCCTTGTCTAGATAGACCCTGATGTCTTAGAAGACGGCAGAGGTAGGAGTGAAGAAACTTATCTTTTAGAAGAATTTTAGAATAGTTCTGTGGCCAGAAGCAAACAATGAAGACTGTTCAATAAACAATATCCTTCTCTCTATGCTTATGCCTCTCAGACACTGAATAGAGAGAAGGGATCCCCAAGGATAGCCTATGGATGCTACTCTAGGGGGATGCATGAACATCTGGATGTCTCTTCACATGGAGAGTTGGAAAGCAGGCTTCCTACAGATTGATGATGAAATGTTAAGGGAGTGCAATAGATTGTAGTGCAGGCACAGACATTAGAATAACTGGTTCCAATCAACTAGCTGTGTTGAAGAGGAGGTACTTTGGCTGCAGAGATATTCAGTTCCAGCCACTGTCTCTTTGCCTCATTTGAATGTAGCTGCCTCAACTTTCTAGTTTGCTTATTTCTTTCTTTCCTCCTTACTCTCCACCCTCCTTTTCAACCTCAAACATGATTTTCCATCTCCTGACTGCCTTTTCCTGAATCTTCCCCATGCCTGTAATTTATCCCCCTTATTGCTGCTACCTTCTGGTTTCCCTGGTTTCCTGCAAGACCCAGCTAAGATTTCACTTTCTGCAAAAAGCCTTTCCTAATCTCTTTTAATGCTAGTTAGTGCCTTTCTTTGGTTGATTACCTCCTGTTTATTCTGCACATATCATATCAATATATAGTTGTTTGCATGCTGTCTGTCCCTATCTCCCATCTCCTATTAGATTGAAAGCTCCTTAAGAGCCAGAATTGTTTTTTTCATTTATTTTTGCTTTTCTTTGTAACCTCAGCACTTAGCAGAGTGTCTGACTCTTAGTAAGTTAACCTTAACAATGTTTAGGTCCCCAGTTGATAAATGGTCAAAGGATATGAACAGACAATTTTCAGATGATGAAATTAAAGTTTCTATAGTTATATGAAAAAAATGCTTTAAATCACTATTAATTAGAGAAATGCTAACTAAAATACTTCTGAGGTACCACCTCATACCTCTCAGATTGTCTTAAGATGACAGGAAAAGATAATGATAAATGTTGTAGAGGATATGGGAAAACTGGGACACTAATGCATTATTGATGGAGTTGTGAAACGATTCAACCATTCTGAAGAACAAGCTGGAACTATGCCCAAAGGGCTATCAAACTGTGCATACCCTTTGACCACCAGTGCCATTACTGAGTCTGTATCCCAAGGAAATCATAAAGGAGGGAAAAGGACACACGTGCAAAAATGTAGCAGCTCTTTTTGTAGTAGCAAAGAATCAGAAAATTAGTAGATGCCCATCAATTAGGGAATGGCTGAGCAAGTTGTAGTATATGAAGGTAACGGAATATTATTGTTCTATAAAAATGATAAATAAGCTGATTTTACAAAGATCTGGAAAGATTTACATGAACTGTTGCTGAGCAAAGCAAGTAGAACCAGGAGTACATTGTACACAGTAACAGCAAGAATATGCAATGATTAACTATGACAGACTTGGTTCTTCTCAGTGGGCCAATGATCTAAAGCAATCCCAAGACTTTAAACAGAAAATGCCAATTGCATCCAGAAAAAGAACTAAGGAGAGTGAATGCAAATCAACACATTATGTTCTAATTTTTTCTATTTTTTTCTCTCTCCCATGGTTTTTCCCTTTTGCTCTATTTTTTCTCTCCCAATATGATTAATAAAGCAATGTGTTAAAAATAAATAATAAAAAATTTTTAAAAATGCTTAGGGATTGACTTATTGACTGTCTGGTGACTCTTATTTATGGTATTTATTGAAGGGAGACGAGTCTCTCTGACTTTGGGAGTAGCTAAAAGTCAGAAGAATGAATACAGAAATCTGGGACTCAGACTATAGGCTAAGTGCCTGAGAGACCAAGAAGAGACCCAGAAATGATCTTCAGGAACAACCTTTAGGTCTCCATCGATTGGAAGGAATTATCTGGTAGCTATGCTGTATCTGGTAAGTTGGTGGGGAAAGTACTATATAGCAACTCAACTAAGTTTTGGAGCCTACTTTCCCAGAGACTGAGGTGATAAAGGGAGGAGTGTGCCTCAGAAAGGTTGGGGGAAATATAAGCTTGTTCTTGCTCAATATATAAAGTAAATATCCCTTTATTTAAAAAAAATGATGCTAAGTAAATAGATGGAACTGAGGTGCTAGTAATGAACTCCCTAAATTAAGTAATAGTTGCTAGAAACTTCCAGCTAATAGAGGAAAAAAGATACCTTCAAACCTTTTAAGTTTGATCCTTTAGAAAGAGATCTGCTTTGCTTGGCTTTGAGATAATGAAGTCAACACATGCACTCTACAGCACTGTTCTAGGATTGACAAGTGGAAGAGACTCTCAGGATCAAAGGATTACAGATCTGGTACTGAAAAGGATATGGGCAAATGGCTTCATTTATTTATTTTTGTTTTTTTTTTTAAGCTTTTTATTTGCATAACATACATATGGGTAGTTCCTCAACATTGATCCTTACAAAGCTTTCCGTTACAAATTTTCCCCCCTAGTCCTCTCCCCTCCCCTAGATGGCAGAAAATCCACTACATGTAATTATATTAAAATACTTGACAAGTCAAATATATGTGTACATATTTCCATACTTATCTTGCTGTGCAAAACAATAGTATCTACATGAACAAAAAATATCTGAGAAAGGAAACCCAATGCAAGCAAACATCGATAGAGATCATGGAAATGATATGTTGTGGTCCACATTTCATATCCCTCTCTCTGGGTGTATATGGCTTTCTTCACTGAACAATTGGAACTGGTTTGAGACATTTCATTGTTGAAGAGAACCATGTCCATCAGAATTGATCATCATATAGTCTTGTTGCCGTGTATAATGATCTCCTGGTTCTGCTCATTTCACTCAGCATCAGTTCATGCAAGTCTCTCCAGGCCTCTCTGAAAACGTCCTGCTGGTCATTTCTTACAGAACAATAATATTCTATGACATTCATATACCATAATTTATTCAGCCATTCTCCAATTGATGGGCATCCATTCAGTTTCCAGTTTCTAGCCACTACAAAAAGGGCTGCCACAAACATTCTTGCACATGTGGGACCCTTTCCTTCCTTTAAGATCTTTTTGGGAATATAGGCCCAATAGAAACTCTGCTGGGTCAAAGGGTATGCACAGTTTGATAACTTTTTGAGCATAATTCCAAATGGCTCTCCAGAATAGTTGGATCCGTTCATAGTTCCACTAACAATGTATTAATGTCCCGGTTTTCCCACATCCCCTCCAACATTCATCGTTACCTTTTCCTGTCATTTTAGCCAATCTGACAGGTGTGTAGTGGTACCTCAGAGTTGTCTTAATTTGCATTTCTCTGATCAATAGTGATTTGGAGCAACTTTTCATATGACTAGAAATGATTTTAATTTCATCATCTGAAAATTGTCTGTTCATATCCCTTGACCACTTATCTATTGAAGAGTGGCTTGAATTCTTTTTTTTTCCTTAAACATTTTTTTTATTAAAGCTTTTTATTTGTATAACATATGTATGGGTAGTTCCCCAACACTGATCTTTATCAAGCTTTCCATTACAAATTTTACCCCCAGTCCCCTCCCCTCCCCTAGATGGCAGGAAGTCCGCTACATGTTAATAATGTTGAAATGCTTGAGAAGTTATGCAAGAAAAAAAAAGAATCAGAGAAAGGCAACACAATGCAAGCAAATGTCAATAGAGATCATGAAAATGTTACGTTTTGGTCCATATTTCATTTCCCTCTCTCTGGGTGTATATGGTTTTCTTCAGTAAACAATTGGAACTGGTTTGAGACAATCCTTTGTTGCAGAGAGCCATGTCCATCAGAATTGATCATCATGTAATATTGTTGTTGCTGTGTATAATGGTTCTGCTCATTTCACTCAGCATCAGTTCATGCAAGTCTCTCCAGGCCTCTCTGAAATCATCCTGCTGGTCATTTCTTACAGAACAATAATATTCCATAACATTCATATACCATAATTTATTCAGCCGCTCTTCAATTGATGGGCATCCCTTCAGTTTCCAGTTTCTAGCCACTACAAAAAGGGCTGCCACAAACATTCTTGCACAGGTGGGTCCCTTTCCCTCCTCTAAGATCTCTTTGGGATACAGGCCCAGTAGAAACACTGCTGGGTCAAAGGGTATGCACAGTTTGACAACTTTTTGAGCATAGCTCCAAATTGCTCTCCAGAATGGTTGGATCCGTTCACAGTTCCACCAACAATGTATTAGTGTCCCAGTTTTCCCACATCCCCTCCAACATTCATCATTATCTTTTCCTGTCATTTTAGCCAATCTGACAGGTATGTAGTAGTACCTCAGAGTTGTCTTAATTTGCATTTCTCTGATCAATAGTGATTTGGAGCAACTTTTCATATGACTAGAGATGGTTTTAATTTCATCATCTGAAAATTGTCTGTTCATATCCCTTGACCACTTATCTATTGAAGAGTGGCTTGAATTCTTATATATATGAGACAATTCTCTATATATTTTAGAAATGAGGCCTTTATCAGAACCCTTAAATGTAAAGATGATTTCCCAATTTGATGCTTCCCTCCTAATCTTGTCTGCATTATTTTTGTTTGTACAGAAACTTTTTAACTTAATATAATCAAAATTATCTATCTGGTGTTCAATTAAGAGTTCCAGATCTTCTGTGGACATAAATTTATTCCATCTCTACAGGTCTGAGAGGTAAACTATACTACGTTCCTCTAATTTATAAAGAGTGACAAGGGTCATTCTTTATATTTAGGTCATGAACCCATTTAGATCTTATCTTGGTATGTGGTGTTAGGTGTGGGTCAAGCCCTAGTTTCTTCCACACTAGTTTCCAATTTTCCCAGCAGTTTTTGCCTAATAGTGAGTACTTATCCAAAAGCTGGGGTCTTTGGGTTTATCAAACACTAAATTGCTAAAGTTATTGAAATGGCTTCATTCATGGATAAGGAAACTGAGCTGGGCTTAGACAGGTGTGTGCAGTAAATAGCTCATAGCCTGTGTAAATAATAATTAGTCAAGTTTGAAATTTGAACTCAGGTCTTCTGATTCCCAAATCAATCAGTATTTATTGAGTTCTTACTATGCACCAAGTACTCTACCCACATTGGGGATGCAAATACTGAAAAGGAAATAATCCTTATCCTATCTAACTCTACTGAGCTTCCTTCCTGAGTGCCATACTATCATGTCAGAGAAGAGAGAGAAGTAACAGATTTGTATTTTTCATAGTTCTAAAAAGAACTGGGCTGACTTTTGTCTGATTTGGCATCTTTGTGAGCTCAGTCTCCCGTCCTGTGGGTAATCTGATTACAATATAGTTCACACAGCTGGTCCTCTAGCCTCTGCTGGGAGGCTCTCTAATAAGGAGCTGTAATGAGGAATAATTATGCGCCTCAAATCTCTGGAATTAGCTCTTGACTGTTTTGACCTGCCTGGTCAGTTACAAAATCTACACCTCAATGTGGGGGCTTATGTGGGTCCATCTAACCATGACTAATGAGTGCCAAGAAAAGCAGACTTTCTTTATACCTCTCTGGCTTTGGAATCAAAGAAGTATAAAGAGTTCTCAAAATGTCCTTGTCTTTGTTTTCCTATGGGGAAACAAGACCTCCATACAGGGTGAAATAGAAAGAATACTGAATCTGGGTTCAGAGACTCTGAGTTCAAATCCTGACCATGTTCCTTATGACATTAGGCAAGTGAATCCCTCTGGAACTCATTTTCTCATCTACAAAATGAGGTGGTGAGACCAAAAGACCTCTAAAATCCATCCTGGGTTTAAATCTATGATTTTGAATCTATGATCTTATGATTCTCTGATATGTACTGGGTAGCTAATGAGCATCTGGCACATTACAATCTACTGAGAGAGCAGCTTATCCAAATTGGGGCAACAAAAAGAGCATTAGACTTAAGAGATAGAAGAATTGGGTTTGAATTCTGGATCTTCCACTTCTTGGCTATGTGAGCAGCTTTGGGCAAGTACTTTCTCCTTTTTGAGCCTCTTATCCTCATCTGTAAAATGAGCATATTGGACTAGAATCATAGACGCATTGAGATCCAGAAGGGACTTTTGAGGGCATCTAGTCTAATCCCTTCATTTTACAGATGGGGAAACTGAAGCCCAGCAAAGTGAAGTGACTGCCCAAGTTCACAAGATGTAAATGAATCAAAGCCCTTTGACTCCAAAGCCTGTGCTCTTTCCATCATACCATGCCACTTCTCCAACACAGAGATGCAGATGGCATCCAAGTTCCCTTTCAGCCTTGACATGCTGTGAATCTCTGATTCTATAACATCTTTATCTAGTGAGTCAACAGTGGAGTCAGGAATATAACTTTGTCTTTTTTTTTCAGGCTCTGGCTTCATACTGAGACTGGGCTCCAGACAGCTGTATCTAAGACACATCTCCAAGAGATAATTTTCAGGCTCCTAGAGCTGGGAATCAAACCCCCTTCATTAGTGCCATATCTACTTAAAGGATTCCTCTTAAAAACTGGAATGTGGAAAAGCTCATTTGACTCATAGGATATTAAACTATGCCCTTCAGTTCCCAGTGCTGTGGTTCACATAATTAGCACATAGTTCTCACTTGCACATGGTGGTAGTTTAAAATTAATCAGCTCCTAAAAAAACCCCAAACACCTTTGTTTAAATGATATTTAGCTTCCCTAGTTACTATAGGATGAGAGACCTTCATTGGATATGGGTTTTAAACCTTATCTGAGGGATCTGCTGATGACCTGGAGTTGAGAGGATGCTGGGGTACGAAAAGAATGCAGAATCTGGAGCCAGGAGACCTGGATTCCTGTCTCTATTCCCACGTTGGGGTCACAGGGGAGCCACTTCATACTGCTCTGTGCCTCAGTTTTCTCACCCAGGAATGGACCCCAAGGTCACATGTTTGTTGAGAGGAAAGTGCTTTGCAGCCTTGAAGTACTATGGAAACGTGAAATATCATTATTCTGGCAGAGATTCAGAACTCTTAAAGCTTCAAGTTGAATTCAAGTTGCAAGATTCAAGCCTTGAGAACAGGGGAAGGAAATGACAAATCAATCCAGTATCTTTGCCAAGAAGATCCCAAATGGGGTCATCAAAAGTCAGGAATAATAGAAGTGGTCTACTAGAGGCAGCTGGGTGGCTCAGTGGATAGAAAGCTGGGCCTGGAGTCAGGAAGACTCCAAGAAAGAAATGCCAAATCACACCAGTATCTTTACCAAGAAAACCCCATGACAGCATTGGTGAGTCCGTGGGTCATGAAGAATCAGACATGACTGAACAACAATAATCATGATGAGCGGGCACAGTGCCAAGGAGCTAGAGATACAAAAAGAAGCAAAACACAGTCCCTGCTCTCGGAGAGCTTACAATCTAAGGAGGGAGACAACATGCAAACAAAAATGTACAAACAAGGTATAGATTGGAGAAATGGGAGACAGGTCAGTAGAGAGAAAGCACTGTCTTCAAGGGGGATTGGTAAAAGTTTCCCATAGGTAGTGATATTTCAGCTGGGACTTGAGGGAAATCAGAGGTTCCAAGAGGTGGAGATGAGGGGGGCATTCAAGGCATAAGGGAGAGCCAGTGAAAAGGCCTAGAGAAGAATGTTTTGAATGAGGAACACCACATGGGTAGCATATGAGAGTGAATAAGGTACAAGAGAATGGGAAAAATAGGAGAGAGCCAAGGTTTGAAGGAATTTGAATGTCAGAGGGTTTTACTTGATCCTGGCAGTGATAGGGAGCCACTGAAGTTTATTGAGTAGGGGTCTAGGTGGAGTAACATGGTCAGACCCTGAATTTTAGAAATAACATTTTGTTGTTGTTGTTGTTTTTATTTTTTAAAAATAATTTATTTTCCCTAGTTACATGTAAAATAAAATTTTACTTTTGTTTTTAAAACTTTGAGTTCTAGATTCTTTCTCTTCCTCCCTGCTCCCCCTCCCCCACCTTGAGAAGGCACATATAAAGTTATGCAAAACATTTCTATAAAGCTCATGTTGTGGGGGGCAGGGAAACAGATTTCTCCCAAAACAAACAAACAAAAAAACCCACAAGAAAAATATATTTTTTTAAAAATACATTTCAAACTGTATTTAGACACAATCAGTTCTTTCTCTGGATATGGATAGCATTTTTCATCATAGTACTTCAGAGTAGTCTTAGATAGTTGTACTGCCGAAAATAACAAAGTCATTCATAACTGCTCAGCTCACAACACTGCTATTACTTTGTACACAGTATGTTTCACTTTGCGTGAGCTCATGGAAGACTTTCAGGGTTTTTCTGGTTGCATACTTTTTTTTCCCTTTGTAAATTTATTTAATTTTAATGCACATTGTTGTATGAACCATATTGGGAGAGAAAAATCAGAGTAAAAGGGAAAGACAATGGAGAGATTAAAAAAACAGAAAAAAGAAGTGAACATAGCATGTGTTGATTTGCATTCAGTGCATTCATTCTGGAGGCAGATGACATTTTCTGTCCAAAGTCTATTGGGATTGCATTGGATCACTGAACCACTGAAAAGAACCAAGTCTTTGATACTGATCTGAGAGCATCCTGCTCAACATTTCTTGTAGAGTAATAGTAAGAAAGATCACTTTGGCAATTGAGTAGAGGATGGACTCCAGTTGGGAAAAGAATTGTAGCAAGAAGACCAACCATCAGGTTATTGAAATACCCTAGGATGAGGGGATGAGGGCTTGCCCCCAGGGTGATGGCAATATCAGAAAAGGAAGCATATAGGAGAGAGGTTAGAAAACATTTATTTATTGACAGCTAAGTGGCACAATAGAAAGACTGTTAGGACTTGGAGGCAAAAAGATCTAAGCTAGAATCCCATTTCAGATACTTACTAGTTATGTGACTCATGGCAACTTACTTAACCACTTTCTGCCTCAGTTTCCTCATCTGTAAAATGAGATTAATAATACCTCCCTCGGCCCCCTCCCTCCTGGGGAGTTGTGAGCATCAAGTGAGTTAACACATATTATAAAGTACTTTGCAAAATTTAAAATGCTACATAAATATTATTACTGTTAGACATATAATCATTTGCTAGAGGTTTCTACTAGGAAGAGGTATTAGGAAATGACATCAAGGTTTTTAAAAAGCAGCAATAAACACTGGGAAAAGAAGTAAAAGCAATTGTAATGGAAGAGGTGAAGATTTCATTTCTTTTCAGGCCTGAATTTTTCTAGTTGTACAGCTGGGTTTTTCTTTAGGGTTCAGTCATTTTTGTCTGACTCTTGTGATCCCATTTAGGATTTTCTTGGCAAAGATGTTGGAGTTGTTTGCCATTTCCTTTTCCAACTCATTTACAGATGAGAAAATTGAGGAAATAGGACAAAGTGACTTACCCAGGGTCACCCAGCTAAGGCTTCTGAAGTTTGAACTCAGGAAGGTAGTTAGTTATCCCAATTCCAGGCCTGACACTCTGTGCACTATGGCATCACCTAGTGGCCCCACACAGACGAGCAGGGACTCTATTAGAGATGTGAGCACTGCTACTCTACACTGATTTGCAGGATGAAAGCCTCCTAGGCCAGGTTCTTCTATTCAGCAACTCTGATTGTAAAGTGCTTGGTGACTTATGACATTGAAAGCCAAGATGCTCAATAACCAGTCATCTTGGTTACTGACAAGAAAAGTCTCATGCACAAAAATGTTGACAGCAGCATTCTGGAACATGAGGAGATGCCATGATTGGCCCACTGGGTGATGGGGGAGAGACTGAAACAATGAAGGAAACTGAGCAATGGACATGATGGATTCAAGGAATATGGGGAGACTCCTATGAAGCGAGGCAGTGATCAGGCTGAACAACCACCCCCAAAAAACCCATTTATGGAAATGGAGACTACTATAAATGGGAACCAGATCTGAGTCAAACACTGGCCAGCTTTGGTACTCGCACAGAAGGCCCACTCCAGAGAAAACTCTTGTTTTACTCAATCCTTTGTGCATTTCGGGAAGGTGGACAGGAGATTTAGCTGGAGACTCCTATAGTATGCCAAAGTCTAAAAGGAGGAAATTAGACTAGGTTATTTAAAACATGATGACAGCTAACAGGTAATGTCTATATGTTTCATGGCAGGAGCCAAGGATAGATTGTATAAGAGGGGACTCTCTTATAAGTGGGGCAACCTGGCAGTGAGACCCTGCCTCCTGAAGCAACGCCAAGATCTCACTGACCGACCACAATTGTGAATATTTAATGTCCCAGAGGTTCATAGTCCCTCTGTAAGAGTTTCTCTGCTTAAGCGCTTCCCGATGCTATCATGGAGACTCCAATATAAACATGCTGTTGTGACTTAAAGTTTAAAAAAGACTCTGGTCCTCTCCCAAGCTGACCAGGTAAGATCTCTGGCTGGCTTCATATAGTGTGAGTTGTTAACATCATTTTTATACTTCACAGAATCTGTTTGTTATATAGAATCTCTATTAGAGTTGTAAGGGACCCCAGAAAGAACCAAGTGTCCACAGATCATCAAAAGGCAGATAACTTTCAGAAGTCCATGAATCTATGGATGGGACAGAAACAGCAGAAGCTTCACTAGGTCTGCTCCTTTGGGACGTTAGTTCTGAGGCCTGCTGTCTTCTTGCTACTAGGTAGGAGGAACAGAAATGTCCCAGCAAGTTAATACCCTTGAGGCTTAGACATTGATTTCAACACTTCATGGGGAGGTCCCCATTACATCTGCTTTTGTATCAAGTTAATGCATTTAGTAAGATGCTTTACAAATGTTAAAATACTATTGAAAAGTGAGATATTATTAAAAGCTACAGGTTCAAATTCAACAAACATTTAAGGGCCCGCTCTGTGCCAAGCACTATGCTAGGTGCAAAAAGAATTGTAATCAAATCTTAGATCCATAAAAATGGAGTAGGAAGGAACCTTAGATACCCTTTAGTTTATCAGGGAAACAGGCTCAGAGAAGAAAAGTGACTGACCTAAAGGCATCCAGCTAGTCATTAACAATCCTGGCATACTCAGAACTAGGTCCAGTAATCCCAAATCTAGGGCTCCTATTCTTACCCCCACCAGGTCTCCCAAAATAACCCAAGGATAGTCAGTGGTTTGGAAACTTATACAATTGAATCTGGAAGCAGGGCTTTTCCTGTTAGCAAAAATGAAGAACAGATGGAGCCCAAAGGAGCAGCCTGTAGTCTTTTATTTTTCTTCATTTTAAATGCTAATGGATTTTTGCTTCCAAATTCATTTTTAAATGAACCAATCACTATGTTCTTAATCACTACCAATCTGTAGGGTCTTTCTAGAGAGGCAAATCCCTTGAAGTTGGAATTGCCTTCAGGATCAGGCTGATGGAAGTAAGTTGGGGGTCTCTGCTGTCTGGTAGCTAAGACAGTGACGTCTGAGAATAAGGCAGGGCAGGGCAAGAGCCCAACAGGAAGGTACTTTTTGTTCTCAGCTTTTGTACCAAGTCAGTGGGTGATTCATCATGTGCCAGATCTGGGAATAACCTTTAAAGGTCAATAGAAAACTGGAGAGGACAAGTGATTTGGTATTGGCATTGAGAGTCAGGGAAGAGCAAAGTACTTGAACTCATATCTGGCTCTTGGTCTCTTGTCATGTTCCACAGCACCTCTCACCCTGTTTTGTTTTTCACGTAAACCTTAATTTCTATTTGTTGCAGTTTCCTGGACTCTGTACAAATGAAAAAAAAATTGGAATCTGGCTCACAAATTATCTAGTCTTCTGTGATTCTGCTTAATGAGTTAAGAGCCATCCTGATGAAGAGAAAATGAGGTCTAACAGTCAGTCAATCAGTAGAATCTGGAATTTGCCTTCTAGTTACAAACTTTTACAAAAATCACAGAATCTCTGAATTGGAAGGAACCTCACAGGCCACTCAATCCAATCAGTAAATGACTAAGAATCCTCTTGGCTTAACTAGTTGTATGATCTTATTGCTCTAGGACTCCAGTTCCTCAACTGTCAAATGAAGAAACTAATAATACTCTTGTAGACAACATATTGTGGGATTCTGGTTTTTAATCCAGTCTGATATCTGCTTCCGCTTTATGGGAGAGTTCATCCCATTCACATTCACAGTTAGAATAACTAATTCTTTATTTCCTGCCATCTTATTTACCCAACTTATGCTTTCCCCTTTCTCCCTTCCCCCCACCTCAGTACTTTGCTTTTGATGACCCCTCCCCCAAACAATACTCCCCTTTCCTTTCCCCTTTCTCCCTTCCCCCCTCCTCAATACTTTGCTTTTGATGACCCCCTCCCCCAAACAATACTCCACCCTTTAGATCCCCTCCCCCTATTTTTACTCCTTTCCCCTGATTCTTCTATTTTCCCTTCTATTAGTTTGTCCCTTACTTTTCCTCCTTTCCCTCCCACTTCCCTCTAGCAACAGACAAGTTTCTATGTGAAATCAAATGTCTGATATACACTTTTATAGCTCAACCTGATGAGAGTAAGATTTACACAATGCTCATCTCCCCCCCCCCTTTCTCTCAATTATATTAGGTTTTCTTTGCCTCTTCAAGTGATTTTACCTTATTTTTACCTCTTTTTTTAGATCTTATTTTACCACTTTTTCCCTCTTTTCCCCAGTATGACAACCTTTTCCCCTCTAGTTCTCTTTTTCATATTATCAAAGTAATATCTAGTTAATTATACTCCCAAACTTTAAGCATCCCCCTAGTAGAAATAAAGTTCTCAAGAGTCCTTTCCTTTTTACCTTTTTATGCTTCTCTTGAGTTCTGTGTTTGGTTGTCGAATTTTTTGTTCAGATCTGGTCTTTTCATTAGAAATAGGTGAAATTCACCTATATCATTGAATGACCATCTTCTTCCCTGGAGGATAATGCTCATTCTAGCTGGATAAGTTATTCTTGGTTGTAATCCAAGTTCCTTTGCCCTTCGGAATATCTGGTTCCAGGCCCTTCGATCCTTCAATGTGGAGGCTTGTTCCCTTGTCCCACTACCTCACTCCCTAGGTGTTCTTCATTCTATTTTCTCCTGGAAAATTCTGTGAAGTCGTTTTTAGGTTTTTTTTCTTTTCTCTTTACACAGTCTCAGAAATCTCACCAGGTCCCAAAGTTTCAACAATCTAGTGTAAATAAGATATTTGTAAAGCACTTGGCAGAGTGCCTGGCACATAAGTTGATGCTATATAAATGCTTATTCCATTCTCTATGTATATAGATGATTCCCTAATCCAGTGCTCACTGCTTTCCTGAACTTGATCATGTTCCATGTCACCAAGCACTTGCAGAACCTCTCCATTTAGATGTCCCCATTTCAAACATAATGTGTCCAAATGTATCTTCCCTTTAAACCCATTTCTCCTCCAAAATTTCCATTTTGATTGAGGGCCTCACCATCTTTCCAGTCACCCAAGTTTGCAATTGAGTTTCCATTCTTTCCTTTTCCAAAATTCCCACATTGTCAGTTGCCAACTCTTGCATATATTTATTTCCATAACATCTGAAGTCAGGAAGACCTGGGTTCCTCTTTCTTTCCATACACACTACCCAGGAAGCATAGGACCTCATCAGGTCTATAATGACAACCTGATGATTGGGCTTTCCCTCTATACAACTGTCAAAATAATCTTTCTCAAGTACAAGTCTACCCATCTGCTTTAGCACCTTCAGTGACTTTTTACTACCTCTAGGATTAAATAGGCCCTTCTGACTCATGAAGATGAGTTTTCCTGCTTCAGACCCAGCACTCTATCCACAGAATCATTTAGCTACCTTTCATGTATTCCTATAATCAAAAATATATTCACTAGTGGCCCATCTTCTGGTGATGAGCCTTAAGCAAATCCTACCTAGGCTGATCCTTACATGAAGGACAGACAGACAAACATTTCCCAGCTTGCATTTAGAGCCTTTCTAGTTTGGCAGAATTTAGACTTCCATCAAAGAGTTTTTGTATCTAGGATTGACTTCATTCTTGAAGGAGGCAAGCATGGAGATAATCCTTCAGCTGCTCACACCTCTTCCTGAACTCCTGAATATTTCCTAAATTGTCTTTCTTTCTAAAAATGTTTTCCTTGGCTTTCTCCCAGTTTTAATTAAAATTCCACCTGCTTCAAGAAGATCTTCCCAATCCCTCTTAATTCTGCTGCCTTCCTTCTATTAGTTACCTCCTAACCATGACATTTGTCCACAGCTGTTTGCATGTTGTATCCTCGCCATTGAACTGTGTGCTCCTTGAAATCAGAGACTGTCTTTTGCTTTTCTTTGTATGTTCATTACTCAGCACAGTGTCTGGCACATGTTAGGGCCTTAATAAAATGCTTGTTGACTTGACTTAATGATTCTCTAAGAAAATCAGGGCAGCTAGGTAGCACAGTGGGTAGAGTATTGAGTCTGGAATCAAGAAGACTACTTTGTTGGTTCAAATATGACCTCAGACACTTACTAGCTGTGTGGTACTGAGCCTCAGTTTCTTCATCTGTAAAATGAGTTAAACAAGGAAATGGCAAACTGTGCTAGTGTCTTTGCCAAGAAAATCCCAAATGGGATTGTTAGTTAAGAAAATCAGGTGATGGTTCTTTCTCTGAAGAAAAAGACCATACCCTAATTGCCTTTCTGTCCAACTTTACTAATAACAACTACAACAAGTAACAAGAATAACAACAATTCATATTTGTAAAGCACTTCAAAGTTTGCAAAGCACTTTACATATATGAATTCATTTGATCCTTACAACAACCCATTAAAGTAAGTGCTTGCTCTGAGAGGTATCTTAGTATAACTGGATAAAGAGTTCAAATCCTGTCTCTAAAACTTAGTAGTGGAGTGATCCTGGTCAAGTCAACTGAGATGATCTCAGTTTTCCCATTTGTCAAAGGGCATAATAATCATGCCTGCCTTCTATAGTTGATGTGAGGCTCAAGTAAGATGACTGTAAAACATTCTGAAAACTTTGAAACTGCTTTAGAATTTTTAGCTTTTTATTATTTTACAGATGAGAAAATTGAGGCTGAGAAAAGCAAATGACCCTCTTGGAGGTTATGCCTTATTATCGCCATTCTCTCTCTCCCCAGCCCTGGTAGGATGAACTCCTTGCTGTCAGAGAATGGCATGTCTGATTGCACTGCTGTACCCAACCCAGGATCACACAGGATAGGTCTGGAGTTTAGTATAAACATTTGTTGAATTAAAGAAAAATGTCCTTACCATGTATTCGATTATCCCTATCCTCAGGGAGCCAATCTAGAGGGAGAATCTCATCTCCCAATCTCCTATCACATTAGATGCAGTATATATTGAGCCCTGATTGTTACTGAACAATGAACCTGGATGAACTCCACCCTTCTTCCAGTTTACACCCTCAGTCTTAGGCTTCCCTCCTCTAGTACATCATAGAAGGATTTTTGTCTGCCTGGAAACTTGTGTTCTGTTTCCATGGCAACCAGTTTCTCTGGACCCTAAACTGCACCTGTCAGAGGCATCATCATCCCTCAGAGGGCAAGGATGATAGGATGACAGATTTTGACTGAAAGAGACCTCAGAGGTCATCTTGTCCAAAACCCTCACATGATGGATGGGAAAAGGGAACATCAGAAAGACTGGAAGTTGTCCCAGGTCACACAGGAAGTAAGTGGCTGAGCTGAGACTCAAGGCAAGGTCCTTGGATTCCAAAGCCAATGTTTTTTTTTTCCATTTGAACAAGTGAGGGATGGATGTTACAAGCTCCAGATCAGGATTACAGATGTCAATAATCAGCTAGTAAATTAAGACCACTCCTAGGACCACTTTCCACCTTAGTCTAGATTGACTAAGATGACAAGAAAAGATAATAATAAATGTTGAGGGGATGTGGGAAAACCAGGACAATAAAACATTGTTGATGGAGTTGTGAACTGATCCAACCATTTTGGAGAGCAATATGGAACTTTACCCAAAGAGTTGTCAAACTATTTATATATATTCTTTGATCCAACAGTGTCTCTACTGAGTCTGTATCCCAAAGAGATCATACAAAAGGGGCAAGGATCCACTTATGCAAAAATATGTGTAGTAGCCCTTTTTGTAGTGGCAAAGAACTGAAAATTGAGTGGGTGCCAGCTGGGGAATGGTTGAATACGTCATGATATATCAATGTAATGGAATACTATAAGAAATGATGAGCAGGCTGATTTCAGAAAAGCCTGGAAAGACTTACATGAACTGATGCTAAATGAAGTGAGTAGAACCAAGAGAACATCATACAGAGCAACAAGATTATGTGATGATCAATTATCAAGAACTTGGCTCTTTCAACAATAAGGTCATTCAAGGGAATTCCAATAGACTTGTGATGAAAAAAGCCATCAACATCCAAAGAGAGAACTATGGAGACCGAATGTAGATAAAAGCATAGTATCTTTTTTGTTGTTATAGTTTGTTTGCTTGCTTTTTTTCCTTTTTTATATTTTTTTCCTCCTTTTGATCTGATTTTTCTTGTGCAACATGATGAATATAGAAATATGTTTAGAAGAATTGCATATGGTTAACCTAAAAAAAAGAAAGGAGCCCCCTTCCCTCCAAAAAACACCCCAATAAGTTTGTACTCATCAGGGTCAGGCAAGTAAGCTCCCCAGCAGATGGGGAGAGGTCAAAGAACTACAGCTCCAATCTCTTTGTTATTGCTTAGATTACCAGGTCTCATCAGGACAGATTCCTAGAATCTTGAGATCTTAGAATTTAGGCCTGTCAGGGACTCTAAGCTCATCCAATCCAACCCTCTCACTTTCTAGAGGGAGACATCATGGTTTTAATGGACGAACTATTGGGAGAGACACAAAAATCAGATTTTGAATTCTTCCTCTGACATTCACCAAAGTATAGTAACTTAACCTCCCTGAGCCTCAGTTTCCTCAGCTGTAAAGAGGGGATAATAATACCCTCACAGGATTATTTTGAGATTCAGATGGGATCTGATTCAAATCATGTTGCAAAATATAAAACACTTTATAAGTAACAATTCTTCTCAGGACATAGAGACCCATGATATTAAATAGTCATAGAAATAAAAATCAGCAGAGTGAACCAGAATGGAAAGTTGGGTTTCTGATTGCAAAATCCAGGGCTTTTTTTCCTGCATGGGTAATTTCTGGAGTAGATCAGGGAAAGGGACTTCATGCAAGGGGACTCAGATGACTGGTCAGTATATTGGTCAGAAAAAGAGGAAGAAGACCTAAAACCAAAGGAGTAGATGGAAGGGTGAGAAGAGTTCTCAGCTGTCAGACCCCGAGACTGCTGAAGGACCTTCCCATCCCACCTCACTATCCTCCCAGGGCTGATTCATTTGGTGTTTCATTAATTCTTTTATCTATCTATCTACTTATACACAGCAGGGTACTGAGTACAGTGGAAAAAGGGAAAAACTTAGAATCACTAGAGGATATATTTAAATTCTGGCTCTCCTATTTATGAAGCAACTCACTGGCACAGTGGGTAGAGTGCTGCACCTGCACTCAGGAAGGACCGAGTTCAAATTTGAGTTTAGACACTCACTAGCTGTGTGACCCTTGACAAGTCACTTAATCTCTGTTTGCCTCAATTTGCTCATCTGTGAAATGGGAATAATAATACTTAGCATCTATCTCCCAGAGTGATTATTGTGAGCATAAAATAATATTTGTAAAGGGCTTTGTGAACTTTAAAGTCCATTTAAATAAATGCTAATTATTAGTAGTAATCATATAGTAGTAACTGACTGAGCAAGTCCCTTCATTTCATTAATAAAATTTAGTTTGACCAATCTCATGGTTCATATGATTTAAAGTCAGTAGGATATTTAGGGTTCTTTTAATAGAACCCTATCATTTTATAGATGAGGAAATTGAGGCCCCAGAGAAGAAATGACTTGGCCACAGCCACATATCCTCTAACTTTCCATCCTATGATCCCTATCAGTGGCAGAGCCAAGATTTAACCCTAAATCCTTTGCTCCCCAAACCAATGCTTTTCCACTCTACATAGCATTTTTGTGGAGAAAGCCTTTGTGAAACTTAAAGCACAATATCCATTATACACATTGTTGTCACTGCTATTCTTACTTGTACTGTATTTACAAAACTCATGAGCCATGTAGAGAAAAATAGTATTATTTCCAAGACATTGAGGCTTGGGGACCTGGAGGATTTAGACAATCCGGCTTTGTTCAGGGCACTCCTTTCTGGAGGAGCTACAAAGATATCTAGTTGAACCTTTGCTGCCAGAGACAATTTTGCAGCCAGCCTTCTAGCTGACCCAGTCACCTCTTTTTGCCATCTTTTCCAGTAGTTCCAGGTCAATGCTCAGAGTCAAAAAGTCTTTGGCTGAGACTGAGGGCCCAGGCAGACGAGTTGGGTAGGGCAGACAAAGAAGAGAAGTCTGGTTTGATTCCAGAATTTGGGGAAATGATGTTTTTTTGGTTGTTGTTTAGCCATGTATGACTTTTGTGATTCCATTTAGAGTTTTCTTGACAAGGATAATGGAATGTTTTGCTGTTTCCTTCTCCAGCTCATTTTACATATGAGGAAACTGATGTAAACAAGGTTAAGTGACTTGAGCTGAGAAAGAAAAGTCTTGCTGACTCCAGGCCTGGTCCTCTTATCCATTATACCACCTAGCTGCTCTGGAAATGATGTAGCCTTTGATTTAACGGTTAAAAACATATTTGTATATGGTGTGCAGTAGATAGTGTGGTGGGTTTGGAGTCAGAAAGACTGAGTTTGGATCAAGCTTCAGACATTTACTGGCTCTGTGATCCTGGGCAAGTCATAACCTCTGTGAGTCTCAGTTCCCTCAACAGAAAAAAGAAGATAAGAATAGCATCCAATTCCCAGGGAGGTTGAGAGGATCAGATAAGAAAATATTTCTTAAAAAAATGTTTAGCACATCTTATTCCTTTCCCCCTTATTCTTCAGGAAGTCTGTCACTAAGCAAGTTGTTATGATTGAAGGGAGACTGCTGGGAAGATGGTTGGGGTGGCAGGAAGCCGGTCTGCTGACCTGACAGGAAGGTAGGCTCACAGGCTGGGGAGGGTAGATTTTGTTTTTTGTTTTTAGTGTTGTTGATGTCTTTTATGAGCGTCACTTCCCATTTCCCAATAGATTCCTAATCCCTTTCCCCACCTCCACATCAAAAGAACCCATCCTCATCCCAAAGAAATACAATAATAGTGAAGTAAAACCAATCTGTATGGGAATTACACCACTATATCAATTATTAAGCATTTATTGAGCACCTACTATGTGCCTCTGCTATGCTGTACTAGATTCTGGGGGTTCAAATACAAAGAATGAAACAAAGGGAGCTAACATTCTAATAGATGAGACAGTGAGAACACACAGTAAAACTACATATTTATATTGTATATATGAATATATATTTATACTGTATTTTACTGTATATATATATATCTGACTCTTAAACTTTTTCCATTCATGGGCTCTTTTCCCCCCAATTTTTTACATGATTCCATGTCTGTGGATTTATAAAATAGGTTATGAATCAAATATTTATTGATAATAAATCATAATTTTACAACTCCAACATTCAGGTTTTTTTTTTTCTTGAGGCAATTTGGGTTAAGTGACCTGTCCAGGGTCACACAGCTAAAAAGTGTTAAGTGTCTGAAACTAGATTTGAACTCAGGTCCTCCTGACTTCAGGACTGGTGCTCTATCCACTGTACCATCTAGCTGCCCCCTGCATTCAGTTTTGAGACCCCAATAAAGGGTTGCAACCCAAAGTTTAAGAAGCTAGGTATTATACTATATATATGTATGTATACATATACACATATGAATATATAATATAAAATATTATTGTATAGTATATATAGTATAAGTATATGTATAGTAAAAAGTATGAAATGAATGAATACAAATATACACAAAGTATGTAATGCAGGGCAGCTTGGGAAGGAGGGCAACAGCAGTTGGAATAGGAAAAGCTTCATGCTGTAGAAGGTACCTGAATCACACTGCAAAGGAAGAGTGGAGACCTGTGAGATGATGGTTTCCATGTGGGAATGAAGTCCATGTATGGAGAATGGCCAATGTAAAAGCATAGAGATGAGAATGGCGTGCTGTGCGTTGAGAACAGAGAGAAGGCGGATGGGCTGGATTGTGGATGCAGAAGGAAGAGTAATGTCTAATGAGGCTGGAAAGATAAGTTGATAGGAGGTATCGTAGGTCTTTAAAAAGCTAAGTTGTATCTATTTTATCTAGGTAATAGGAAGCCACTGGAATTGGAGGAGGAGGAAAAACACAAGGTCAAATCTCTGCTTAAGGAAAATTACTTTGGTGTTTAGTGTGTAGAAAGTCTGAGCCTGGCACATAGTAAATGCTTAATAAGTGCTCTGATTGAAAGGATTGGAGCAGGGAGACTAATTGGGTGGCTGTTACCATTGATGTAGATGAGAGGGGAGGTGGGAGTGAGCATATAGGGAGTATCTGTAGACCCCCTTACCTCTATATATTAAAAAAAGGAGTGTGGTTCATTTCCCCTCTTATAAATCCAATAGGTCAGTGTATTTAATCTCAGTTCAAATACCTTTTAGTGTTGGGTTTTGGGTTTTTTTTTCTTTTTTTTTCATTCACAGGATTGTAGTTGAGGGTGGGGACTGGGGAGGAATGTATTCTCTTAGTTTTATTTACTCTGTCTCAGGTCATCCATCTCTTTCCTCATTTTTTTTTTGGAACTCTTAAGCAGGCTGGATAGTTTTGGGGGTGACCCAAATGGCCTCGGAAGCTACCTTGCATTGCATGCTTTGTATTCATTCATTTTATAGTTTTATTGCATATTTTATGATATATACCATCTATCCCATTTGAATATTAGCTCGTTGTAAGTAGAATTTGTTTCATTCTTTGCACTTGTGTTCCTAGGACAATGCTAGGCCTTTGTAGTGCTTGGGCCATAGTGACTCAGCTGGAGCCTTGAGTTAAGAGTTAAGAGAACATAGGCAGAGGGACTGACCAGTGTTGTCCTTGTTGTGATTGTGGCAATCTAGGGAATCTGATTTCTTAACATGAAAAAAAACTTTACCCATTAGGTAGAGGATTAGGCTTAAAGTCAGGAAGTTGTTTTTGCTGCTGCTCAGTAGAGTCTTACTCCTTTGTGACCCCAGTTTGGGTTTTCTTGACAAAGGTACTGGAATAAGTTACATGAACTGATGCTGAGTAAAACAAGCAGAACCAGGAAAACATTGTACACGATAACAGCAAGAACGTGTGATAATCAGCTATTGGTTCTTCTCAGTGGTTTAGTGATCCAAAGCAATCCCAATAGACTTTGGACAGAAAATGCCATCTGCATCCAGAAAAAGAACCACGGAGACTGAATGTAAATCAACACATACTATAGTCACTTCTTTTTTCTGGGTTTTTTTTTTTGAATCTCTCTCATGGTTTTTCCATTTTGCTCTGATTTTTCTCTCCCAACATGATTCAAAAAATGTGAGTTAAAAATTAATTAATTTAAAAAAAATTTAAAAGTCAAAGATACTGGAGTGATTTTCCATTTCCTTCTCCAGCTCATTTTACAGATAAGGAAATTGAGGCAAACAGGGCTAAATGATGTGCCCAGGGTTACATAACTATTAAGTATCTAAAGCTAAATTTGAATTCAAGGACATGAGTCTTCCTGACTCCAAACCCAGTGCTCTATCCACTGCTCCACTTAACTAAGTTTGAATTCTCAACTCAGATAATCACCTCCCTGATGTCATGGTCCTCTTCAAGAATGAAGGTCAAACAACCAACTATGTGAATAAAACTGCCCCAATGGGTTCCCAGCTGAATCAGTTAGTTGACCAACACAGTTCTTTCTTTCTACATAGGGTATCATAATCTTAACTGCAGATGCTCTGCCCAAAAGAATACATTTTATTTGATTGTTAAAACTTCCCAAGATATATTGAAGCTTACTGGCTATATTTCTTTCTTATAGACCATGTTTTAAACCTGGCTCTCATTGATTGACCCACAATAGGTCCCAGGCCAAATCCCACTTGGTCATCATTTGGCCCCATTGACACAGAGTGAATGTAAATTGCAAATGTTTCTGTTTTGGTTAGAAACCCTGAGGATCTTCCCTTCATAGATTGGAATGGTTTTTTGTTTGTTTTTTACTAGGTAAAAGAGGCCATTCTTTCCCTCAGTTCTTACCTAGCCTTAATCACTGATTGGGCATTGCCTCAGTTAAACTGAGACCTTATCTTAAAAAGACCAAGTTTCCCATTGCATCAAAGGCATCTCCAGTTGTTCTGATTTATATTTGGCCATTGGACCCTGATGGTTCACGAGGGAAAAATGAGGTTGATGACTTTGCACAGCTCTCCCTCACTTAAATCCAACTCACTTGCTTGTCGGCATCATATTCCTATGGTTATGATCCTCTTTGAGAAGGAGGACAATGACAAAAACAACAACTGGGCATGCCATTGGATTAAAAAAAAATAGAAGCCTTGATGACTTCCAAATTTCCCTCTAGCTTTTAATCTATGATCCTGTCCCAGTCTTTGAACATTCCAGCCTCTGTCTCATCTTGTCAAGGCTCGAGTAGAGAAAAAGTTGGCAGTTAACTTTCCCCCACAGAACCTTGAAGATGCAAAAAGGGGAAAGAAAATTAAATGGACCATCCAGAAAAGATATACCAAATGCTCCCCAGCTTTCTTTGGACAGGTGGGGAACTGTTGCTGGAAACAAGTTTGTTGTAAAAAAAAGCATCAATGGAAGGAAAGAAACAAGCATTTGTTAAGTACCTATGTTCCAGGAACTGTGCTAAGTGTTTTATGAATACTATCTCATTTGACATTCATAGCAGCTCTGGGAGGTAGGTAATGATTCCCATTTTACAGTTGAGGAAACTGAGGAAGCATCAATTAAATGACTTGCCCAGGGTTACATAATTAGTAAGTGAAGAAGGATTTGAATTTAGCTTTTCTTGATTCTAGGTCCAGTGTTCTATCCAGTGTATCACCTAGCTGCCACCTAATTTCAGTGTGAATATAATCCAACTTTTAATTCCAATTTCAGAGCCAGAAGAAGATCCAAGGGAAAGGGACCTACATTCCGGATGGGAGAGTTTGCCCAGCATACTTTAAATCCCTGAGAATCTTGCCTCTTACTTTGAGTTTGAAAAGTCTATAGGGAAGACTCCCAGTGAAACTGGGTAATAATGGACAAACCCTTCTAGTCAGCAAGTAACTCCTTTCCCTTCAATCTTCCAAACAACCTCCATCAGTTGGAAAGACCAAAAAAAATTAGTTGCATTAAATCTGCTAAAATTGAGTAGAAAGAAACATGGTACAAGTCTTTAGTTGCTTCCTTGACTAACATCTGGGAGGTAGCTAGGTCAACCAACAATCGGTTGTTAATAATATATTACATTAATTATCAATAGGAGAATGTTTGTAACCTTGCAGATAGAAGCCAGTCCCTGCCCCTCCCTGGGTATGAGGTGAAAGGCCAGACCCCATATACCTCCTTGGAAGAGAAAATTGGGAGGTATTATCACAAAAAAAGGAGCAGAGCAGTTGAACTCTGAGAGCAGAGAGGCAGCAGCTGTTGCCAATAACTCCAATAAGCGCACAGCCTTGATGGCATTCTGAGACTACTGGGGAAGCAGCATATACAGGGTAGGGAGAGCCCACAACTCCAGGATGACTTTCTGTTAACTGGCTTTTAGACCCTGACTATGGATGTGAGATTGGCCACTAGGTGGAGTCATAGTGCACAGAATATGTGGCCTGGAGTCAGAAAAACTCATTTTCCTGGATTCTATCTGGACCCATAATTAATATCTTTGTGACTTGGGCAAGTCACTTATCCTGTTTGTCTCAGTTTCCTAACTGTCAAATGTGCTGGAGAAGGACATGGCAAAGCACTCTAGTATCTTTGCAAAGAAAATCCCAAATGGGGTCATGAAGAGTTGGATATGATTAACTACTGAACAAGAACATGGAGATGAGTGGATTGATTAACAGGAGAAGAATTAAGAAAGCAAAGTGAGACATCTTTGTGGGAAAACTCTGGGGAGCCCCAGTTTCCAGGTGACATTTCCAGTGTTATTTATTTCGTTTGTTTCTGTTCTGGGTATCCCCAAGGAAAGTCTTGATCATCAAGCCATGTGGAGAGCTACCTAAAATTTGTTTTTTGTTTTTTTTTTTGGCTGAGGCAATAGGGGTAAGTGACTTGCCCAGGGTCACACAGTTAGGAAGTGTTAAATGTCTGAGGCCAGATTTGAATTCAGGTCCTCCTGATTTCAGGGTTGATGCTCTAACCACTGAGCCACCTAGCTGCTCCTACCTAAAATTCTTAAGGCCAGGCTGCACCAAGGCCAGGAGGATTCTGTCCTAAGGCAACGGCAGCTGGACTTTTTTGGGGGGATGTCAGAGGATGATGAGCCTCTAGAAGTCCAAGGCTATGTGCCAGCAGGGGAGTGTGACAAGACTGATCATTAACACAATAGTCATATAATAATAACTAATACAACAATAATACAAATTGGTAAATAATGTAAAGCAAAGGGTTTCACAGCTACAAAGAACCCCAATAAGACACAACACTTAATTGCTGGCTGTCAGACTGCTGAGTCAGTTCTGAAGACTTTCCCCTAGGGGGCAATGTGACCTAAAAAATGATTTGACTCTTAGCTGCATGGCCCATCTGGTTAACACCTTAAAACCTAGACTGAGAAAATAGAAGGGCCCTTAGATATTATTTAGTTCAATGTTTCCTCTTGAAAAGCAAGGAAACTGTGGATCTTTGAGAGAAAGTGATAGGTCCCAGGCCTGATGGGGTTTCAGGGGCTGGTGTGCTCTCACATCCATTCTGGGAAAAGGGGAACCTTGGCCAGGGGTCTCCCAAACCAATAAACTTCATGAGGGGCCAGCTCCCAGCCCAGTCAAGTCAGAGGGTGCTAGAAAGAAGACTTGGAATCATCTTGTTGCTTTTCCTCACCAAGCATCGAGATTTCATGGTCCTATCTCCTGCTTCATATAGTATGTGGAGTAAGGGGAGGAAGGAATAGTAAGAGAAGAGGAAGAGAGAGAAAAGGGAGAGGAAGTCCCTCCCAGCTCCCATGTCACTTCTCTGAAGCTTTCTCTGATCCCTTTCAAGAGAAAATGATCACCCCACTCACTCAATTTCTTCAGCACTTTTATACTTGGATTGGAGAATGGCTTGAATTTTTATAAATATGAGACAATTCTCTATATATTTTAGAGATGAGACCTTTATCAGAACCCTTAAATGTAAAGATGATTTCCCAATTTATTGCTTCCCTCCTAATCTTGTCTGCATTGATTTTGTTTGTACAAAAACTTTTTAACTTAATATAGTCAAAGTTATCTATCTGGTTTTCAATTAAGAGTTCCAGTTCTTCTTTGGACATAAATTTATTCCATCTTCATAGGTCTGAGAGGTAAACTATATTACAATCCTCTAATTTACTTATAGTATCACTCTTTATATCAAGATCATGAACCCATTTAGATCTTATCTTGGTATGTGGTGTTAGGTGTGGGTCAAGCCCTAATTTCTTCCACACTAGTTTCCAGTTTTCCCAGCAGTTTTTGTCAAATAGTGAATACTTATCCCAAAAGCTGGGGTCTTTGGGTTTATCAAAAACCAAATTGCTATAGTTATTGCCTAGTTTGTCTTGTGATTCTATCCTATTCCACTGATCGACTACTCTATTTCTTAGCCAGTACCAAATGGTTTTGATGACCGCTGCTTTATAATATAGTTTTAGATCTGGTACAGCAAGTCCACCATTGTCAGCCTTTTTTTTCATTAATCCCCTTGAAATTCTTGACCTTTTGTTTTTCCAAATGAACTTTGCTACTATTTTTTCTAGATCTGTAAGATAATTTCTTGGGAGTTTGATTGGTATGGCACTAAATAAGTAAATTAGTTTGGGTAGTATTGTCATTTTTATTATATTTGCTCGTCCTACCCATGAGCAGCAAATACTTAATTTTATTTGAATTTTGACAGATTCAATTCTTCCTGCCCTCTACCCGCTCCAGACAAGAAAACCTGAGCAGGACTTAGTAGATATGCTCCATTGGTTGCCATAATTGAGTTCATTCATTCTTGTGACATAGTTAAAAGGTGCTGAATATCTAGTCAGGGAGCTCAAATCTCAAAAATGGTGCTTTCTGTGTAGCATATGTGATACTGCCTTTCTGAGCCTCAGTTTCTTCATCTGTAAAAGAAAAAAAATTTTTTTTTCCAGATCTACAATTTCATTGTTGTGTAGAGCTCTTAGGAGGGAGTTTTTTCTTCCAAATGCAGATCATCAATGATGATGCAACTTCTACATCAGAGAATCACTTGGACCACTGTGAATATGTTATTTGTTTGGGAGGACACAGCCAGTCCGTGTCAGAGGCAGAACTCAAACCTAACTTTTTCTGAGTGTAACTCTCAATCTTTATATTGTGTACCTTGATGTCTCAGGGAAAGAATGAAAGAATAACTGTGTAATATTATCTTTATACAAAGATAAAAAGGGAAGGTAGTATAATTGGTAAATTGCCAGATGCCATATAAATGCTAGCTATTAATGTTGTGCCATTGTATTTGGAGCCAGGGGACCAAGGTCAAAATTCTGATACCTATTCCTGTTAGGTTGAATTGAATTTCACTGAATATAATTTTGGGTAATTACTTTTTCTTTCTGGACCTCAGTTTCCTTATCTGTAAGATGAGGAAGGTAGGACTAGCTGCCTTTTAAGATTAGAAGTACTAGTTCTGGAATTAAAAGATGCCAGAGACCTAGAGATAACTTCCAATATTTGAAGGGTGAACATGTGGAAGAGCAATTAGACTTACTCTGTTTAGTTCTGGAGGACAGACCCAGGAGAAATGCACGGAACCTGCAAGGAGACAAATTTAGGCTCAATATTAGGAAAACTCCCAAACAACTAGTGTGGTCCAAAAGTAGAATGGTCAGGGAATAGTAGGATGTTCCCCTTATTAGGGATTGTCAAGCAGTGGCAGAAGGGCCCCTAGGTAGATGTTATGTTTCAGATTCCTCTCAGGATATAGGATAGATTACTTAGCCACTGAGGTCAAGGTACAGAAAGCAGGCCATGGCCTTTATTTAAAAGTATTAAAAAGTAGGATGGACTCGATCAACTACCATATTCATTTTCTAATCTCTGTTTCTCTCATAGTGAATGCCACTTATTCTTCTTTCTGTTCCCTAAATGAAGTCACTGCTTAATGCCTTCTTGAACTGGTTAATTTCCTTTTCTTTATCTTCTACTAGATCAAAGATTCTTAACTTGCAAACCTTTTAACAAATTAAAATAACTTTCTACATAATTGGTTTCCTTTGTATCCTATATATTTTACAGATATAAAAATCTGATAAAATGTCCATAGGTGGACAGCTAGGTGGTGCAGTGGATAGAGCACCAGCCCTGAAGTCAGGAAGACTTGAGTTCAAATTTGGCCTCAGACATTTAACATTTCCTGGCTATGTGACCCTGGGCAAGTCACTTAACCCCAATTGCCTCAGGAAAAAAAAAGTCCATAGGCTTCACCAGTCTGTCAGAGTCCAACACATACATACATACACACATACACGCACACACACACACACACAAGAATGACTCAAAAAAAACCTACAAATAAAGCCTCAAAGAAAAATATAGCTTGAACACAAGTCCAACAATAATTCCTAGAAGAGTTAAAGCAAAAGTTTAAGAAAAAGCCAAAAATTATTTAAAAGACTTAATGAAAGAAATGAGAAAGAATGTGAAAAGAAACAAGAGGTTGGGAAGAATGATATGAAAAGAGAATTAACAGTTTGGAAAAGATTTAGACCTTGCTGAAGATAATTTCCTGAAAATTAGGATCAGTTATATGGAAATTAATGGCTCCACAAGACACAAATAATGAGACAAATTCAAAAGACTGAAAAAATAGAAGATAATATGAAATATCTTATAGGAAAAAAACTACTAGAAAACATATCAAGGAGAAGATAATTTAAGAAAAATTGTTGTATTATCTGAAGGCCATGAGCAAAAAAATCTAGTTATCATATTTCAAGAAATAATTAAGGAAAATTATCTAGATATCTTAGAACCAGAAGACAAAGTAGAAATTGAAAGGATTCACCAATCACTTCCTAATGGAAACTCCCAAATGAAAACTATAGGGAAGATGATAGCCAAAATTGAGAGTTCTTAAGGTCAAGGAAAAAATATTGCAAGCTACCAAAAAGAACTGAAATACTTAGGTACCACAGTTAAGATCACACAAGATTTAGCAGCTACAACTAAAGAAGAGGGGAGCTCAAAATATGATATTCCAGAAGGCAATTGATCTAGGATTATAATCAAGAATAATCTATCCACCAAAACTGGGTATAATTCTATAGGAGAAAAAATTTGATTTTTAATGAAATAGAGGGTTTCCAAAACATTCCTGATGAAAAGACCAAGGGTGAATAGAAATTTTGTCATATAAACATAGGAGTAAAGAGAAGCATAAAAAGATAAATGTGAGTGAGAAATGGTAAGGGACTAAACAAGTTTAATGTTTTTACATTTTATGTAAAGAGATAACACATGTAACCCCTCTGAACTTGATTTCCACCAAGGGTCATGGATTAGACAGAGGACCTGGGTGTGATTCTGTTGTTTTTAGAAGATCTCAAAAGAAAAATGTAATGGGTGAGGAAGAAAAAAATCTTCTCCAAGTTCATAGTCTATTAAGGTCTGGATAGTTATTCTTTATAATATCTAAGTACTTATGCATTCACCTCAATGCTTAAACATGTGGGAATGCAAGGGGAAAACAATAACTACTTACTGAAGCAAGTGCTGTTTCAGATGATAATTTAAGTGGGCATTTAAGTGGTACAGTGGATAGGGCATTGGATCTGGAGTCAGGAAGATTTGAGTTTAAATCTGACCTCAGATACATATAACCTGAATGACCCTGGATAAGTCACTTAACTCTGTTTCCTCATCTGTACAATAAACCAGAGAAGGAAATGGCCAATCACTCTAGTATCCTTGCCAAGAAAACCCCAAATGGGGTACAAAGAGTTGAATATGACTGAGCAACAAAATACATTTCCTCTTTACATGTTTTTTCCCCCCTTTCTTTCTATGAATTGGGATTAAATGACTTAGCCAAGGTCACACAGCTAATAAATGTTAAGCATCTGAGCCTGGATTTGAACTCAGGATGGTCTAGCTGCCCTACCATACTTTATTCTAAGTCTTTCCCCCTCAATACTCTTATCTTCCATCTTGTCTTCCAGTCTCTCCTCTCCCCATTTGCTTCTTAGAAGATTTCTTAGTTTCCTTCCAGATTCAGCTCAAGCTCCATCTTCCACAGAAAGTTTTTCCTGGTGTCCCCAGAAGCCAATGCCGTCTAAGATTGCCTTTTTATCTCTTTGTATCTTATATATACTATATATGTATATGCTGCCTCTCTGATTTGATTGCAAGTTTCTTGAGGGCAGAGATTATTCAACTTTCATCTTAGTATCTCTAGGCACCATGCCTGCAACTTAATAAATCCATTTTTACAATGTTTATTGATTGATTAATGGTCTGAAGATAATGTGATTCTTAGCTTCTTCTGTTCTTTTCCCACTTTTGTTGCTCAGTCATTTTCACTCATGTTCAATTCTTTGTGACCCCATTTGGGGATTTTTTGACAAAGATACTAGGATGGTTTGTCATTCCCTTCTCCAACTCATTTTCCAGATAAGGAAACTGAGGCAAATAGGGTTAAGCAACTTGCCTAATGATTAAGGCCAGATTTAAACTCAGGAAGATGTCTTTTTTGATAACATTTTATTTTTTTCTAATTATATATAAAGACAATTTTTCGCATTCATTTTTACAAAATTTTGTGTTCCATATTATTTTCTCTCTCCCTTCCAAAAGTGGTAAGCAATTTAATATGTTACATATGTGCGATCATGTAAAACATATTTCCATGTTAATCATAGCTGTGAAAGAAGAAACAGAACAAAAGGGGAAAAATCATGAAAAAATTTTTAAAAAGTGAAAATAGCATGTATGCTTTGATCTGCATTCAAAGTCCACTAGTTCTTTCTCTGGATGTGGATAGCATTTTCCATCATGAGTCTTTTGGAATTATTTTGGATTATTGTATTTCTGAAAAGAGCTTCAAAGTTGATCATCACAAAATGTTATGGTTACTGTGTACAGTATTCTTTTTGTTTTAAATACTTTGTGGAGCTAGAAAAAATAATAACAAAGTTCATCTGAAAAAAGAAAAGGTCAAGAATTTCAAGAGAAATAATGGGAAAAAATCCAAATGAAGGTGGTCTAGCTTGCCAGACCTAAAACTATATTATAAACTATGTCAAAACCATTTGGTATGGCTAAGAAAGAAAATGGTCGATCAGTGGAATAAGCTAAGTTCACAAGCCACAATAATCAATGACTATAGTAATCTAGTGTTTGATAAACCCAAAGACCTCAGCTTCTGGGATAAGAACTCACTATGTGACAAAAATTGCTGTGAAAATTGGAAATTAGTATGGCAGAAATGAAGCATTGACCAACACTTAACACCAAGATAAGGTGGAAATGGATTCCTGATTTAGTCATAAAGAGTGATACTATAAGCAAATTAGAAGAACAAAGGACAGTCTATCTTTCACATCTGTGGAGAAGGAAGGAATTTGTGGCCAAAGAAGTACATTATGAAATACAAAATGGATAATTTTGATTATATTAAGTTAAAAAGTTTCTATACAAACAAAATCAATGCAGACAAGATTAGAAGGGAAGCAGAAAACTGGGGAAAAATTTTTATATCCAAGGGTTCTGATAAAGACCTCATCTCTAAAATATATAGTGAATTGGCTGAAATTTATAAGAATATAAGCCATTCTTCAATTGATAAATCATCAAAAGGTTAAGAACAGACAATTTTCAGATGAAGAAATTAAAACCATTTCTAGTCATATGAAAAAAAGCTCTAAATCACTATTGATCAGAGAAATGCAAATTAAGACAACTCTGAGGTACCACTACATACCTCTCAGATTGGCTAAGATGATAGGAAAAGATGGTGATAAATGTTGATGGGGATGTGGGAAAACTGGGACACTACTACATTGTTGATGGAGTTGTGAACTGATCTAACCATTCTGGAGAACAATATGGAGCTATGCCGAAAAGGCTATGCCCCAAAAGCTATGCCCAAAGACTGTGCATATTGACCTAGCAGTGTCTCTATTGGGCCTGTATCCCACAGAGATCATAAAAAGGAAAAAGGACCCACTTGTGCAAAAATGTTTGTAGCAGCCCTTTTGGTAGTGGCAAGGAGTTAGAAACTGAGTGGATGCTCATCAGTTGGAGAATGGCTAAATAAGTTATGGTATATGAATGTAATAGAATATTATTGTTCTATAAGAAATGATCAGCAGGTTGATTTCAGAAAGACTTGGACATGAACTGATGCTAAATGAAACTATTAAAACTAAGAGAACATTGTACAGAACAACAACAAAATTCTGGGTGATCAGTTCTGATGAATTTGGCTCTTTTCAGTAATGAGGTGATTCAGGCCAATTTCAATAGACTTGTGATAGAGCCATCTCCATTCAGAAAGAAACTGTGGGGACTGAATGTGGATCACAACATAGAATTTAACCTTTTTTTGTTGTTGTTTGCTTGCTTTTTGTTTTCATTCTCATTTTCCCCCTTTTGATCTGATTTTTCTTGTGCAGCATGATAATTGTAGAAATTTATATAGAAGAACTGCACATGGTTAATATGTATTGAATTACTTGCTGTCTAGGGGAGGTGGTGGGGGAAGGGAAGGAGAAAAAAATTGAAATACAAGGTTTTGTTAGTGTGGATGTTGAAAACTATCTGCATATATTTTGAAAACAGAAACAAAAAATATTTTAAAAAATCTTCTCCTGGTTCTGTTCATTTCACTTTGCATCAGTCAGGAAGATGAGATACTCCATCCACTGCACCATTCACTTTCCTAAATTTTTAGGAAGACCCCAGCTTCTGGATAAGAATTCTCTATTTGACAAAATTTGCTGGGAAAATTGGAAAATAGTATGGCAGAAACTAGGCATTGACCAACACCACCAACATCTAACACCCTATACCAAGATAAGGTCAAAATGGGTTCATGATTTGAACAATTATTGTTCAGTCATTTCAGTTGTCTGATTCTTTGTGATCCCATTTGAAGTTTTCTTGGTAGAAATACTGGAGTGGCCTGCCATTTCCTTCTCCAGCTTACTTTACAGATGAGGAAACTGAGATAAACAGGGTGAGGTAACTCACCCAGGATCATAAAGCTAGTGAGATGTCTGAGGCCTGTTTTAAATTTAGGAAGACCTAAATCTCTATGCACTGCATCACCTAGCTGTTCTCCCCTTTCCCGTTTCTCTGCTTCAATTATTAGGTAAGCAGAAGTGGAAGCACATGGCCAAGTAATATCTTTTATGGTTATCTGTTTCATTAGTTGTACTGGCCCTCAATCCCTTGATTGGACCCTCTGTAGAAAATTATAATTTTAATTTTTAAAAATAAATTTTATTGTTATCTTTTGTTTTTAAATCACCTAAATTTCTCTCTGTATTTCTCCCCCTCCCCACTACCAGACTCATTCTATATAACAAAGAATTTTTAAAGAGAGAAAAAAGAAAAAGAGAAGAAAAATTTCAGCCAAACTAAAATTATTGAAAGCAATATATTGAAATAATAAATATTACAATGTTCTACACCCAGGGACCCCTTTTGTGAAAGACTTATGGGAAAACATGGCTGGGGTGAGATCTGTATTGTGGGAGAAAGTACTCACATCTATGACACAACAGGTACATGAAAGTATTGATAGCTCTATTTCATAGATTGTTGCAGTTCAAGAATTTATTGTCCAGTATCTAGTCTACTATAGATGATCTTCTTCTTTCTTAGCTATGCTAGAAAAAGGCAACCAGGTGGTTCATTGGATAGAAGGCTGATTTTGAGTTTGGAATTTGAATTCAAATCTGTGGCCCTTGACAGGTCACTTCACTCTCTCTCACTTTCTTCATCTGTAAAATGGGAGCAATAATAGCACTTACCTCTCGGGTTGTGAGGATCAAACAAATGAGCTAGCACATATAAAGTGCTTTGTAAACCTTAAAGCATTATATAAATGTTAGCTGCTATTATTATCATAGACTGGTTCTTGGATGACAGCCCAAGCTTGAATAATGCTCCAACAATGCTTGAAACATTTCCAGCTTGGTAGGATGTGCCAAACTTTGCACTCAACTGGCAAAGCCTTCAAGAGCCCATTGTGACTTGAGAGAGCAAAGCCATCGGTATAGGACTTTCTGGAAACATAATTATAGATCATATTTCTATATTGCTATTAAGCATATTAACAGTTCATATTTGTGTGATTTGTTAAAGTTTACAAAATCCTATCCTCATCAAAACCCTATTAGATCTTTGGTGGGGAAAGATATGGGGAAGGGACTGTATTTTTCCTTTCTTGACTTGAAATGAGGGCTTATGCTAAAATATCTTGACTTAAGTCAAGAAAGGAAAAATATAGCCCCTTCATTTAATTTCTGAGTTTTGTTTTTCTTTATTTTTCTTTCTTCCTTCCTTTCTTTCTTTCTTTTCCTTCCTTCCTTTCTCTTTCTTCCTTTCTTTCTTCCTTCCTTCCTTTCTTTCTTTCTTTCTTTCTTTCTTTCTTTCTTTCTTTCTTTCTTTCTTTCTTTCTTTCTTTCTTTCTTTCTTTCTTCCTTTCTTTCTTTCTTTCTTCCTTTTTAACACAGTTCTTATGCCCAGACAATCAAAAGATGAATATATTGTGTCCAATGTCAGGAGTCCAACAGACTAATTAGAATGTCTTTGTCTTATCCCCTAAAAGACAACTAAGCTGCCATCTAAGTGACCAGTCAGTGGCTAATCAGTTATGAGCTCAGAATGATTCTATATGTCCCTTATACTGTAAGCACTCTGGGAAATGGCAGCACTAGTCCTTTCTCTTGTCCTCCCACCTCCACCAGCAATGCCAGCACTTGCTTTGTAGAGACTCCTCATCTCTGTGAGCCAATTGTTGCTTCTCCTTGCTTTGGCTTATAACTGTGGACAACATAAAGTCTTTTTCCTACATATGATCTAAGAAAACACTGGATTTTCTTTCCTTTTCAGTAGGTAATAAAGTATTATGGCTCATATTTATAGAGGAAACTAAACTTCAGATAAGTTTAATGTGTTGCTTAGAGTCACATTAATAGGTAGAGTGTTGGGCTGGGTGGAGTTTGATTCCTTCTACCTCTGGAACTAGCTCCTTGGAAAAGTTGACAAGCTCTCTGGATAAACACATCAGAGAAGGGTTTGGAATAATAATGAAAAAGGTCAAGGTAATATTCTACTTTTCTTTGTCAATGAAACTTTGCTAAAATGAAAGTAATTCCCATTCCCAAAATATCTGACATTTCATAGAGTACTTTCCACATCCTTTCAATCAGCTTCATAACAGTCCATGGAAAATTGGACTAGAAGTCAGGAAGGCCTGGCTTCTGACATGGAGGTGTATGACCCTGGGTAAGTCATTAACTAGTGTTCTAGGAAATTCTGTCCATCAGTAAGTTATAGAAGTTTCTCCTTTACATAGTGGAGAGAGTTTCCACTTTGAGGAATTCTTTGTTTTTGTTTTAACCAGTACAGTAAATCCACCAGTGACAGATATTTATAGCCTCAGAGTTGCCTGGGGCATTGAAAATTGAGTAACTTGCCTAGGATCATATAGCCAGTGGATGATCACAGGCAGGATTTGAACCCAGGTATTTCTTACTTTGAGATCAAGTCTCTCTACCATGTCAATTTATCTTGATGAAGTAACCTGTCCAATAGGGAAAAAAAATTATCCACTTAATATTTTGCTAAAAGTAATAATGATTGCTATTTCTTTATTTAATATTTACAATGCACTTTCCAAACAACAGCATTATGAGGTAAGTGGTAGAAGTATTATTGTGCCCATATTATAGATGAAGTTACTGAAGCTGAGAAAGGTGAAGAGATTTGCTTAGTTTCACCAGCTGGTAAGAGCAGAAATGGGAATTCAAACCCCCAGCTCCTTTCTCCAAGTCCAGAGCTCTTTGCCAGACTGCCTCAATTAAAATAAGGATGATAAAATGGGGGTATTTAGATTCCCCCCCCCCAGCTTATTTAAGGAGAGATTGTTTCCTTTACATAATCTCTCAAGGTTTCTCTCATTTTCTTCATAGATCAGAGCCCATCACTAGCAAATGAATCTTATTGGGTTTTGGTCAGATGTTTGACTCTCCACTATCCCATTTGGGATTTTCTTGGCAAAGACACTAGAGTGGCTTACTATTTCCTTCTCCAGCTCATTTGACAGATGAGGAGATGGAGGCAAACAGGGTTAAGTGATTTGCCCCGGGTCACACAGCTAGGAAGTGTCTGAGGTTAGATTTGAAATCAAGTTTTCCTGACTCCAAATCCAAGATTTTAGTCACTGTGCCACCTAGCTTCCCTGGGTTCAAGCCCTTGTTTCTTGACGCAACAAATCCTGAAAGTGGTTTCCCTTAAAGGGAAACTAGGAGAGCCTACATATTACACAGGCTACTTCTAGCATATTCCTGAATGTAATATAGGACAAGCCTTAAGGTTAATGTGGCACCAAACAGGATTATGGGGAACTCATATACCAGACACCTAATTTCTGTTGCAAATCATTCTCTTCGCCATTTGTATATTATATTAAAATGAACAGAATTGGAAAAAATCTTGGGGATTTTTAGTGTCTTAAAGCTCAGTATGACTCAATAGTACATTACAGAATTCAAAAACTAAGTCGTAGGTGGCACTAACAGACACACACTTCCCAGCAGGGTGGTAAGAGCTCTGCTGTCCTCCATCATAGCTGCAGTTGCTTTTGAAGGCTGGGGCTCTGTTTTGAGTGCCACATTCTAGAAAGACCAATGATAGATTGGAGCATGCTAAAGAGTGGTACCAGGATGGTGAGAGGATCAAACAGAGCTAGATTTTGCTTTGACTGACACTGGCCTGGTGAAAAAACTCCCTTGAGCAAAGCAGATTGGCACCTTTTCTGAAACTTACAACCTTAGAGAGTTGTCTACAGCAGTGACAAGTTAAGTACCTTACTCAGAGTTACACAGTCTGTATGGGAATCTAGGTGTCTTCTGAGAATCACAGCCTGCTCTTTATCTACTTTTTTCACACTGCACCTCCCTCCTCTCCTTGCCTCCCTCCCTTCCTCTTCCTCCTCTTTTTCTCTCCTCTCTCTCCCTCCCTCTCCCTCTCTTCTCTCTTTCTCTTCTTTCTCTCTCTGACTGTCTCTGTATCTCTGTTTCTGTCTCTCTGTTTCTGTCTCTCTCTCTCTCTGTCTCTCTCCTCTCTCTCTCCTCTCTCTCACACAGTTTGTTTGTATTCCCTCCCTTCCCCCCCTTTCCTTTCACCTTTTCCATCTCCTTTCTTCTCATTTCCTTCTCTGTCTCTCCTTTTCCCTCTCCTCCCCTCCCTTCCTATCTCCTTTCCTATCTTCCCCCCTCTGTCTCTGTCTCTTTGTCTCTCTCTGTCTGTCTCTCTGACTTTCTCTTTGTCACTGTTTTTCTGTCTGTTCAATCTATCTGTCTTCCCTCCTCTTTCCTCCCCTCCTCTATTCCCCCTCTCTCCTTTTCCCTCTCCCAATCTTCCCTCTTCCCACTTTCTTCTCTTTGTCTCTCTCTCCTTCTGTCTCTGTTTCTTCCTCTTCAGAGACTATGCCATCTGAGAATCAGAAAAAGGAAGACTGGTTTGGAGTGGGAACATGCTAGCAGTCTTCAGGCATCTGAAGACCTATCACAGAGAAAAAGGATTAGATGGATCTGCCCCCAAAGAGCAGAAATGGGAGCACAGAGTAGAAGCAGCAGAAAGGCTGCCTGGAACTGGACGGATTGTCACTGACAGGGACTGCCTGGAAGGCAGGAAGCCATGATGGAAAGGACACTAGCTTTGGGACCAGAAGGCTTGGATCAAATCCCAGCTCTATGACCCAATGCTTTGTATAATCTTGGCCAAATCCCTTCTTTACTTTGAGCCTGTTTCCTCATGTTAAAAATTAGGGCTTCCAACCTGATGATCCAAGGTCCTTCCAAGCTCTGTAGTCTATCATGCTCTAATTCCCTTGGAAAGTGCTGAATTCCTCATCCCTAAAGATCAGCAAATGGAGGCAGGATCCCCACTTGTCATGGAAGCTGCAAGTGGATCTCTGTCCAGGCCCACATGGGTATTAGATGACTCTGAGTTCCCTCACAGCTCTGAGTATAATAATTGCTTGCAATTCAAGATGCTTTACATGTGATTTCATGATATCCTCATAATAACCCTGGGAGATAGGTGATGGTACTATTAGTCCCATTTTACAGATGAGCAAATAGGCAGACAAAAGTTAAGCAACCAGGGACACAGTTTGCCAGGGACACAGCTAATAAATATCTGGGGGGATTAGGATGAAAGTCTTTATGACTCCCAAACCTAACTCCAGCTGCCCATCAATGGGATTTGACTATGGTTTTTTTGTTTGTTTGTTTGTTTAGGCAGTTGGGGTTAATTGACTTGCTTAGGGTCACACAGCTAATAAGTGTTAAATGTCTGAGGTAAAATTTGAACTCAGATCCTCCTAAATCCAGGCCCACTCTATCCCTTGTGCCATCTAGCTGCTCTTTTATCAGAAGGTTTTATCAATAACTATCATTCCTTGCTTGGGATATTCATGCAATAATAATAATAGCAGTAAGTATTTGTATAGCACTCTAAATTTGATAAAAGTCAATAAACATTATCTCGATTACATTACAATAATCCTGGGAGGTAGGTGTTGTTATTTACAGATGAGGAAACTGAGGCAGGCAGAGGTTAAATGACTTTTCCAGGATCACAAAGGTAGTAAGTATCTAAGACTAGATTTGAATTCACTATCTTCCTGATTTAAGGACTCTACCCATTGCACCACCAAGATCCCTGCTGAAATCTGAAAGTCCTAATTCCTTCAGAAACCCTTCCCAGACCATTCTAGCCTACAGGCATCCCTCTTATTCTGAGATCAAATCTTTTTAATACTTCAAGGCATGGCCATTTCATCAATGTTTAATGAACATTTATTGAATTGAAACCACAGTGTCCCTCCACTCATAGAGTTTGCAGTCTATTAGGGGAATGAGATACAGACAGAGCTAACAATGATGCCCAATCCTACACAAGAAATAAATCGTGTCTGTTGTGTGGGTGACCATCCACATCTGCTAAAACTTAACCCATTCATGACTGAGGCTAAAAGTACCCTCTGCTTCTTGTGCTAATCTTCACTGGTGATTTAAAGACCTGCAAGAGGCTTTTGCTTCCCCTAAACATCTTCCTGTTTTGAGGCCCCAAATCCACCACTGGAAAGTCATTCCTTTGGAATGAAACAACCCTTTCTTTAGATTCTACTTTTAAAATGTAAATTCCCTTAATCCAATAGTTTTTAACCTTCTTTGTGTCATGTTCTATGACTTTGAGGGTTTTTTTTTGTTTGTTTGTTTGTTTTTTGTTTTTTTTGGCAGTCTGATAAAATGTAAGGATTACTCAGAATATTCATAAAATGAAATCTTTAAGATTGCAAAGGAAAGCAATTAGATTGAAATGATTATCAGAATATTAAAAAAAAAAAAAAACAAATTCAAGGACTTCTGGTTAAGAATCCCTGCTAGATGTCACACCTCAGTGTGAGTTAGTCCATAAGCCTTCCTCCCTCCCTTTTGCTTGTTGGAAGCAGGGCACTAAGAACATGGGATTTTCAATCAGGGGAAGGGAAAGGAGGGACCCTTTTGGCAAACAAGCCAATACTCAGGAAAGGCAACACTAGGCACAGAAGTGTGTGTGGGGTGTGGGAATACCAGGAGGAAGGAATGGGGGAGGTGAATAGGAAGGGAAGGAAGGGTGGACATTAAGGGAAATTTTCCTCACCTTCCCAATTTGGCTGAGGGCCAGCCATGAACATGAGTCAAAGAAAGAGCTGAAAAGAAAGAAGAGTGAGGAAAGGGAAGAGACACAAAACACAGGGGGAAAGAGAGGCACTGAAGCAGAGGGGATTATCCCCTAAGCCTTTGGTGAACATGGAAAGCTTTTCAGTGGGATTTTTTCACTTGATAAATGAATGAATTTTTGTCTTTCCACTGGACCTCAGTAATACAGGAAGAGAGAATGAGGCTGACAACTGCAAGTCTGCCTCACTTAAATCCAATTCCCTGAAAGCCAAGATCTCATTTGTGATGTCATCGATCCTCTTCAAAATGAAGGATGAACTAACCCTGTGCTAAGTGCTGGGGGTACAAATTAAAAAGCAAGACAGTCCCTCCTCTTAAGGAACTCACATTTTAATTGAAGGAGACAACCCAAGCAGGGAGTTTGGGATGGAAGGACTCATAGGAAACAGGCTTCGTCAGGGCTTTTCTGTTAATAAAACCCTATTAGTTTCTCACACTGTCAATGACTTTGGTATTGAGAATTTTCCCCATCTTGAGCAGTTGTGGCTGCCAAGAAGGCTAGAGCTATGGTATGGCACTTAACATGTCAGCATTCAGGCCACATGTACACAGGATTACTTTCCTGGCATCTGGAAGCAGAGCACTGCTGTTCTTGCAACTCTTTCTTCTTTTTTTAATTAAAGCTTTTTATTTTCAAAACATATACATGGATAATTTTTCAACATTAACTGTTGCAAAATTTGTGTTCCAATTTTCTCTCCCCTTCTCCCAGCCTCTACCCTAGATGGCAAGTAATCTAATATATGTTAAATCCAATATATGCATACATATTTATATAATTATCTTGCTGCAAAAGAAAAACCAGATCAAAAAGGAAAAATAAAACAAAATAAAATAAAATGCAAGCAAACAACAACAAAACTATGTTGTGAATCACACTCAGTTCCCACAGTCCTCTCTCTGGGTGTAGATGGCTCTTTTGATCACAAGACCATTGGACTCATCTTATTGTTGAAGAGAGCCATTATATTAGAATTGATCATTGTATAATCTCGCTGTTGCCATGTATATTGATCTCCTGGTTCAATTCACTTCACTTAGCATCAGTTCATGCAAGTCTCTCCAGGCCTCTCTGAAATCATCCTGCTGGTCGTTTCTTACAGAGCAATAATATTCCATGACATTCATATACTATAATTTATTCAGCCATTCTCTGACTGATGGGCATCCACTCAGTTTCCAGTTTCTTGCCACTATGAAAAGTAGTTGTTTTTTTTTTTTTGTTCTTGCAACTCTTGAAGCTTTCCTAAGTGGCTATTAGTTGGCAGTTGTAGGTGGTAGCAGTGATGGCTTGAAACAGGGACAAGCTAAGAACAGGAGGATATTAAGGGTGAACGATGCCAGGACCTTTAAGTAGTTTAACATCAGCCTTGCTTAATCTCTCCACTGTATTTAAAACTCTGGCATGATAAAACTCAGGGTAAGAGGGAGGACCCCACCTTCTTCTACAACTGGATCTGGAGTCAGAGAACCCGAATTCAAAGCCCATCTGAATGACCCTGGGCAAGTCATTGATCTTTTATTAAGGTCTTACAGTGTGTTGGGCACTGTGCTAAGTTCTGAGGATACACAGAAAGGTAAAAACAGTTCCTGCCTCACAGGAGGTTCCATTCCCAAGGGGCACAAAAGATATGTAGAGATCAGGAAGAAGGAAATTTCTCAGGGAAAGCTTTAGTAGCTTATGGAACTGGGAGAGGTCACTTATAGAAGATAGCATTGGATCTGAAACATGAAGCAAGCAAGGGAAGCTGAGAAGCAGAGGAAACGGCACTGAGGATTCTGGGTGTGGGGAGGGCACAGAGGAGGAAGATGAAGAGTCATGTCTGAGCAGCATGAAGGAGAGCAGAGTATGTTACATGGGAAAAAGGATGACAGGAAGGAGATTGCAAAGGAAGAAAGAGCCAGAAGAGTTTTTAATGCCAACTGGAAGAGTTTATATTTGATTCTGGAGGTAATGAACTTTGGAGTTTAATGAGTAAAGGGGTGAGGTAGTCAGTCTTGAAAATCAGTAAGGAGATAAAAATGACAAAATTTGGCAACTGCTTAGAATTAGAATCAAGGATGACATATTTTCCATATGCAGAACTGGTTGGTCTCCAAGGTCCCATCCAGTCCTAAATCTGTTATCCTATGTTGTTCTTCAGTCATGTCTGATTCTTCATGACTCATTTGGCATTTTCTTGACAGAGATACTGGAGGGGTTTCTCATTTCTTTCTCCAGCTCATTTTACAGATGAGGAAAAGGAGGCACACAGGACTAAGGGACTGGTCCAGGGTCACACAGCCAGTCAGTGTCTGAGGCTGGATTTGAACTCAGGTCCTCCTGACTTCAGGGCACATGCTCTAGCCACTGCACCACCTAGCTGCTCCCATCAATGGAGATCTTTAGGTAGAGACTGGATGATTACTTACCTGTGATATAAGCGGTAGAGGTACTAGTGGTCACTGAATCTCTTTGGGATCCTGTGACTGAAGATCACATCACAAAGATTTTCATTCTCATTCACATTGAAGCCTTGTCCAAGAGGCTGAGCTGTCACCATCCTGGGGCAAATCAGAGTCATAGCCCTAATCTCACACTTTAAGCACCCCCTGCTTTTCTGGGGGAGTCCCTTGAGGAGCCAGCCAGGAAGGGAGCAGGAGGTAGCTATGTCTCCAGCTTGTAAAATATACCTGAGGTGCTTATAACCTTGCCCCTTCCCCAACATGAAGGTGAAATATGTGACTGTTTGGCTGAGCCTCTTCACCCATGTATTTCCAAATGGCTCTCTGATGACATAATTTTTTCTTCAGGTGAACCCTGAGTGTTTATTAATGTTTCCTCTGTAGGAATATTGGAGAATGGAGAAGAGGGGAAGGAATAAGAAGACACGGTGTGATATGTCCTGGCTCCTGAGCCCCCAAGGGCCAATTCTGTTTCTACCTCAGCCTTTCCAAACCTCTCAAGGCCAAAGGTAACAGGGACTAGTTCCCAGAAGGAAGCTGTGAAACAAGCCCATTTTCTGCAGCTCCTAAAATAGCCAAGCAGGAGGGCTCCAAGAATAGAATTTCCGAGTTACAAGGTGACCCATTTAGCAGGTTCCTGTTGTCACAGGCTGATGGGAGCAAGATCATTAACCACTGGCTGCCCAGGTCTGCACGGGAAATTTAGTGACAGGTAAAGGAGAACCCACTCAGTATCGTAAGCCTCATCCTCAGCCCCTGATCACTTGTCTCTGAGAATGGGACACAGAGGACATTGTTTGAGAGGCTTCCCAAATAGCTAGATGCAAGATAAACACAACACAGATTTAGATTTATCCCTCAAGTAGGGAAAGTTGGCAACCAAATTTGTCAGTGCTTAAAGGGCCCTTTAGAAGGTAGAATGTTAAAGCTGAGAGAGATCTTGAGACATAGAATGTCAGGACAATAAAACAAATCTGAACACTATATAATTTGAATAAATGTCAGAACAATAAAGCACAGCTGACCACTCACTAATTATCAAAACCAATCTTGGCCCCAGAAAGGAAGTGAGGAAACATACCCCTTCCTCTCTGCTGAAGAGGTACAGGACTCCAGGTATAAACTGGTGGACACACTCTCAGCCTCAGTCCATGTGCAAGCTGGTTTTGATTTTTCTTTGTATTTGAAGTGGAAGGTATTGCTATATCTGGAAATGACTGTGCCAAACAAAAAAAGCATCAATTAAAATATTTTTAAATAAAGAGAAAATGTCTGAGCTGGAAAAATCTGAGAAAGGAAAATGTTAGAGCTGAGGGGAACCTCAGAGATCCATTGGTGAAACCTTTTTGTTTTACAGATGGGGAAACTGAGGTCCAGAAATGCTAAATTCTTAGCCATGGCCAAAGAAGGAGTAATTATCAGAATGAGGATTCAAAATCAGAACCGTCATGGGTTAAAGAAAACAGACTATGTTATACTTGGTGCCAAAGGGAGTAGAATGTAATTGGACAGTTTATTAAGTTAAGATATGGTTGCCATGATGGAATTCACTAGACTTCAGTCTTGTAAGGTATAAGTAGGAACAAAGAGTGGACTTAAGAGGCAGAATTTTGATTTATATTTAAATTCAGTCTGTGGATCTGTACATTATGTGCAGCCATTATGTGAATCTACACAAATCAGTTAACTGCTGCCTGCCTCAGTTTCCTCACATGTGAAATGATAGCCCCCACCTGCTGGGGCTGTTGTGAGGATCAAATTGTGTAATATTTGTAAGGCACTTAGCACAGTCCCTGGCATATAGTAGACACTTTCAATACTTGTTTCCTTCCTTCCTTCCTACATAAAAAAGTAGAATGAATTGCTTCTTAAGGTTATGAGTTTCCCATCACAGGATGTCTACAATTAGTATTTGTAAGAGAAGCTTTAATGCTAGAAGGTAGCTAAAAGCCCAGCTGGTACCATATTTTGAACAAATGAAAAGACTTACAGAAATTAAATGAATTTTTACAAAGTCCTCTTCAAAAGTCAGAGGTGAGATTCAGACCCAGATCCTCCACATAAAGAGTCAATGCTTTTCCCACTGTACTCTGCTCCAGTCTCTATGTCTTAACAGCTTTGTAATCAGATGGATTGGGATAGTTTCTGAAGGCCTGACATTCTATAATTCTAGGATTCTTTGAAATTTCAAGGAGCAGCAGCTGGGTGGTGCAATGGGTAGTGTTGGACCAGATGAGTTCAAATCCCGCTTCAGATATTGACTGTATAAGTACCCTGAACTTGCCATTTAACTTTTCTCAGCCTTGATTTGCTCATCCATAAAATGAGAAAAATAATTTCATATCAATGATTTTTCATCAGAGTAGAAATAATAGTTTTCTGTGAGTAGGGTTACAGAGAGACAATGGGCAAGGACAAGCAGGCACATTTCTGATGGGAGAAGGAAGTGACCACTGAATACTCTGCTATTCTTTCCTTCTCTCACCTCAGGGATTATTTTGTATTTATTTCTCTATGTAGTTGTTCTCCTCCCCAGGAGAATATGAGCACCTGAAGGTGCCAGGATCGAATCATTTTTGACTGTATGCTGAGCAACAAAAAAGTGCTTAGTGAATGCCTTGGATTAACAGTTGAGAAAAAAAATGCTCAGAGAAAGACAGTAGGGCAGATAGTGGCACAGCAGAGTCAAGAAGACCTGAGTTCAAATCCTACCTTGGACCCTTTCTGAGGGTCTGACATTCTATAATTCTATAATTCTAGCTGGGTGATTCTGGGCAAATCACTTAACTTCTTGTCAAGAGACAGGTTCAAGTGCTGCCTGGGCATCTTATTAGTCAGAGGCCCATAATCAAGCCACTTTCCCCCACCCTTTCTCTCTGTCTCTTTGTATTTGTCTCTCTGTGACTTTGTCTCTTTCTCTCTATCTTTGTTTCTCTGTCTCTGTGTCTGTCTCTGACTCTGTTTCTCTTTGTCTCTGTCTCTGTCTCTCTCTCTCTCTCTGTCTCTGTTGCTATCTCCCTCTCTCTCTCTCTCTCTGTGTCTCTCTTTTTCTGTCCCAGTCTATCTTCCCTCTTCTCTCCTCTCCTCTCTTCCTCCCTCTCTCTTTTCCCCTCTCCCATCTTCTCTCTTCCTCTGTATCTTAGTAGATACAGAGTAGGGAGTTTTTCTGGGCTCAGAAGGGTTAAGTGACAACATCACAGAGTGAATGTCAGAAGCAGAATCTGAACTCAGGTCATCCTGACTCTAAACCCAGCACTTTATAAAATGCAACAGAAAATTGATTCACACCAATAGATAACTATTGCAGTTCATATCTTGATGATTTATGGATAAAACTCTCCCTCTAAAAGATGAGAGCAGGTCTCCTGAGCAAAGTATCAGAAAATAAGCTAAGCATGGCACATTTAGGTGAGAAGCAGCAGACCAGTGTCCAGACTTTGTAGAGCCCTAAATACCAGGATAAAGGAGAGTTTGAGTTTTCTTCTGTGGGTTGGAGAGTTAAAGGGTTTTTTAATTTTTATTTTCCCATGTATTTTGGTTACACATGTACTTTAATTTTTTTTACATATTTCCTTATGAATCATATTGGGAGAGAAAAATCAGACAAAAGGGAAAAACCATGAGAGAAAAAAAAAGAAGAAAAAGAGAAAAAAAGTGTGTACAGCATGTGTTTATTTACATTCAGTCCCCACAATTCTCTGTATAGATGCAGATGGTATTTTCCATTTAAAGTTTGTTGGGATTGCCTTGGATCACTGAACCATTGAGAAGAAGCAAGTCTGTCATAGTTGATCTTCACACAAACTTGCTATTGCCATGTACAATGTTTTCCTGGTTCTGCTTGTTTCGCTCAGCATCAGTTCACGTAAATCTTTCCAGGCCATTCTAAAATCAGCTTGTTCATCATTTTTTTATGGAACAATAATATTCCATTACTTTCATGTACCATAACTTATTCAACCCTTCCCCAGTTGATGGATATCTAACTCATTTTCCAATTCTTTGCCACCACAAAAAGAGCTGCTACAAACATTTTTGCAGATGTGGGTCCTTTTCCCTCTTTTATGATTTCTTTAGGATACAGTAGAAACACTGCTGGATCAAAGGGTAAATAGAGTTTGATAGCCCTCTATCAGTGTGTGTGGAGGTTACATGGAGAAGAAGGCACCAAGTCTATAGCTTTTTGTATCACCTGCTCTTTGTCATTTACCCTTACCTGCAAACTGTCACCTTCTTGCTGCCTTGGAGAGAAATTGAGTTGCAAGAGCCCAATCTCTTTTGCTGAGATGGACCTATCCTGGTTGTCTTAAACTCATCTATAAAAGCTGTTCTAATCTTGAATCCATTACAGATCTTCAGTGATCAGTCTCTCAATTTTAATTCTCTTTGTCCTGAGGCTTGCCTTGTTAATCAGCTTGAAAGCCCAAATGAAGAATTTTCCTTTCAATAGTCAGAGCTAACTCTCAGATAAGAAGCCAGTCCTCAGATAAGCTCTGGGTCTAATAGGAAAGAGTGCTATGAGGTGGTTGGTCCCCCTCACCTTCTGAAGTTCAGCTGAGGGAGGTAGAGGCTAGAGGCTGAGTGAAATCAGTGGTTCCCTTTGAGACTTCCTTTGTTACAGAATGAATGGAACTCCCACAGAAAGTGGCCCACCCTTTCATCCCTCACAAGCCTTTTTAGATAGTAGAATCCAGCTGTGACTAAGTACAGGGTTTTAAAATCTACTGGGCTCCATGGGGAAGGAGACTGACATTGTGTTCTGAGTTCCTTCAAATTCTAATATTCTTGGTCTTAATTTCTAAATTTTTCTTAATTTCTTCCACTGTTTTCTCTGTTCTCAGCATCCCTTCAGCTCTAATAGTCTATTTTTAAAGATCCTTTCTAGCTCTGACAATCCATGTTCCAAGGCCCCTTCCAATTCTAACATTCTGTATTCTAACATATTCCCCTTCCTTGATGTTCTGTGTGTTCTAGAACTGACATTGTCTTTTATCAATGCCAGTTTTAGCATTCTATGTTCTTTGTTTTAAAATCCTTATCAGGCACCCAAAATTCCATTTCAAGGTTCCTTTCCAGCTCTGACATTCTGGGTTCTAAGTCACCCCCCTCTCACCGCCCCCCTCCCCAGCTCTGACATTTTGTGCTGTAAGAGCCCTCCCAGCTCTGATATTCTGTGTCTTTGTGACCTCTCTCTGATGCTCCAGCCCTTCAGGTCTTGCTCTCTGCTATAGCTAATCTGATTAACCAATTTCTGCTGATGCTATTAATGGCTCACTGGGACTGCTTGAATCCCCCAGGTAAGGTGGAGCTGTACTGGGATTTTCTGTCCTCCAGTGCTGATCTCAGGAGGCCTTAGACACTGTGGGATTCCCGGTAGGGAGAAGCAATTGGGGTGTTGAGGGAGAGGCCATCTTTGCTAATTCTCACCTCCATAACCATCCCCACCCCCCATCACTTCAGAATTTACTTTCTAGCTTCAATGGCCTTTGGCCAAGCAGTGTTTCATTAAAGCTGTAAAACCCTGGGCTTCTCTATTCCCACCTCCCCCTCCTCCCTCTTCCCCCTGCAGTGTTTCATTCCAGCCAGGAAAAATGCCTGATGAGCTGGTTTCTCAGAGGTATTTTTATGCCTTGAATTTTCTGAAATGGGCAGGAAACAGGAAAGGATAAAGCCGGCACCCGTTAATTAAATCCCAGCATGGCTGATGCTTCCAAGGAAGAGCATCCAAACTCTGTAGTTTGTAGAGTTTCCACGGGCTGGGCGCTCTTTTCCTTTCTGAAGGTAAAAGTGTATCCCACCTTGTGTCTTTGCTCATCTCCTTGACCCAGGAGGCCTTTTCCCCCTTGCTTAAATCCTGCCCTGCCTTACTCTGCCCTGTTGTCTCAGGACCCTTTAGTGCTTGCTTTTCTGTTTCCAAATCTAGAATGATAAATTGGAAATCAGAAGACCTGACTCAGAGCGCTAGCTGTGAGACCTCGGTCAAGCCACAATCTATGAAGGCCTCAGTTTCCTCATGTGTAAACCAAGAAGTTTGGATTGGACTAGATGATCTCTCTAGCTTAGAATCCTGTGATCCAGAGATCTCTGAATTTCATGACCCCATGATCCTTTTTGTCATTTAAAGAATATAAGCACAGAGAGCCAGAGCTGGGCTCACCATCATCATGCGACTTTAATCTTTGGGGAAAGTTTCCTTTTAGAGGCAAACATCCACCAGGAGGGCTCCCAATTGAATCTTCCCTTTATAAAGTTCAGAGTATGTTTTGTTGTTGTTGTTGTTTGTTTGTTTTTTGTTTTATTTTTGTTTTTTTCTTAGGATGTCTCTCCCCTTGGGCTAAAAACTCTTCATTGCTGGCCAGGCAATAAAGGCTTTCCATGAATCTGTCTCTGACCTACCTTGCCAGCCCTCTGTGCTCTACACTCAAGGCACCCTTCTGCCTAGATGTTTTATCAGGCATGCCCCATGATTTCCTCTGCCCAACTCTTTATTTATACCATTCTCATTGACTGGAATGGCCTTAGCCAATCTCCATTGGCTTGAATGCCTACCCAAATGACAAGACCTTGCTCAGGAGTAAGTCAGGCTCTCAGGCAAGACAAGATTTAGCAGGAAGAAGGCCTGTAGATCTTCGTGGACCTCAAGATTATTAAGTGTGATCAGACAGATCAATTAAGGTGATTTCAGGCTATGTAAACAGATATTCTGTTTCTAGGATTAGGATATTTCGTGGATTTAGTTCCACTAGAAACCTTAGAGGCCATCTAATCCAAATTTTTCATTTTATAGATGAAGAAACTGAGCACTAACAGGTTTAGTTTGTCTAACAGGTCATAAGTGGAAGAAAAGACGTTTTCTTTCAGTCCTTCCTTCCTTCCTTCCTTCCTTCCTTCCTTCCTTCCTTCCTTCCTTCCTTCCTTCCTTCCTTCCTTCCTTCCTTCTTTCCTGCTTTCCTCAATTTCACTGACTCCAAAGCTAACATTATTCCTATTGTATCATGCTGCATTAATAGACCCTTTTACTCTGCCTTAGACTCCATAAACAACAAGGTGACATAGTGAATGAGTAAAAATACTGGGAAGACCTGAGTTCAAACCTTGAGCCCCATGACATTTACTAGCTGTGTCATTGGCAAAGTCATTTAATTTTGACATCTGTAAAATAAGGACAAAACCACCTACCTCACAAGTTTTTTGCAAGAATCAAATGAAATAACATATGTACAGAGCTTTGCGAGCCTTGAAGCTCTGTTAATGCTAACTATTATTATTGCTAATATTATGTTCACTTCTGGGTGCCATGACTGGGTGGGATGAAAAGTACATTTGCCATGTAGTTGGGAGTCACCCCACTTCTGACATTAGCTGTGTGAACAGTGAGCAAATCCTTTAACCTTTTTGAACCTGTTTCCTCAGCTATAAAATGAGGATACACTATTTCTCTAAGTAGCATCTACCTCACAGGACTGGTTGTTATGAGGATCAAATGAGATGATATGTGTAAAGCTCATTGCAAACTTAAAACAACATATAAATTCAGTTCCCTTTCCTTGTCTAAATATATGAGCCTAAAAGTCAGTTATTATTTTAGGAAGGACATTGACAAACTGGAGCATATTCAAAGGAGACCAGCACAGATGGCGAGAGGACTGGAGACTCTGCCATAAAAGGACTGGTTGAAGGAAGTGGATAAAGAAGTTGGAATAAGGGAAAGATGCAGGGGCGGCTGGGAGAGTGGGGCGGGAGAGCTGTCATGAAAGAGTTGAAGAGCTGCCATGTGGCATGGGATAAGATTTGCTTTGATTAGCACCAGAGGGCAGAGCCAGGAGTAATGTGTGGTAGCTACAAAGGGCTAGATTTAGGTTTGAAGAAAGGGAGAAAAAAAATCTCTTAGTTATCAGAGCTGGTCAAAAGCAGATTGAGTTGAATTTGGTTGAGTTGCCTCAATATAAAACCAAACAAGCATTTGTGAAGCACTTACTGTGTTTGAACTGGAGATACCAAGACAAAATGAGTTCCCTGCCCTCAAGGAGTTTATGTTCTAATGGAAGAGACAGCATGTATATGTATATGTATATGTATATGTATATGTATATGTATATGTATATGTAT